>CM042165.1:74892808-74900308 GCA_023376005.1 Doryteuthis pealeii
ACAAGAAGAATTATCGGCCTGAAAATTATTCCATCGTCACGAATATATATATATATATATATATATATACACATTTTTGGTACAGGCAAATTTATATAGTATATTGAGGGTTATCATAGTGATCCCCACGATATAAACGGATGGAAGACTAAGGAGGAAGAATGAAAGGAATAGAGAGAGAAAAAAAATTGGTTATTAATAAAACAAAACATGGGCCCTTTCGTTCGGTGCTTTTCAAGTTTTCCACCCGGAATCGATATAAAAGTCAAAGTTGTAAAATATTTATGACATGAATGAACATGGAATGAAAACTAAAGACATAGAAATAGGTTTGACAAGAGGGGGGCGAAAACAAAACTAAGGAAACCCCCATTAAGTCGCACCAGACCCATGCCGCTCATCCAATAAAATAAGTGAGTGCTTAGGTCTAATTTTTCTGCATATATATATATATGTACATTTAAAAAAATCATATTGTATTTTATGATTAATTATATTTTGCTTGCAAGGACCACTAATAGTTTTATGGTTCAGGTGGGTCATATGGCCCCCGGTTAAGAACATATGATATCAACTACTGTTTCACTGTATTTAATTCAATATTTACACGACTATGTCGAGGCACATATTACCAATAACACTGGTCTCCGATGTTTTCAACGTCGAATATATAACAACTGATTTTAAAGGGAGTTTTTTTTACGTGGAATTAAAAAATCATACTAATTAGATCAGATTTTAAAGATAAAAGCTTTAGTTGAAATAAATAGAACAGTAATATAGCTGTGACAAGTAGAGTCCACAGGCTTTTGAATCTATGTTATTATGTACAACTTGTTATCAAGTATCTTAAAAATCAGACCCGACTTAACATAATGAATGGTATTATTGAATTCAGCATAAAATGACTCTCCTACCTCTTGATAAAACTTTGACCTTTGTGAAAAATTGTTAACACAGGCCAGTGTAATTAAGCAACAGAAAATCTTTTAATTATTGCGAAAAAAGAAGATACAATAACAACAAAAAAAAAGCAACAACAAATGAATATTGTAATAATAATGAAAGAGAATCACGTACGAAATGATAACAATGAAAGGAAACTGAGTCTGATGGAATGATGGCATTTAAAGAAAACTACTCACGAAATGACAATAAAATAATAAAAATCGCTTGGAATGATAACAATGACATTCCTCATATTTCAGACAGTAAGATGGACGAAGATTGCATAGGTTCCAACAATGAAAAACGAAAAAAAAAAAAAAAGACAGATTATGAGAAAAATAATCTGCTCGGTGTGAACATAGATGATCGTATATCACAGAATAGTTAGTAGTATTTAGTATTACTAATGTTTACTTCTCACCATATATATATATATATATATATATATATATATATATATATATATGTGTGTGTGTGTGTGTGTATTATAATAATGTAATATACAATTATATTGTGTAATATACAATTAAAAGTTTTTTTTTACGATTGGTTTCAAAGTAGCGTATTAAGTACTTATGTCCAGGACGATGCACTCGTCAAGAATATTATATATATATACATACATATATATATATGGTTTTTCGCGTGTGCGAAAAATTATATATATATATATATATATATATGTTATTTCCTATAACTCCAACCTAAAAAAAAGGGAGCCACCCCGAATGAATTTTATCTGTTAATTAATTTACTCATTATTTTCCCATTAAACTAACCCTAAACCCGTCTTGTTTTTTCCTAGTATATCAATCAATAAATAAATAATTTTACGTGGCAGGGATACATGCTCTTATTCGAAGGTTGAACTTTGCTATTGAGAGAAACGGTGACACTGTTGAGAAGTAGGGATCCACAGAGGACCATCTTCATTTTGATATATGATACAAGTTCCTGTGTAGGTCATTATACCTGTCATAAACAAAATGGCATTACTTTTTGACTCACTCTCGTATATCATATTTTTTCCCTGGCTGCGCCCATATGATAATATATATCTACCAACCCCTCAGCACGAGCAGGATGTGACACAAGGTCAATTTCTTAAGCGGAGTTCAACAGGTTTGAATTCAGAGTTTTCCTTCTCCTAGACCGGTTGTCTAACCAAGGTTAAAGCGCCCAGTCTGCCCTACTATTTATCCATAGCTGGAGGGAGAGTCGGATTCGTACCTTTCCCAAGGGTATTAGCGCTAAGTGAAATGCAGTTACCACGTCCAGGATTTGAACTCGGGGCGACGAGTCCATTTCCCATGACTTTGACCATTACACCACACGCTTCCTATATGATAATATATTGTCTCGGGGAGTCATATGGCCCTAGGTTGAGAACTACTGTTCTGGAAAAATGGAATAACAGTTCATTGAGTGCAGTATTTTTATATTAGTGCGAGAATTTTTTTTTAAATAAAGGGAAAGAAAGAGAAAGATTATTATACTTTTTTGATATTGAACTATCGCAATAGCTCTTAAGTAAACATATAACTTGTAATAGTTAAATTTTCATGCCATGGTATATCTATGGTTTCCACTAGTACATTATAAATTATTTTAATTCTACTTTCATAATAAACAATTTTAATTTTAATTTTTTTTTTCATATCCTGTAAAGTCCTGGCAGCCATGTAATTGTAATTTCTGTTCTGTAAATAGTTGTTGCTTTTTAGATATTTGGGGGGTGGGTGGTAGGTAGTGTTCAAGTAGAATTATAAATGTATTTTGTACCTACTGTTTATAGCCCTGTCGGTGTGGTTGTAAAATACACCAACTGCACAGTCTGATCTCGAGTAGATCAACAAAATATTTAATTTGGGCTCTAACCCCCTAAAAATTAATATTTTTGAAAATCTATTTTTCATTGCAAAAATAATACCATTATGCTTCCAACGAGCTTTTGACCCCCCACAGAAGAGATTTCTTGACAAATAGTGATTTTGGACCAAAATGCCCAAATATGGTAATTCAGGCCCAGACACCCAAAATTTCTACTAACCTACAATTATTGCAAACATTTTTAGCAAGAGACTTGTTGGTAATATCCAGTAATTAGATAATTAGTAACAATACTTATTACTAGGTATCAATTATTACTATTTTATTGATAAAAAAAGCAGGGAAAATGTACCTGAAAATCAATCTGAAAGTGACTTCAACTTTTATGAAGATACTCATAAATGAAGCAGAAAAATATATTAGGGAATAACTAATGAATAATGAAGAAAGAATAAATATGAATTTCTCTGAATGTTTGAGATGAGGCTTGAAGATTAGTATTATCTGCGTTATTCGGACTATTGTCCCCATCTTCATTGTTACTTGTACAACGTTTCGGCCGATATGCTCTCGAGCCTTCTTCGGGTATTTCTTGTCGGACTCTGGAACCTTCTCGGACTCGAGAACCTTCTTTAGAACTCGGGAACTTTCTTGTAAAGAAGGTACCCGAATCCGAGAAGGTTCCCGAGTCCGACAAGAAATACCGAAGAAGGCCGAGTGTATATCGGCGAAACGTTGTACAAGTAACAATGAAGATGGGGGACAATAGTCCGAATAACGCAGATTCTTATTATAATGGAGATTGTGGGTTTTTGCTGTAACCGAACTATACTACTAACACAGTCACATCCCTTTGTTATTTACAATCACATTCTCCATGATTTATTTTTTATTTAAAACCTCAATTATTAGTAAAATTGTTTTACACCATTAAGACTGTTAACAATATCTTACATACTAATAACATGGCAATTATATTTATATATTACAAATAGCGGTTTACAGTGTGAATGGGGAAGGCTAATTATATTGATTTTTATTGATTTTAATAAATATATGCTTAGTATTATTGATGTTCTAATTGTTTGGTTTTATCTTAATGAATATGAGCAAAAATCTCACGAGATAAATCTTAACAGAAATCTATTAACATAAGAAAATAACTAATTTTATCTTACTTCCTATTTTAACTAAATAGTTAAATTAGGGAAAATTTACCAATGAAAGACGGGAGTAATTGGAAAATGTGGAAGTTAGTTTCAAAGTTGGTTCTATTTTCCGATTATACGACCCTCTGTTCCGAATATTTCTATCTGAATTCTATTCAGTTTCATTGCCTTTCTAATTTAACATGATATTTTATTATATTAAAACTTAAATACTTGCACCCGGAGGTGCATATATTTGCTAGTAATACTAAAGAATGATGAGTTTAAAAGTTTATTTATGATTTTCAGTCTTTCAGAATACAGATTTACCTTTTACTCACGTCATTCAGAGACTGAGTTGGTGCATAAAGGTCTTAGACTTTCACATCGACTTAGCGTATAGACGAAATCACTCGATCAAAAACATTTTCATACATTATGGAAGCGCGTGGTGTAATGTTGGAGTCGTGGGAAACGGAGCTCGGTACACGAGGTTCAAATCCGGTAGACGAGACAAGCTTGCATTTCACATACGTAATAGCTCCTTGGGAAAGGTATGAACATCCGAGTTTTCACAATTTCGATCGTCAGTTGTGATTCATTGAAAAAGCCGAATACGGCTGAACTATATGATAGTAACTAGCAAATATAGCTGCCACCTCGGTTGCAAAGTATTCTAAGTTTTAATGTAGATAAAATATTGTAATTAAATTTAGAAGGCTTATGAAACTACAATAAGATAACAGATAAAGATTTGAAACATGAGGGATTAATAAAAGATTTGAAACAGAGGGAGTATAATAAAAAGTGGAAACAACTGAAACTTAATTCCTCATCACTCTCGTCTTTCCTTGATATTTTTTCTAATTTAATTATTTAGTTATAAGAGGAAGTAAAGAATAAAATGACAGTTATTTGATCTTGTTAATGGATTTCATTTAAGATTTATTGGAAGAGATTTTGCTTATATTCATTAAAATAAAACCAAACAGTTAGAAATCAATAATATTAAGCACATATTTATTAAATTCGATTTTTTAATATTAATATGCAAATTAGCCTTTCCGTTCACACTGTAAATCGCTATTTTATTGTATAATATAATATAATTGCATGTTGTTAGTATGTAGACATAGTTAACAGTATTAATAATGTAGACAATTTTTAATTAATATTGAGGTTAGATAAAATAAATCATGGAGAATGATGTCAATAACTAAGAGAATTGTGACTTGAGTAGAATTATAGTTTTCGGTTACAGACAGGAAAAACACAATCTCCATTATAATAAGATATTCCCAGAAGCAAAATCACGTGAAAACATATTGTATACCCCTTTTAAGACATCGGGTATATTAACCGGAGACAGACAGATAGAGTAGATAGGGGATAAGACGATGGGCAATTCCATGTCAAATTATCAGGAAGAAAATAAAATTGTCACCCAACCCCTTCAATTTTCCTGAAATTTTGTAATCTATTTTTATCTATAAAATGTGTTCTAGAGCTCCCCTACTCCTAAAAATTGGGTTATAGAAGCTTTTAGGCCTGAGTAATTAACCCTTTGTGTTATTAATTATTTCTAATTTTTTTCAATGCAAGATCAATAAGTGAAAAAAATCACAATGTGGCACTATATATAGTTTTTCTTTTCCCTTTAAATTATTATTCTATACTAGCAAAATAAAAAACGACCCCCGGGCGATGTAAAAATAATTTTCGAAAGATATTGCTTGAGGAGGTGGAAGTTAAAAATGAAATGTCGGAGAGTTTGAACCATAAATGATGAAATCAAATTTATTAAAGGAGTAAAAAAAACAAACAAAAAACAATTTGAAATCGAAACTAAGTTCTATTAACTTTGAATATCTATTAAAATAAAACAAACTATATATAAATATATGATACTGGGGATGTATCTATTAAAACTTGTTTAAAAAAAAACAATGAGGACTGTCTAATGTTGCATGCTCAAATTTTGAGTGTGTTTATTCTATGTTATGACGATTTATGACGGGTATAGTGACGTCATTTTTGTTACAGACAAAAACCGGAAGCGAATCTCCATTATTAATAGATATATTGAACATTATTTGTACCAAAAATGGAGTTTGGTTTTTGCTCATAAGCAAAGTTACAACACCAGTTAACATTTGGCACTTTTACGTTTTGAGTGTTTCCGTAAGCACTATATTGAGCAAAATAACTGTCAGAGTTCGAGAGAAATTACCAGGATTATGTTGGTGGTTGGATATATTTAAAATAATTTTAAAAAAATATATTTCCCATCTATCAATCATTTTGCCTTGCAAAACTTTAACAATATACAAACGTCAATATCGGCACCACATTTCATTTTAGAATTGAAAATTGGAAAGTAACAAAAATGATAACAATATCCTACTTACCACCAATTTTCCCTGTGAAATTTATCCCCCACTCTATATTTATCACAATGAAGCTTGCAAAAAATTAATATTATCTTGAAAAATGTGTTTTCATTCGAAAGAAGGAACATTAAAAAAACTCCTGATGTTTAAAAAAAATAATTTTCAGCTTACGGAAATAATGAAAATTATGATTGAAAAACAATGTTTTCATTTTTGCACCGTTAAATCAACTAAAATTTAACGTAGCCAAATACAAGTTACGACTTGCATTTTTTATATCAGAATTCATGATTTGTTTTTCTACAATAACTACTGACTTGGAGATAATACAAATATTTTAATATAGTTATCAAGGCACATTTTTATAGAAAAAAAGTAAAAATCGTTTTTTGATAAAAAAAAAACTATTTCAGACATATTTACACCCAAAGGTAAATAGTTCTGGAAAGTTTCGTGAGAATTGGACCATTAATTGATTTTTCATAGAATTAAAAAAAAATACTCCTGTCGTAACTTGTCCTCTTTATGGTGTATGTGGGGTGGTGTGCTATTGCTTATATATATATATATATATATAATTTAATATACCAAGCGTGTGGTAGATCCTTGCAGAGAGAAAAAAAAAACCGACAGAGAGTTTGATTGTAAAAATATACTACCAAACATCAACCAGGAAGAAAAAAATTTTTTTGAAAAAAAGAAAAGACCAAGATATTCGTACCAACAAAAATTAATCTATTGGTATATATTTGGCCAAAGAAAAAACAATTTATATGTATATATATGTATATAAGATATATATATATATATTCATACAACCGCTAGGAGAAGCTAATTTGTAAAAAGTGCTCGATACCTAAGTAGAGCCAAGTAATAAAGATAATCTACTGAGTCAGACGAACCTACTATTAGTTTCGCATAAAGCTCTTCAGGGCTAAAATCTGAGTCAGATTTTAGCCCTGAAGAGCTTTATGCGAAACTAATAGTAGGTTCGTCTGACTCAGTAGATTATCTTTATATATATATATATAATATATATATATTCGAAAGTACGCTAACAGTTTGATATGGCTATGCCGACAATTTTGGGGAGAATGTGCTTAATTGAAGTCATGTCTAATTTGAAAATTAATTAGTTGATAATTAATGAATTAGGCGAATATATCTGTTCAAATGTAAAGCGT
>CM042165.1:74902808-74910308 GCA_023376005.1 Doryteuthis pealeii
CATGTAGGTGTATATCTTATGAATATATATTTACCAACGCACAAGCACTATGTGACACAAGGTCAATTTCTTAATCGGAGTTTAACTGAATTGAACACAGATTTTTCCTTCTAGACTGGTTACCGAGCCATTTTATCTTTCATACCTTTTCCAATGGTATTAGCCGTAGGCAAAATGCATGATTAACATGTTATCAATCAATTATGGAACAATCGTGATAGTGTGACCGGAGTTCGAACACGCTTACTAGGAAGGCGCAGTCCATCACGTAATTCACTATATCACGGGGACCCCCTTACCTTTCATTTATGATTGCACAGTTTCCCCTTTATTGTTCTTTGTATTCGCGCTATTATCTGTTATCTGTCGACGATTAAGAGCCCGAGCGAATTGCAATAAAATAAAAAGCAATTAAAGTCGAAAAATCACTAAAATTATTGATTGTCAATGTCACATCATAAAATTCTATTAAATTAATGAAAAAACTGAGGTTTATTTTTCTCGATTCGTCTGTCAGAATTTGCTGCGTCACAGTAAATGTAAATCAATACAGAGAAAAAGTGTATAACATGTGAGGGTGTTATATTAACGTTGGAAGGCTTAATGTAACCTCCCAACGTGGGTATAAGTTTATACATAAACATATTCCGACAAAAGGTGTACAATGATAGTATATTTATTCCGTAAGTGATGGAGATACATTTAAGACAAAGATATACACAACAGATATATGAACGTATTATGAGGAAATAGGCGTGCGACTCACGTGTAGGTAATGTCACTTACTGGTAGCTGATTCAAGGGGCCAAAGCCCCCTAAGGCTTAGAGGCAACAAGCACCTAGACCATGTTTACTCGTTGAGTGGAAAAGAGGCAGGAAAGAATAATTCCCGCTTGTGGCCAGATACCAACGCCACATATCGGCTGAACGAATCACAGCAAGAGAAGATAACTCATTTTGGACTTATGTCCACCCAGACTTCGTTTTACTAACCCAACAAGTGCTTGCAGTTGATGTTTGATAAATCCTGCCTCTGATATCACAAATTACATCAACATATCTATAGTAATACCAGAAATAAGTTCAAATCAAAGATATTTGTTAATACATTGATTTTTATAACATTGATATTGTCATTGAGAATAAAGTGTGAACATGTTTAAAACGATTGTGAAATTATATTTTTGTAACTTATATAATTGAAGATCAAAATTGTTAAACTGGTTTCAGCATTAAATGACCCATGAAGCCTTGACATGCTGTAAAACCAACTAACCAACCAACGAACGAGCATCTGTGTGCGTATGTGTTTGAAATTCTTCAGGTGGGATATGCTGAAGCGTCATGTATTATACGAGGGGTTTCAATCAATCTATTATCTTTTCATAAAATACCTAAATTATATATGGGATAAATAAGAGGAAATTAATCCGACAATATGTGGAGAAAGGTAGACAAACATGGGATGTTGTACAAGGTGAATGTTTCGGAATGGTCCATTATTTAGCTGAGGTGACGACACTCGTAAGAAATAATAATTCGGTGGATAAGCAATACTAGATAATCAGGATTTACATTTTTTCATTTTGTCTTGGACCTTTTGGACAGTCATTATATTTAACCAGAGGATGTTGCAAGATGATAACGGTCGGAAGATTAAGGAACAAGCGTATTAATATATAGATAGTACATAGCCAATTATGTTGAGTATTGAGGGTATTCTACTTGTACAATCCTTTGTTTTGGCAAAACGATTGATTTCGAAAAGTATAGTGCGTTGACATCCACTTGTCTTTACGATGTCTAGACGCCCTTACAGGATTGAAAGTGTATTCCTTTGAACCTACAGACAACAATGTCTTCGAGACTGAATTGAAAAACCAGAACAAACAACCGAACAAAAAATCATAAAAGAAACGTATATACTTATATTTTATGATCACGAACTTTCTACCTTTAGAATAAATTTTTCAGGCTGATAATTTCTCTTATTTCATCTCATTATGTTTGAATTTCAACTTTACAAATTTGTATTCACTAGCAGGGATGCCTGGCGTCGCTCAGGACAAATTACTCCATTTTGGGTTTTGTATAGGATTATTTACCTCCCCTTTAGACCGTATAAGAATGGTTACATCTGTCTTATAAATTAGTTGTCAGACAGACAAGACGGAGAGTTTATATATATATATATATATATACCAACCCCTCAGCACGAGCAGGATGTGACAAAAGGTCAATTTCTAATCGGAGTTCAACAGGTTTGAATTCAGAGTTTTCCTTCTCCTAGACCGGTTGCCTAACCATGGTTAAAGAGCCCAGTGTGCCCTACTATTTATCCATAGCTGGAGGGAGACCCGGTTTTCAGGGAGCGTAGACGTTGTCAGCTCTCGTGGTCCATCACACTCGCGGCAGAATCATTGTCTAAGAAAATAAAGATTTATTTAAAAATATCAAGTCTTGTTGTATGAATTAAATATTAAAGACAATGTACTATCCAGGCCTGTAAGAAGAATTAACAAAGAAAATCAATCCCCAGCAGAAGACTGAATAGAAGTCAGCCCAGAGAAGATTGCGGCCAACGAGTTAGATGGCCGAGAGGAAGAATCTGTAACCAGAAGAGTAATCAAGGAAGACCCCCTATCATCTCTATCTAATCTAAACTAACTCACTCTCTCTCTCTCGCTCTCTCTCACACACACACACACACCTCCCCGACGTAAAATGTGGGTGTATATGAGTATATAACACATGTACATGTTAGCACTATCTACACTATAGAAGAATCTGTAACCAGAAGAGTAACCAAGGAAGACCACCTATAATCTCTATCTAATCTAAACGAAACCTCTCTCTCTCTCTCTCACATATATTCGACGTAAAATGTGGGTGTATATGACTATCTTACACATGTACATGTTAGCACAATCTATACTATTTTTTTTTACCTTTTTATCTTTCCGTCAGGTGTGTAACTAGACGCCGATTGCTTTCGTAAAATTTAGGTCTTCAATCATTGACCTATACACGTGTATATTCCATATTCCTATATCGAGGTACCATAGCAGATTCTTTTTTTTTTTTCTTTCATCAGACATTTTTTTTTTTTTCAGATTTATTTTTCCGAAAATTCCGCATGAATATTCTCTATCCTTTGAAATTGACTAAAACGAGATTTTAAGTGGAATATGGATTTTCGAAGAAAAAAAAAAATCGATCATGAATTACATCATCAAGTTGGTCGACACTACGTCAATCTTAGATAATGGTGGAAATTTCGATTTTTCTTCGTGTTAACAAAAACCTCAACTCTTGGCCAGCCAAAAAAGGATACAACTTATACAAGGAGAGCACGAAAGAGAAATCTACTCAAAGGTGATACGTCCCAGAAGCGTGCTTACTTCTTAGTTGATAATCAACAGCAGAGATCTGGAGAATTCAATAGGAATTAAAGTCCATCTTATCACGAAAAATGTTTCGGTATTTGGTTATATATATATTTACCAACCCCTCCGCACGAACAGGATGTTACACAAGGTCAATTTCTTAAGCGGAGTTCAACAGGTTTGAATTCCGAGTTTTCCTTCTCCTAGACCGGTTGCCTAACCAAGGTTAAAGAGCCCAGTCTGCCCTACTATTTATCCATAGCTGGAGGGAGAGTAGGATTCATACCTTTCCCAAAGGTTTTAGCGCTAAGTGAAATGCATTTTCCACATCCAGGATTTGAACTCGGGGCGACGAGTCCATTTCCCATGACTTTAAAACATTTATTGCAAAAAAAATGCACGGACACAAAATGAGGGTTGAGTTTATTTTATGGTAGGAATTCACGAGGAACAAGTTGAAGATTACCACGTTTTGGGTCATTTTGCTCCCTTTTTATACATGGGGAACGCTTTCGGCTTACTTGTAATTAAATTGTGTAGATCAGTGTTAAATTCACCATCAGGTCTAATATATATTATATATATACAGAGTGTCCCAGAAGTCGCGCACCATATCATTTGTTTGTTTGTTTTTTGTTTTTCAGATTTTGTTGGATATAGGTGAGAAATTAACAATACAAGAAAGAGTTAAATTGTTTTTTATGTTTGGAAGAGATGGTGCTACATATCGCTCTGTAGCTGAAGAATTCAATCGCACTCATCCCGAGCGAGAAAAACCATTGAACCATACCACTGTCTGCCGTTTGATAAAACGCTTCCAAGAAACTGGCTCAGTTGCTGACCGCGAGAGATGTGGTCGAAGAAAGAGTGCAACTGATGAAGCAACATCAACTATGGTTTTGGCGAATGTTGCTAGAAGCCCCGTGAAATCAGTAAGGAAAATAAGCCAGGAGCTTACGATTAGCAAATCATCAGTACATCGTATTCTTAAGACACAGAAATTTTATCCTTACAAAGTGCATCTTGTGCAAGCTCTACATAAAGAGAATTGATGTATGTATCAATGGAGAGGGTGAACAATTTGAGCATCTATTATGATTATGATGAATAAAATTGATATTCCTATGTCTTTTTATACTTTTTATATGTATTTTCATACATGGTGCGCGACTTCTGGGATACCCTGTACATATATATATTGGCTTTCCAACGTTTTTATTCATCAATATATATATTTTCAAAGCAGTGTCTCCTTTGATAACTTTGTCGAATTTCCTGAATAATGGCGTCCACATTTCTTTGATATTTCTCATGCATTGATGAAGTCAACCATCACACATTCATCTCTACTACAGCTAGTTGCACGTAGAAAACACTGAGTTTTTTCACAATGTACAAGTATCACCATAAATACACTTATGTGTGTTTAGGATATGAGGTTTGTAGAATAAGTTCCAATTACCGTCGAACTGGGAAGACAAGGTGGCATGCGATTGTAACTGAATACAAACTCGAAATGACACAAAGTCCACTGCCAAGTGACCAAGTATATATAAGACTCCACAGTGTCATGCAAATCAACCAGTCAGGCAGCCAATCAGAACTCAAGGAATGAAATGACCCAAATCACCTTGATTCATGAATGGATCATTCTTCATTCCTATTTATACCAGCTGTATTGGACACTGCTTTAATTCGGTTTAGCTGATGTTATTAAAACCAACAGTAGGTTAACTGACTTCAATAAGGTTTAATATGAATAATTATGATATTAACGGCTAGCATTCTCATCGAATTTTCTTAACAGGAGATCATCGTCGCGCTAGCAGCACGGATATCCATGACAATCTTTCACCTGCCGTCCCTATCATTCACTGGCCCTGGGAGGTCCTCTACACAGCATCCAGTATCCGTTGGTCTGTGTATGTCTTTGCTGGACGGCCTACTCTGGCGTGCCCATGTGATGGCTTCCACTTGGACCCTAACGAAGCGCCTGGAGAATAAGCACAAATATATGCTGCACAAATATATGCTGCACGCAATCTTAAACAAGACGTGGAAACACCACCACACGAGAAAATAGCTGTACGGCCACCTGCCCCATATCACACAAACCATCTGTGTGAGGCGATCAAGACACGCTGGGCACTGCTGTAGTAGCAGGAGATAAAGTAAAGTCGTCGGGGCGGCCTAATGTCGGTATCAACCAATCAGCGAGGGAATCTATCCCCTTTTCACTAGCGCTAGACCAAGGAGATTGTTTTTGCATCTGAGGTGGGGCGCCACACCTACCATCAGCTCCGTACTTTACCGCACAGATCCATGTGCTACTCATAAAGCTGAGTTGGCGTGGACCGGTATCGAACTAGGAACCTTGCAATTTCTAGTCGAACGCTCTACCGACTGATCTAACCCGGCCCATCAGGAGATAATAAGATGCAATTGTTATATTTTGTGGAACTTTGTTTCATACCCGTTCATTTCGGGTATATAATGGTGAGAGGGGAGAGAGGAGATGAGATGGGCTCTTAGTTGTCTACTAGTTCGTACATGTTCTTACTGTGTTGCTACCATCTCTCTTGGGCTGACTTCTTTCTTTTTCTGAGCTGGGTCGTCTTTCTTGTTTGTAATACACAAACAAGACTTTGATTTTTAAACGTCTATTCTTTATTACAAAACCAGAAGGTTTTTCTACCGTGGTGAGAAGCAGGCATCTTGGGAGCGACGATCCTAAGGTCTGCTGCTCTCACCTAACAGCCGAAATCTACCTAACTAAATTAATTTCTGTTCTCACGCCTTCCCTTGGCGGACGTCGGGGGGTGGGAGGCTCAAGTAAAGGTCATTAATTGCCAATAATAACTATAACGGCTAACGGTAACTTTCAATTTAACCCCCTCTGATTTTATATCTACACATAATTCGTAGGCTACCCGCGAATTATGTAATAACTTCTCATTTTATGTTCTTGGTCAGATTAAGGGGGTTAGGTAAGTGATGACATTCTTTATCATTATTTGGATTATTCGGACTATTGTGCTCATCTTTATTGTTATCTGCATAACGTTTCGGCTGATGTGCCCTCGAATTATCAAGCCTCATCTAAAAAAATTTAGGAAATAGTATTTTTACCATATTTTGACATTTCAGTTTTTTTTCCATTTAATTTTTCAATATCTAATTGCAATTTTGTCAAACCTGGTGTCATTTATGCTGCTTGGGGTCTCCTTGAAAGAGCAGTAACGATTAAGCTCTGAAACTGCATTTGAATTCATGGGTAATCGTCTGAATATTACTTAATTCAAGGTAATTAAAATAATAAATAAGAAAACACCTAAAACAGAGCCCGAGATTACAGTAGCCCGAACTGTGTGTTTATACACAATAAAAGACGAACTCATAAGTGACATTCTATTGTGGAAACCTGCACATGGGCACACCAGCGTAGTAAGACCAGCAAACATTACATCAGCTCTGTATGGATTCTGGATGCCGTGAATAGGACCTACCAGGAGCAATGATTGACAGGGATGTTTGGCGAGGGTGATTCATGGGAAAATGTGCTAACAGCATGATGATATTGATGATGAAGTTGGTCGTGACGTCTCGTTCTGTGACTAGTTCCAAGCTTGCCACCTGCAGCTGGTTCGCTGATGTATAAAAATGTTGGCGGAGTGGCCTGTTGTCGGTATCAGCCGGTAGCGAAGGAGTATGTCCCCTTTTCGCTAGCGATAGACCAGGGAGCTAACGTCAGCTCCCCATTTTACCGCATAGATCCGATTACCGAATCTGTGCTACTCATAAGCTGAGTTTGGCGTGGACCGGTATCGAACCCAGTACCTTGCGATTCCTAGTTGGGTGCTCTAGCTTCATAAATAGTTCTTTAAAAACTTTCCCAGAGATTGTCTTTTTTTTATAATGGTCTTGTCATTATTTATTTACTTCTGGTTAAAATGCCAGAGATATTTTTTTTCTATTTTGAAACACACATTATCCGGTGTCTAAAATCACGGTTGACTTGTTCATCACAAACGTCAAATATCATTACAGACAGTTGTATGAATATTAGTTTCTTTCTTTTTCTGGTTGCGCTGAATTTTAAAACGTTATTCTTACG
>CM042165.1:74912808-74957808 GCA_023376005.1 Doryteuthis pealeii
ATTAGAATTATTTAAAAAATAAACATATTTATTTGAAGATACAACATGTCGCTCTCTCTCTAAGGGCATTTGTTAAGTTAATAAAAATGTTAAAAGTAGATATTTTTATAAATATAATTCATAATATAATTGAAGATAGTTTTAGCGACTACTTCTTTCTCTTTAGTTATTTTTCGCTTTCTGTTTCCACAATGTAGCAAGATTATAAAAATAAAATTACTTTCGACAAGGAGGCACAAAAAAAAAAAAAAAAAAAAAAAAAAAAAAAAAAAAAAAGACACACGCAAATATTTCTCAATGGAAACGTTAAAGCAAAAGCACGCTTCCATTGAATAGGAATACCATTGTTTGTTTTTTTTACCATCTTGAGAATACCAAAAATACAACATGAAGTCTGGTTCCACTTAAAATCGTCAAGCTAAAAGATGAAAGACTTAAAGAGAAAAAATTACTGTATACTTTTTCCTCCAAAATATATTATCATAAGTAATATAGTATACATAATATAATCTATCTATATAAAAGGAGTTTGGTATGTACGTGTTGACGTATAAGTCCAAAACGGGAGGTCACTCAGATTCCAAATCTTGCATACCCATTAATATTCTTCTAAGAAACACGCCAAATTTGGTTATTGATTTTTACTGATTAAGGGATATAATTAAATAATTAAACAAAAAACAAACCATTTGCGATAATACTGATAGAGCTGCTGCTGATAATATAAGAAATTTCGCCTGACTGCTACCTATATTCAGCCGTGATACCGCTGCACGTAATTTGAAGTTGACAAATTTGTGCCCTCCTATTCATTCTTTGGTGTTCCTATTTTTTTTAGTCCGGTCATGGACCGGGTACTTTAGCTAGTATAATATAATATAACATATCTCAACAGAGAATATAAAGTCACCATTTTGTCTACTATGCGTCAACAAAAATACAACATGAAGTCTGGTTCCACTTAAAATCGTGAAAGACTTAAAGATAAAAAAAAATTAGTGTATACTTTTTTCCACCAAAATATAATATTATTATAAGTAATATAGTATACATAATATCATATAATATATCTCAACAGAGAATATAAAGTCACCATTTTTCTACTATGCGTTTCTTTGAACAATATAATTGAAGGTTGTTCAATTTAACTAACGCTGAAATCAGTCTATTATTTGAAAACATTTATGTCTGTAACCGGAATTCTGACACCACAACATAATTCCCTTTATTAATTACGTTATATTCTCAATGACTATTGAATAACCATTTTTAATCTTAATTAGCCTTTTTATCTTTCAAAAGTGTCTTTATAAAAGTCTAGGTTAGACTTTCCTTAAAACAACCCATGTTATTGATGCGTTTAAAATCCTACAATGTTTACCTCCCTTGATAAGATACACAGTATAAATAGTGCAATGTATGTAGCCATTTGCATTTCAACTCTTGACGTCTTAACACCACAGACCACGTCTGTCGCACTTTATATAGCGCCGCGAGGAGATTTCTGACCTCGAACTTCAAAAAGCTGATAAAAACGGACATCGCTACACCACCAGCAACAATATTTGGAACTTATGTGGCAAGTTGTTGAACTACAACAAAAACAAATAGTACCCATTGAGAAAATGGAGGTTGACCACGTCACAGGTGCAGCAGAAGGGGATATAGGAGATTGCCTATTGGGGTAGGTCGATTTTTCACTTTTTAAAAATATCAAATATTCCATCTATGCGAAAGTTGAGTGTTAGTATACTGAATACTGATACCAAAAAGTAGATCTTTTACTTACACCATTGTTTGGAAAAAATACCATCAAACCATAAAACAAGGATTTTAGTTTATTTTAGTAGACGATCTTTGATGCTATTTCCTCAAACAATGGTGAAAGTAAAATATCTAAACTTTTGGTATCAGTATTCAGTATACTAACACACAACTTTCGCATAGATGGACTATTTGATATTTTAAAAAAGTGAAAAATCGACCTACACTATTGCGTATACCCAGTCGAGCTCCTGTTGTTGAGACACCGCTCGTGTCGCAGGTTACGGGTGCCAGGAATTGTATCACCACAAATGCGCGGACAATCCAAGATTACCACGTCGGACACAGGGCGAGAAGCATGTATATATATAATAGAAGGGTCCACCCCTGTGTCTAGGCTAGACAGTGACCTGCCCTTGATCAGATGACCAGTAAAAATAGAGCCATGTAAGTGACCATTAGCAATTCTACTCTTGATATCTGAACAACACGCACCACTATTTTTCTGAATGTTTGAGATGAGGCTTGATGATTAGTATTATACTATTGACCTCATGTTCATTGTTATCTGTACAACGTGTCGGCCGATGTGCCATACGGTCTTCAATTGGACACATGGCCTAGTGGATAAAGGAGTTAGGTTAAGACAGTTCTAAGTGACAGTTATCTATAGACTGCAGGTTCAATCATGGTCAAGGGCAACAGTAACATAGAATGATAATTAACACAGCTTAACACCTCTACCCCAGCTATGGTTAGCGGAATGAGAACAGATGCCCCTTGGACTGAATAAAGGGTTAGGTTCAAAGTTCCGTGATGGCTCCCGATTACAACAAGAAGGTTTCGTATTACGAAAAGAAGGTTCCCGAGTCCGAAAAGAAGGGTCCCGAGTCAGAGAAGAAATACCTGAAGAAGGCCGGAGGGCACATCGACCGAAACGTTGTACAGATAACAATGAAGATGAGGACAATAGTCCGAATAACGTAGATAATACTAAATCGGACCACGTCTTTTGTACTTTATACTGCAGACAGTCTTCTGAGACATAAAAGGACTCGTCACTATTGATTTTCATGAAATGAGTAAAACTCTAAACATTACTTTCTACTGCGAAATCCTTAGGCAAAATTCACCATATTTATTGAATGATCCTCGTGATTTCGTTATTTAAAGATATATAAACGTCAGGTGCGCTCTCAGCTACGTGCCAAAATTATTATCCGTGTAAGTTATTTAACGCAAAGGTCAACGGGAACAATAGTTGGGCACCAATGAGAATGAAATACACTGGTATTTTTAATTAGACGTCAGAGCCTTCTGAACGTCTGGCTTTGACAGCAAGGCCGTTATGGAAATAGATAAAGGGCGATAACTCTTATCAGACATGTGTTTCCCAATCTAACCTTTCAATGAAGATACATTGGTGCCTTGGGTTACGAGTACCCCAACTGACAAAATTTTCTGTTTTACGAGCTGTCACTCGGCTTTTTGTTGTGAATTAAAATATGAGGCACGAGCGAGTTTCAGATACGTTTATGTTAATAAGTTCATTAAATACATTTAAATTTCCAGATGTATTAAGACAAAGAAAAATGTTAGTAATTTTGATATTTCGGACTGTTGTCCTCTTCTTTATTGTGTATAAAGAGAGTTTACATGCCACAGTAACCTCGGGCACTGTTCGGATGGTTTATTTTTAATTACCTTGAAATAAATTATCTTCAGATGATTTCACAAGAAACCACGTTTAAATTCTTGGGAAATCGTCCCAATACATCTAGTTCAATACATGTAGAATATTAATTTAATGAAACAAATTTTTATAAGCAGTGCCACATTGCGATTTTTCCACCTATTGATATTGTTATGAAAAAAGCAGAAATCTTTATAACTTAAAAGGGATTGATTTTATGCCTATTTTGATAACATTTTCGGATTTTCTCGGGCGAAACAGCTTTTAAAAAAACAATTTTTAGGAGTAGGGAAGCTCTAGAACTCATTTTATAGACAAAAATAGATTACAAAATGTCGCCATTTTTCTCGCCCCTCCCTCAAATTTTTCGATATTAAAATCGAAATAACTCTGCCAATTTTTGGAATTGGAAGCTCAAATTTGGGGCATTGTCTAACTTTAACATAGTCTACACATGTACACAATTCCAGAAAAATTAAAAGAGGTGGATGACTTGAAAGACTTTACATGGAATTACCCTATAGCTAGATGATATGTACCGAACGTATTATATGTCCGATTGATGTGATAGATAGTTGGTTATTTCATAAATGTGTTCAGAAAAAAATAGTAGAAGATTAGCAAATCTAGCATTGTGCTGAGATTAAGATGTAGATTCATAGTCTCATGAGACCGGTGGATTAAAGAAAGAGGATAATATTCTGGTAGGATTAATTTCTAGTTATGTTATTGAAGATTTGGATTAATGTGCTTGGGGTTTTGAAAATCGTAATATATATATATATATATATATATATATATATATATATATATATATATATATATATATGGGGATTGCCACTTCTACAAAGTACGGTTGTGAGCTCGTACATGGCTCAGAAGTACAACTTTGCTTTTACATGTCATGTCGCATAAAATACACGTGAAACCCCCAACTTTCACTCGTACACACACGTTTTTCACGTGGTTGTTTGTCACCACGGGACCGCATACGACTCAAGAGCCCGCATATGATTCAAGAGACCAACTACATATATGGTCAACCTTGAATGTAGGAAATGTATCCAGGACCTCCGTCTTGTGCTCTATCCATGTTAAGGAGAGGTATGCAATATATATATGTGTGTGTGTGTGTGTGTGTACTCCCCACTCCTGCTGGTCTGAGTTCTCTGGAAAGGACTTTTCTGGAGGCGGTTATTAACGCTAAAATTGAACAGTTCTCCTAAAATTCTCTAACATAAGTAGGGTTTTAAGTTGCTCTAGATTCAATTTATTTATATATTTAATCAATATTCAAGTTACAGACATCTAAATTCAATTTATGAAAGATCTATAAATGTTCAGTTTTCTGTTATATATGTATATATTGAAGAATAAGTTCCAATTACCGTCGAACTGGGAAGACAAGGTAGCATGCGATTGTAACTTAATACAAACTCGAAATGCCACAAAGTCCACTGCCAAGTGACCAAGTATATATAAGACTCCACAGTGTCATGCAAATCAACCAGTCAGGAAGCCAATCAAAACTCAAGGAATGAAATGACCCAAATCACCTTGATTCATGAATGGATCATTCTTCATTCCTATTTATACCAGCTGTATTGGACACTGCTTGAGTTCTACTTAGCTGCTGTTATTAAAACCAATAGTAGGCTAACTGACTTCAATATATATATATATATATATATATATATATATATATAAAAAATATAGGCATATGAATAGACTATAGCTAAATGAATTTTTTAATTTTATCTAATGCTAAGGGATTAGCTGTCTGTGATCTACTGAGTGTGCTGGCGTGTAGGATTAAAGTCAGTTTTAATTGATCGACTCATGTTAAGTTCACACACACACACACATATATATATATATACATATATATATACATATACATATACACATATACATATATATACACACAACTTTTAACCATACTCTAACTACGCAGGTAATGATCCTCATTACCAAATAATATATATATATATATATATATATATATATATGAGCTAAGGTGAAAGGAAAAGTGAACAAAAAATGATGACTCAAACAAGTAGATAGGAGAGAAATATGTCGTCCTTCTAATGCGAAGAACATCATCAGTCTGACTTTATTGCAAAATTCGTACATTTGTGTTTATACAAGAGAAATTTAGTTTGTGGAGAAATTTAGTTTGTGGTGAAATTGAGGGGTAGGGGGGGTTAGAGAGGATTTGATTGAACAGAGAGTCAATGCAGTCTTGTTGGAAATTTCCTCTGTTTTTGTGAGAGTAGGCATGCATATATATATATATATATATATATATATATATTAATAAATATACATTTTATTTGGTAATGAGGATCATTTTCTGTGCAGTTATATATATATATATATATATATATATATATATATATATATATATATATATATATATGAATTTTATTTGGCAATGGGATCATTCCAAGTTCAGTTAAATGTGTATATATATATATATATACATTTTATTTGGTAATGAGAATCATTCCATGTGCAGTTATATATATATATATATATATTATATATATATATATTATATATATATATATATATATATGCATTTTATTTTGTAATGGAGATCATTCCAAGTGCAGTTAGATATAGGTTAAACACAGTGACAGATCGATATACCTAGTACCAGAAAGTGGGCAGACAGAACAATATATTGAATAAACGGAAAAAGTTTAAATTTACTTCATCGTAATAACCTATTTCCACTGCATAAATTCAATATCATCAGGCATGAGAAAAACGTGGTTATTACTTTAGAACCAAAGCTTTTGGGCTATGTGCCACATCTAATCTAAGCTTAGTAAATAACTTTACAACAGAATGTTAGCAATAATTCGATGATGTGCACTCTCTGTTTGTCTACTAAAGGATAAAAAAGAGTACGATTCAAATTCGCCAAATGGTAGAAATATTTCAAAAATAAAAAAAGCGTTGATAAATATTATTTATTCTTCCAGAGGATGGTGAAAAAATTCTTCGACTAAATTACTGCATCCGATTGGTACGAAATATTAAAGCCCTTTTCGGAAGTCGCTGAATTAATAGAGAAATGTATAAATTGATAGTCCCTTTGATGGTAAAGTCGGCTTTCTCAATGATGTCTAGAATATATAATTTTTTTTCGATTCTTGTTTAGAATACTTCGTTTGTAGTTCGAGGACACAGTACAGTAATCATTTACCTTTATCTCTCTCTCTCTCTCTATATATATATATATATTGGTTAAATAGAACATCCTCTGGCTGTTAAAGTGACCCGTACCTAATGAAACAAAATGATTTATTTGGCGAATAAATATACGTAAATAATCAGGTAAATAGATATACTAATAGATAAGTAGTCATTAATGAAAACTTCATGTGAAACAACTTTGAAATTATCTTAGTTCTGTTTATTATCATAGAAATATGATACTATCTAAAATAGCAATATGGTGCTATTTAACATACAAATATGATACTATCTAAAATAGCAATATGGTGCTATTTAACATACAAATATGATACTATTTAGCACAGAAATATGGTACTAATTATCATTGGAATATGGAACTATTTAGCAAAGGAATATGGTATTATCTAACACAGAAATATGGTGCTATTTAGCATACGAATATGATACTATTTAGCATGGGAATATGGAGCTATTTAGCATATGACTATGGAGCTGTTTAGCCTATGAAAATAGTGCTATTTAACATAAGAATATGCTACTATTTAGCATAGGAATATGATGGTATTTAAGATAGGAATATGGTACTATATAACAAAGGGATGGGGATACTATCTAACATAGTAATATGGTGCTAGTTAATATTAGAATATGGTGTTATTTAGCATAGAAATTTGGTACTATTTAGCATAAGAATATAGTCCAATTAATATAGGAAAATGGTATTATTTAGTATATGAAAACGGTGCTATTTACTTTGGGAATATGGTACGATGTAACATAGGAATATGGTACTATTTAACAAAGGAATGAGGGTACTATTTAACGTAGGAATATGGTACTATATATTATAGTAATATGTTAATAATTATCATTGGAATATGGGACTATGTATCATATGAATATAGTACTATTTAACATAGGAGTATTGAGTTACTTTATCTCGAGATACGGTACTATTTATTATGGGAATATGTCATAGTAATATATCACTATTAAACATAGGAATATGATAGTGTTTAACATTGAAATATGGAACTATTTATCATAGGAATATGGTGATATATAATCAATATATAAGGCATGTGGTACCCTAACAGGTACTATCACTCCGGATTTGGCAAGTACATAATTAGTGGATTGTCTCAATGGAAACAGTTTTTGACCGTCATAGAAGTGTGTGTTTGATCATCAAGAAATCAGAGAAAGATTAAGTTTATTAAATCGACATAACTCCGCCAATTCTTGGAATTGGAAACTCAAATGTTGTGAGTTTAAACTTTACCATAGTCCACACCTGTACAGAAATTTGAAGAGGGTGGGTGACATGGCCTGGATGATTTGACACACACACATATATATATATATATATATATATATATATATATATATATATTGTAATCCACATTTCAGAGACATGTTTCAACGTATCATGTCTCTTCAGTGTGGCTTGACATTTGCGGGCTACCCCGCTGGGTACAATGCATCTGAGTTATGCTTCATCTTGGACACAGGCCTTGGTTTGCTTATAGAATGATTTTTACTATAAAAATCCTTTCCAATACCTTTTTACTATAAAAATGCATCAGACAATGATTTTTACTATAAAAATGCATTAGACAATGATTTTTACTATAAAAATGTATTAGAAATGATTTATACTATAAAAATGCATTAGAAATGATTTTTACAATAAAAATACATTAGAAATGGTTTTTACTATAAAAATGCATTAAAAATGCCTTTTTACTATAAAAATGCATCGGAAATGATTTTTACTATAAAAATGCATTCTCCGAGAAACTTTAACTAAATTGCAGTCAGTCAGTCAGTCAGTCAGTCAGTCTCTCTCTCTCTCTCTCTCTCTCTCAAAGTTCACAAAAAAACAGATATAGCAGTGAAGCTGAACTTTCGTTTGTGTTGGTTGAATATCAACAAATACGAGGGTGAGTCAAAAAGTAATGTCATTTTCTTTATTTCATGTTATTTATTATATAAATCTAAGGCCTATATTGAGACCCAAACAGAGCAAGAATCTTTGTGGTTTGAGAGGCAAACTTTATTCCAGTGACGAGGAAGTGAAATCCGTTGTGAAGAAGTGGCCCAAAGAACAGTCAACAGAATTTTATGGGGCAGGCATACATGTTCTCATTCAAAAGTGGAACATTGCTATTGAGAGAAACGGTGAATATGTGGAGAAGTAGGGATGTGATCCACAGAAGACCAGCTTCATTTTGATGTATGATATATATTCCTGTGTTGGTAATTATACCTGTCCTAAACAAAATGGCATAACTTTTTGACTCACTTATGTGGAGAAGTAGGGATGTGATCCACAGAGGACCAGCTTCATTTTTATGTATGATACATGTTCCTGTACTGGTAATTATATCTGTCCTAAACAAAATGACATTACTTTTTGACTCGCCTATGTGGAGAAGTAGGGATGTGATCCACAGAGGACCAGCTTCATTTTTATGTATGATACATGTTCATGTGTTGGTAATTATACCCGTCCTAAACAAAATGGCATTACATTTTGAAGGTGGAACATTGTTATTGAGGGAAACGTTTACTATGTGGAGAAGTAGGGATGTAATCCATAGAGGACCAGCTTCATTTTGATGTATGATACATGTTCCTGTGTTGGTAATTATACCTGTCCTAAACAAAATAGCATTACTTTTTGACAAACCTCGTATTTTTCACCCAGAACGTATTAGGGAACCTGTTTGTCTATTTAAAGGTAAGGAAAAAGCGAATGAGAATTTGACTACCCAGATGCCCTGGTTATGACACTACACTACATGTAAGGTTCCAATTTTGAATCTCTGGGGGTGGGGGTAGCACTTCATTGCCCTTGCTCCCAGGTCCACTCTGAGCCGGAATATTAGTACCCATTAGAGTCCTATCTATGGGTAAAATAGACCAGTTTAAAAGTTATTTATTCCTGTTTATTGATACAAATGAATCTAACAGAAAAACAGTTTATATCTATTTAGCAATACACATTATGTTGATAAAAATTATTTTTACTATTTTATTAAACAAGAAAAACAAAAATATATACCTTAAAAGTATTCCAAGTTAATGAAAACTATGTCTACCATTTTATTGATACATGTGAAGTTAAAGAAAAATATAACACCAGATATTTATAAACATGAAGTTATTTCTTGTAATTTAGTGATATACAATAAGTTAATGAAAATTATTTCCATAATTTGTTTATAAAACGACATCCGCATATAGTACTTCAAGGATCGACATACCGTCAAATTCAACCAACCAAAAATTGACTACTGAGACGTAGAAAATATAGACAGATTCACTCTCCGAATATTTCCCTGACGTAGCAGCCCGACGCTGACAATTCAAACACATCCTCATAACCACAAGCTACTCATACATTTGTCCCCACAGCTACTACCGAACAAGAATAAGTACGTCGGCACCATTACCCTGACAAGCAAATTCCCGTGACCACAAGGATATTTGTTTCATACTACACTTGTATGGACTGGGAACAAGGCCTTGTTTTAACGTGGGCCCACCCACAAGCCGAAGCTCATGGGTAGGAAAGAACAAAAATTGCGTCGATCGTCTCGGCATTCAGGCGCTGGGCAATAAACCCAGTCCCGCCCCCAAAGGGGACAGTTATTGCCTGGGGGAAAGCCCCCTGGGATAGACGCTATTATTTGTATTTTACCGGTCCAGTGGCCGAAGCACACTGGACTCCCCGAGGGGATTAGGTAGGTCACAAAGTATAGTAACTGGAACAGATACTACACTCTGATCCCTGCCTATGCCGGGTAATTTCCGTGGCCACAAGGCACATTTGTCCCCGGAACTACTACTCAACAAGAACCAGTACGGTAGCACCATTACCCTAAAAGCAAATTCTCATGACCACACGGCACACATACATTTGTCCCAGTGACTACTACTGAATAATAACCAGTACGGGGGCACCATTAATCTTACAATCGAATTCCCATGACCCCAAGGCACACATACATTTGTCCCAGTGACTACTACTGAATAATAACCAGTACGGGGGCACCATTAATCTTACAAGCAAATTCTCATGACCCCAAGGCACACATACATTTGTCTCAGTGACTACTACTGTACGGTAGCACCATTACTCTTAGAAGCGAACTGCCATGAATTTTAATGTTATAAAAATTTCACTTAACAGTGGACATCACTTCCAGCATCTTCAATGTTTTTAATGTTATCAGAATGTTACCGCACGAATGCCATTTCCGGTCTGCAAGACATTGATGGAACGAATGTAAATGTTAACATTTTATCATAATCGCTTTCCGTGTTTATTTTTCCTGGTTTTCTTAAACTGGTTTAAGAATGTTTAATGTTTTCTTAGAAGACTCGAGCCGTACTCACATGCATACACAAATAGATTCTCTTTGTCTTGCTGCAGAACATTACAATACGTACTTACTATTGTACTATATTGTGCTACTGTATATCAATACTCGTGTTCCTTAATCTTCCAACCGTTATCATCTTGCCACAATATCTGATTAAAAATGAGAGACCCTCAAAATATAATACAAAAATGTAAATCCTGATTATCTGGTGTCGCTTATCCGTCGAATTCTTATTTCTTATGAGTGTTGTCATCTCATATAAATAATGGACCATTCCGTTTTTATTATAAAGAAAGAAATGAAAATAATGCAAATGCTAGACAGAAAAATATAAGAAAGAAAGAAAGAGAGTAAGGGAAAGATGGAGAAAAGAGGTGAGCGCGCGGATGCTGTAACTAATCTGTTTCAATCGAAAATAATGAAAAGATAAAAAGGAGGAAGGAAAGAAAAAAAATGAGGGAGAGAGTTAATTCAATATTATTATACTTTTTACTTATTGAACTATTTAGCAATAGCGCTTAAGTAATCATATGAAGCGTTGTAATAATCAAATTATCATACTGTGGTATATCCACAGGTCCTGTTAGTTGCCATTATTCTCACTCATCAGACAGATTGTACAACTGTATATACATAAATATATTTGTAAATCTGCCTGAAGAGGCTAAACTCATTTTGAGTTTCTGGTCGATATAAGAATTATAAGAGGATGACGGTTTGTTAAGTTTTTCTTTCTTTGAAAGTTAAATAATGCTCTGGATATAGTTAATTTATTGATACATTGAGCTCTCTTAAGGGATTTATAAAAATCCTTGTATGAATATATATGTTTGCACTTACAAGAGTATACATTTGGGTTGTACAGTGAGGTTTCGATTTTCTGATATAGAATCATCCCTTATCATACCAGCCATTTGGATTATCTTACACACACACACAATATATATATATATATATATATATATATATATATATATATATATATATATACATATATATATATATATATATACACATATATATATATATACACTTTGGTGGGGTACCAAGTTCTTTGGTATTAGGATGATTCTAAGCTGGTCCTTACTTCCAACTGTATGGTGGTGAAATGTTCAGGTCCGTTTGAGAGCTCAATGTTTACTTTCTATAAGCAGAAAAAGGTAATTTGTAAAGAAAAAAAGGGCTTGGAGACCGGGTATTTAGCGATTATGATCCATTTTGACCCGTGGGTATCTGAGCTCCCTCCCATTATATATATATATATATATATATATATATATATATATATATATAATATATATGAAAATAAAATGGAAATTAATCGGACTGTATGAATAAGATATAATGAAAAAACAAACGATGTTTACAACTGAAATAGGCTCATCAGAAGAGAAAGTGTGCAAACCGTTTCGGGGCCTAATTCTCTTAAACCGTCAAGTTGTAAACATCGTTTGTTTTTTTCATTATATCTTATTCATATATATATATATATATATATATAAGTTAATCGTATTAATAAGTATTAATTTTCTAAAATCTAGAAAGTGCTGAAATAATGGACTGTCCAATACCTGCAATAAAGTTATATCTGATCAGCCTAGGTCAGCGTCATTACAAACAATTTCATGTATTAAAAAAATAGAATATCCAAGTGAAACATGCGACCACACACACACACACACATATATGTGTGCAGACACATTAGACCTGAACACTCACTTATTTTATTGGGTGAGCGGCTTGGGTCTGGTGTGACTTGATGGGGGTTTTCTTAGTTTTATTTTCGCCCCACCCTCTTGTCAAACCCATTCCTTATTCCTTAGTCCTTATCCATTCATATCGTAATTAATTCACAACTTGACTTTTAATCGATTCCGGGTGTAAAACTTGAAAAACACCGGACGAAAGGGCTCTTGTTTTATCAAACATTTTTTCTCCATTCCTCTCATTCCTCCTTAGTCTTCTATCCATTATCATCGTGGTGATCACTATGATTACGCTCAACATATTATATAAATTTGCATGTACCAAAAATTTATTTATATATATATATATCGGTTCGATCTCTGTCGGGGGGAGATCGTAGGTATACACTGCTGATGAGACCAAAATTAGGTCGAAACAGCTGTACAGTGTTCCTCACGTCGCACATGGTATTCGCCGAATTTGCTTGTCATGATTAATTAAAATTATATAAATAAAATTTCTCTCCACAAAAAATAAAAAAATTATCTATACTTCTTTGCCTAGCATGGTTGTGAGTACGTGGATGCGTGCCGTCATGCCGGGAAGACGTGACTCTGCGAGAGGTAACGAATACGATGCGGAAAAAGTCACATCATGTTATAGTAGTTGCGCACTTATGATTGACAAGTTGATTTGGCGAGTTTCATGTGTGGCGTGTCCGGTTGGCCTAGGGGTAGAGTCTCTGACTTTGCGTCCTGGGTTCGCCGGTTCGATCTCTGTCGGGGGGAGATCGTAGGTATACACTGCTGATGAGACCAAAATTAGGTCGAAACAGCTGTACAGTGTTCCTCACGTCGCACATGGTATTCGCCGAATTTGCTTGTCATGATTAATTAAAATTATATAAATAAAATTTCTCTCCACAAAAAATAAAAAAATTATCTATACTTCTTTGCCTAGCATGGTTGTGAGTACGTGGATGCGTGCCGTCATGCCGGGAAGACGTGACTCTGCGAGAGGTAACGAATACGATGCGGAAAAAGTCACATCATGTTATAGTAGTTGCGCACTTATGATTGACAAGTTGATTTGGCGAGTTTCATGTGTGGCGTGTCCGGTTGGCCTAGGGGTAGAGTCTCTGACTTTGCGTCCTGGGTTCGCCGGTTCGATCTCTGTCGGGGGGAGATCGTAGGTATACACTGCTGATGAGACCAAAATTAGGTCGAAACAGCTGTACAGTGTTCCTCACGTCGCACATGGTATTCGCCGAATTTGCTTGTCATGATTAATTAAAATTATATAAATAAAATTTCTCTCCACAAAAAAATAAAAAAAATTATCTATACTTCTTTGCCTAGCATGGTTGTGAGTACGTGGATGCGTGCCGTCATGCCGGGAAGACGTGACTCTGCGAGAGGTAACGAATACGATGCGGAAAAAGTCACATCATGTTATAGTAATTGCGCACTTATGATTGACAAGTTGATTTGGCGAGTTTCATGTGTGGCGTGTCCGGTTGGCCTAGGGGTAGAGTCTCTGACTTTGCGTCCTGGGTTCGCCGGTTCGATCTCTGTCGGGGGAGATCGTAGGTATACACTGCTGATGAGACCAAAATTAGGTCGAAACAGCTGTACAGTGTTCCTCACGTCGCACATGGTATTCGCCGAATTTGCTTGTCATGATTAATTAAAATTTATATATATATATATATATATATTATATATATATATATATTATATGTGTGTGTGTGTGTGTGTGTGTGTAGTAAATATGGAGAAAATGTTAAATGAGCTCGGGATGTAATTATTTTCTATTTCTCCTCCCTTCATGGAAACCTAAATATTCTATTCCCTTTTTTCCGTGAGCAAAACAACTTGTAGAATGTCACCTCGTACGAATATTGCATGCATATTCACTGGAATGCTAAAGGGGAGATAATTATGAAAAAATAATTATCCTCCATGGGAAATGATCAAGTCACGGAAATATTCGGCTTCATTGCATTTTCAATTCTCGCCTTTGAATTAACTCACTCATTATATTAGCTCTCTCATTGTTTTCAATCAGTCTGCCTTTCGTTTTTATGCAGTGTTTAAAAAAAGTGGATTTCACAGTTTTCCTTCTCCCAGTTGTGTTGTCATAGGAAAGTTAATGAGGTGGAGTAGCGGAGACGTCGTCGCAAAGGTAAAACTGACTGTAATACCTGCCTTTCGTTTTTATGCAGTGTTTAAAAAAAGTGGATCTCACAATTTTTGGTTTAATTTTAGAGTTTTCCTTCTCCCAGTTGTGTTGTCATAATAAAGTTAATGAGATGGAGTACCGGAGACGTCGTGGCTAAGGTAATACTGACTGTAATACCTGCCTTTCTTCTTTATCCAGTGTTTACAAAAAGTGGATCTCAGTTTTCCTTCTCCCAGTTGTGTTGTCATAGCAAAGTTAATGAGGTGGTTTACCAAAGACGTCGTGGCTAAGGTAATACTGACTGTAAAATCCTAGTCGGACGGTCTACAGACTGAGTTAAACCTGCCGTGAATTATATTGAATTGAATGAAACCAATATATCTTATTATAATGGAGATTGTGTGTTTTTCTGTCTGTAACCGAAACTATATTCCTACTCAAGTAACAATTCTCTTAGTTATTGACATCACATTCTCCATGATTTTATTTTTATTTAAACCTCAATTATTAATAAAATTGTTTTACATTATTAATACTGTTGACCATATCTACATACTTACAACATGCAATTATATTTATATATACAACAAAGTAGCGGTTAACAGTGTGAATGGGAAGGCTAATTTGCATATTAATATTAAAAAATCGAATTTAATAAATATGTGCTCAGTATTATTGATTTCTAACTGTTTGGTTTTATTTTAATGAATATAAGCAAAAATCTCTTCAATGAATCTTAAATGAAATCCATTAACAAGAAAAAATAATTGTCATTTTATTCTGTACTTCCTCTTATAACTAAATACTTAAATTAGAAAAAATAACAATGAAAGACGAGAGTGATGGAAAAGTAAGTTTCAATTGTTCCATTTTTTATTATACTCCCTCTGTTTCAAATCTTTTATTATACTCCCTCTGTTTCAAATCTTTTTATCTGTATTCTTATTTAGTTTCATTAGCCTTTCTAATTTAATACAATATTTTATTACATTAAAACTTAAATACTTACACCCGGAGGGTGCATATATTTGCTAGTATATATAAATATATATATATAAAGAAAATAATATTAGTACCGTTAGAGACGTCGTGGCTAACGTGCTGGGAGTGTAAAATCGTAGCAAGCTATTTCGAAATCCAGTCGCGCAATTACATTTATTTTCAGATTTTGCAAAAAAAATAATTTTCTTATCATTTTGTAGTTGGAGATAAACGCAACTACTTACCTGAAGGGAAACTGGTCATTTAAGGAACAGGCGTCAGTGAGAGAAGAGGGAAGCAGAGAAAAGAGAAAGGGTGGAAGAGAAAGAAAAGATGGAGAAAGGGAAAGGATGAGAAAGTAAATCAGAAGGAGGAAAAAGGAATAGTGGGAGGAGGAAAGAGACAAAAGGAAAAAAATCTTGACTACCCACAAAAATTTGCTTAAGTGAGTCACTATTTACGGAAAGATAATGGAAGTTACAAATTCCTAATTATATCCATTTTGATTATAATATATATATATATATATATATATATATATACACCATTCCCTCCGCACGAGCAGGATGTGAAAGGTTAATTTCTTAAGCAGATTTTATCAGGTTTCGATTCAGAGTTTTCCTTCCCCAGACTGGTTAAGTAGCGATGTTTAAAGGGCCTGGAATGCATACCTTTCCAAGGGTATTAGCGCTAAAGGAAATGTAACCACTCCCGTTCAGGATATATATATATATATATATATATATATATATATATCAGTATTGAAAATATAGTGTGCTATATTTATAAGTAAATAGTCCTCGGTATCGTGAATAGAGCATTTATATCTAAGAGTAGTGTGGACATGCGATTCTCAAACCTACAATTTTCCCAAAGATGGAGGGAGAGTTGTTGAATTCATAGATTTCCCAGGGTTATTAGCGCTATGTGAAATGCTAACAGCTCGTCCAGGATTTGAACTCTGGTCGACGAGTCCATTTCCTACTACTCTATTACACCACGTACCTCCTGAAGTCATTTTGATATAAGGTTGATTATGGTACCTGATGTTGCTTGAATTGTCCCCCATTTAAGTATTGAACGGGGTTATTGCTGCTCAATTTCGGTGATCTAACAGGAACCGGAGATTTCAGCAAACGGCCTCGTCCACGAATTGAACTCTGAGCGATGAGTTCCCCCTCCTCCGACCATGACACCACACACCTCCATTCAGTTTGATTGTATAATGTTCAGATATTTTTGATTGCATAGTCAAAATTCAATTTCTTGCACAATTCCTTGTGGATCACCTTTACCACCTAGTTATGACTAGTACTCATTACTATTATTATTATGATTATTCAATAGCTGGTAGGCAAGCATTGGAGTCTGATTAGCAATGGTATGGATACTGGATACCGTGCAGAGGACCTTCCAAGAAGAACGACCAATAGGGATAGTTAGTGAGGAAGTCTCATGGAGATCTATGCTGTCGGCACAACCTGATGATGATGTCGCATAATGGACCTAGGAACACCATATTTGTGGCCTTGTGCCAGACACGGAGAAACCTTAATAGTATTGAAGTCAGTCAGTTAGACAGACAGTCAACAATTGGTTTGACTGGCCAAGCCTAACATGAAGTTACTAGTTCCTAATGAGCCCACTATAACAGCTTAAATAATTCCTGCCACTGCTGCCAGGAAGAGTCCATTAAGCTGAGGAGGTGTTTGACTGTCCTACTGTCCAATAGTTAATAATCTGTAACAGTCATTTCCAGACTGCAGGTTCAATCCTGGCTAAGGGTGAAAGTAACACAGAATGACAATTATCAGTATTCTACATCTCCCCTTCCTCCCCCCCTCTCCCATTGCGCAGGCGTATTGGCCTTTGAGGAGAAATTAGTTCCTTTCGGCCAGGCTGATTAGAGGGGAGCAATCTTGACAATGCCCGGGGTATTTTCGTCGGCCTTGGTTTTGGGGGCGGAGTGACATTGGGTGAGGCCTGGTCCCTAATGTTGAGGTGTGGGGTGTTAGAGTTGGAGCCAATGGGATCAAGCATAGCACTAGGCAATGGTGTGGGTTTGGGTTTTGTGGTCAGCTTTTTCAGGAAGCGTCGGTTTCTGAGTGTGATCCTACCTGATCCGTCCACTCGGAGCCGGTATTGCCGATGTGGGAGAACCTCAATGACGGTGCCTGTAGTGGTCCACCGGCGGTTTGATGGGTTTTGAATGGCTACTTTGTCACCATTCTGTAGCGGGTCAAGACTGTGTGTGTACCTATTGTATCTTTCCGACAGCAGGACATTCCGTTGACGAAAACTCTCCTCACGACGTTGTGCTGCGGCTATCCATTCAGAATGTGGTTTGTAGAGGATAGGTCTCAATGGGATCGAATCCCGGAGTCGGCGGTGGAGCAGCAACTGCGCTGGGGATAGGCCGATGCCTTGAATGGGAGTATTGCGGTATTGGAGGATTGCTTGGGCAACACTATCGTTGTCTAGTGAACCCTGAGGGCCTGTGTTGCCATGGATTATCCTTTTGGCAGTTTTGACAGCGAGTTCCGCTCGGCCATTGGATTGAGGGTATGCTACTGATGATTTTCTATGTTTTACACACCATGACTTGAGAAACTGCTGAAATTGCTCAGAATTAAAAGGAGGGCCACCGTCACTACTCAGCTCTTCAGGAGTACCATAAGTGTGGAAGAGTTTCCTACAAATAGATATTAATCTTTTAGTGGTGGCATGACCAGGTTTTAGGTGATATAAGATGATCCAGCCCGTGAGTCGGTCTGCGCAAACAAGGTATGCAATATGCCCAACGTAAAATATATCCATTACTATTTGTTGGAAGGGCCAATCTGGAGTTGCTGTTAAAGTGATTGGCTCGAGGGGTTGGGATGGGCGATACTGGTGCACACCCGACAATTATTCCTGAAATTGCGTATGGATGCGTTCATACCAGGCCAATACACTGAATCGTTTGCACGAGCTTTCATGCCCTCTACACCCTGATGAGCTGAATGTAGGCAATGTAGCACTTTCCCTTGTAGGTCCTAGGTACGATAATTCTTTCGTCCATCAGTGCTAAGCCTCTGTCCGTGGTGAGTCTGTGACGTACCTCCCAGAAATGGCGGATTCCTGGTTCGACCTGAGAACGTATAGAAGGAAATCCTTGTTCAATCACCCTTAAAAGTGATGTGTAATGCTGATCATTCTGGCCAGATGCACGAATATGGTCAAGTGATATGATATTGTTGCTATCCCTACAATTCGTCATTGCCTGATGGGTCACTGATTCCATTAAGTCATCTATGTCGTCAGAGAGGTGTGTGTCCTGGTTAGAAGGTTGTGTTGAGAATAAAGTAGTAAGGGCTTCTACTATGGCAACTGGGTTGCGGGATATGGCATCAGAACCCTTGTGCCACTTGCCGGGGCAGTGCTGAATGGTAAAGAAATATCTTAGGGACCTCTCCTTCAGTTTAAATAGGCGTGGGTTGTGAATCTTACTAAGGTCCCTATCACCAAATACCCCTGTTAAAGGCTGGTGGTCTGTGACCACTATTACATTAGGGCATCCCATGATAAACATGCGGCATTTGTCTAATGACCAGGCGATTGCAGCTGCTTCGCCCTCAATGGGTGCATATCGGCGCTCTGCTTCAGTGCAGAATCTGCTACCTGCAAATATGATGCGCCAGCCCTCTGTGCAACAAACTGGAGCCTTCTCTGTGGGGCATGTGCAGTGTTTTTGGAGCAATAAAAAACCCATACCTTCTTTGCTCCAGTCTGGGGCAAGGCAGGTTGCGCGATTGATGTCAAAGCTTGTAACTCCCTTCTTTACCAAGCCAACGATAACCTCCTTAGATTTGCGGAACGCGTTCTCGAGATCTTGGTTCCACGTAAAGTGTGAATTTTGTTTGACCAGGTCTCGAAAAGGAGCCATTATGGGGCTTAGGGAGTATGCCCATGCCACTTGATTAACCAACCCAAACCATGACCTTGCGTCGGTTATGTTCTTTGGGATAGGGAAGTTTTTTATTGCATTGAGTAGTTCTTTGGAAGGGGCAACTCCTGTTGGTGTTATTTGGAGACCACCAAATTGAACCACATCCTGACAAAATTGGAATTTTTCCTTGTTGAGCGTGATCCCATTTTCTGCACACAGTGACAAATAATCAAAGGTATGATAAAAAGCACCTTCTATATTTTCGTCATAGAGTAGGGTATCATCAACTACCTTAACTTTGCGGGGAACATCTCTGATTATTTCATCATATCTGCGTGTATAGGCATCGCCGGAGGCTAAATATCCCTGGGGCATTCGCAGATACATAAAACGACCCCACTCAGTGATGAAGGTAGTGAGTGGTTGTGATTCCTCATCTAGAGGGATTGAATGATAGCCATCCATAGCATCTAAGACAGTTTTCTTAGTGTTGGAAGGTACCTGTAATGCCAATTGGAATGGCGAGCTGGTGTGGTGTGTCTCTCGCTTGCATTGGGAGTTCAAATATTGGTAGTCTACCGTTCTTCTAGGCCTCCCGTCTTTCTTTGCAGTTATTACCATTGTGCTGCACCAGTTAGTGGGGTGCCAATGGGTACTGGGGCGAGGATACCCCTTTTGACATCATCCCAAAGGGCCTGTCGTACCTTCTCTTTAAAATGATATGGTACTGGGATAGGGTTATGTCTTGCTTTGGGGGTTGATCCTTCCTTGAGGTGTATGTGGGCTGGGGGCCCAGCCATAGCAGGAAATTTTCCGTTTTTGTTGAAAACCGTCGTGGCGAATTGGTCTAACAACCATTGCTTAATTTTTTCTACGTTTTCATTGGTTGGTGGAAATGGAGGGGTTTTAGGATATTGGATTTTATGGGCTGGAGTTTTTGGTGTGTTATGCTGGGAATCCGTGAATACCGCATTGCATGTTATTGAATTACTTGCAGGGGCGGGAGGCCCTGCCATAGGTTTAGGAAAGAATGGAGGTAATATACCCACATCAATGCAGGCTGCCTTACTAAAGTATATCACCTGTATATTTTTACATATATATAGTGCCTGTTTTGTAGTCCTCTCCCCAATTGTAAACATGATGGGTAGCCAACCTTGACACACCAATGAGAACCCTCCTACTGCACGTACTTTTTTTTTAGAGGGGACTAAATTTTTCTCCGAGAGTCCCATGTACCGTAGATGTTTCAACCCACCGAGGCATATGGTTGCACCACTGTCAGGGTAGATTTTGAGATTGGTAGGACAAGCGGCAGGGATATCTCTGGCTTGTCTTGGGTCAGGGCAGGGGGAAAATGGGGTTAATGTGGCTTCCACCTCCTCGCGGCCGTTGTGGCTGTCTGGTTTGTAACTGTCAGTTACTGGATCGAATATTAGGTGCGCAATCAGGGCATCCATACTGGCTTCTTCATCTTCCAGACACTTAATAGCACCTTCTTCATTCTTTGATTGGCAGACATTTGCAAAGTGGTTCCGTTTTCCACAAGCTTTGCATATTTGACCCCATGCCGCACACATCCGTGGCCGGTTGCCTATTCCAGCCCCACCATGCCGGTAACTACCACAACCTCTGCATGCATTACGTTGGGGTTTTTTTTTCACCATGTCTCCACGGTTGAAGGTAGTGCCTGAACGGGCTGAATTTTGGGCCCATTTCTGTCGGCGATACGCAGATGTTCGAATCCTTGCAACATCTGAGGTACCAGATATCTTATCTTGGTCTCGCATGGCCATCTCGAATGCTTTTGCATGAGTTATATTTTGTTCCAAGGTCATCAGTGAACCTGCCTTAGCCAATATATCCGCCTGTAGTGTGTCATTAGCAATGCCCCGAATGAACTGATCCTTTATATATATGTTGGACAAGTCATGATCACAGTTGGGGCATATATAGTTGCAATCTTGTGCTCCTGACTGTAGACGAATCAAGTAATCCTGGATGGACTCATGGTCACTCTGTATGATGGATGAAAAGGAGATTCTGTGCACCATGGGATTCGATTTCTGTGTAACCAACACCTCTAGCATATCAAGCAGTTTGCTAGGGTTGGTGTTGAAGAAGTCAGGGTAAGTATTGATGATAGAATTCTGGACGGTTTCATCAGCACAATTGTACAGTTGAATGTTAGTCTGTATGGGGGGAAGATTGGTCATCTTTGTAAATACGTCCCAGTCTATCCTGAACTTCCTGAATTGTTGTGGGGTCATTTCCGAACTGAGTTGAGGAAGTTTTGCAGTTGGTGTTCTTGCATAATTAGCTGATAATGGGAGTGTCACTGGGGGATCCTTGGCTAGCTTTAGTATAGTGAGCATGTCACCCATAGTCTTGATACCCAGTTCCTTAAGCATTGCACGGTCTAGCATATGCAAGCTGGACCTTGCAATCTCTTCACTAGAAAATGTCTGGGCATAAGTTTTAGCAGAGGCAACAGATATGCCTGCCTCAATAAACAGCTTTTCCCATCCAGCTAGGTCGAATCCTGTTCGCAGCGCCATATTGAAGTCAGTCAGTTAGACAGACAGTCAACAATTGGTTTGACTGGCCAAGCCTAACATGAAGTTACTAGTTCCCTAATGAGCCCACTATAACAGCTTAAATAATTCCTGCCACTGCTGCCAGGAAGAGTCCATTAAGCTGAGGAGGTGTTTGACTGTCCTACTGTCCAATAGTTAATAATCTGTAACAGTCATTTCCAGACTGCAGGTTCAATCCTGGCCAAGGGTGAAAGTAACACAGAATGACAATTATCAGTATTCTACAAATAGGATGTAGCATGATTCTCAGACCTTACGGGAGTGGGCGAGCAAGAACAATATGAAATTCTAATTATCACCTTTGAGTCTATTCGGAGCCATTAAGTCTGGGATTATGCTAGTAAAATTTTAGTTTAATCGGTTTGTCAGAAGAAAGGGATGGTTGACCCGTCGACCTCTTAAGTGACACGTGTAATTGGTAAAACAGAACGTTCGGAAGGTTCCAGAAGATTCTAGAAAACTCAATTTCGATTTCTATATAATGGAGGGAACCTTAGATTTTGAACCAGTTAAGTCTGGAGACCAGAGAGAGTAAGGTCAGTTGAGTTTGGTTTGAACCGAGCTGGTGAGAAGCGAGCGACTGGGGTCCTGGAATGGAGATATGGTGTCGCTGATGTGTGAAACCTGAGATGTAATATTTTACACTGCACGAAGTAAAACAACCTAAGCCTGATAATTGTACTGACCGTTGGAACGAAGTTAAGAGCATAACTAAAAACATATTTTAAGGAAGCCGACTATTCTCTCTCTCTCTCTCAATACTTTCATTGAGAAAATAAATTCATTGAAAAGCAAGAAATACTGTCCACATCTTATTTACTAACACGCCAAGAAATTGTACGGAATTCATGAATGAAAGCCATTAAACCAACAAACTTGTCAACAAGTCAAATTGGCCGTAACGAAGGGCACGCGGCGGGCGTAAAGCGATACTTCCTTGACCAAAAAGTGTGTGGAAGGATTTTGGGGCTAAAAAGCTGACGGCTAGATCCGTGTCAGTTGTAAACAAAACGACCGTACGTACATATCGCTAATGTAGTGCCGTGAAAAGAAAGGCGCTACGTTACATATTACGAATTGGTGCCGTAACGTTACAATGATTAAAAAGTAAAGTTGTTGGGGGGGGGGGGGCTAATTATCAAGGGAGTCTATCCCCTTTTCACTAGTATTTTTGGTTTTGAATACAATTATGTTTCCCTAAACAAATTATTTGGTGTTTATTCATTTATGAGGGATACAGTAGAATGATAACGTTAATGAAGCGAGGAGAATGCTATTCGTTGTTCAGTTCCAAAATGGCCGGGACTTGATTTTTTTTTCAAACTTTTATAGTAATAACTAAAATACATGGTCACATTAGGATTCATGATATAGTTCAGATATAGTAGTTTTATTTTTGGATTTTGGAAACGACTAAACCAATTTGAATGCAGACCTGCATAGAGAAATTTCTTTTTTTATAATTTATTCAGGCTTCTAGAACAAAGCCAAATTAAGCTCGTACTCGCTGCGAGACGAACTCTCTAACCAGTAATTTGTCACAGATATCTAAGATCAACTGCATCATATTATATATATATATATATATATTATATATATAATATACAGAGAGATAGAGAGAGAGGGAAGGGAGAGAGAACGAGATACATTTATAATATATGTACACAAAAACACGCATATATACAGACTATTACATATGCGTATACAATTCATAAACATAAACACGTATATATAGAGACATGCATTACACACATGTATACACGCATATATATATACACGCATATGTAAACATACACATATAAGCAAAACTATATACTCATACACACATATATATTTACATACAAACATATGCACACAAATATATACACACACACATATATATGAAAAAGTAAATGGACGTGAATCGGACAGTATGTGTAGAAAGTTAATATATATATATATATATATATATATATATATACACACACACACAAATGGGTAAATGAACTACTGGCAAATGCTAATATAAAGCGTCGTGTTTTTTCTTTCTACCCAGTGCCATCTTCTTCCTCCTTTTCCAATTTTACTCTTATAGTATATATATATATATATATATATATATATATATATATATATATTATATATACGATATATATATATATATGCATGTATATATGCGTGTGTATATATTATATATATATAATACACATATGCATGTATATATTATGTGTTATAATATAAATATTTATATATACACATATGTGTATATATGTGTGTGTATATATAAATATTTATATATACACATATGTGTATAAAATGTGTGTGTGTATGTGTATATATGTGTGTATATATATATATATATATATACACATATATATAACACATGTGTATATATGTGTGTGTATATATATATATATATTATATATATAGTGTGTGTATATATATATGTGTATATGTGTGTATATATATATATTATACTGTATATTATATATCGTGTGTGTATATATATATATATATATATATGGGTGTGTGTATATATATGGGTGTGTGTTATATATTATATGCATGTTGTATACGTGTGCGTGTATATATATATGCATGTATATATATATGTGTGTGTGTATTATATATATATGCATGTAATGTGTGTGTATGTGTATATATATATACATGTATATGTGTGTGTATGTAGTATATATATGCATGTATAGTGTGTGTATGTTATATATATATGCATGTATATGTGTGTGTATGTGGCATGTATATATATGTGTGTATGTTGTATATATATATATGCATGATATATATGTGTGTATGTGTATATATATATATGCATGTATAATATGGTGTATGTGTATATATATATGCATGTATATATAGTGTATGTGTATATATATATATGCATGTATATATATATATATGCATGTATATATAGGTGTGTATGTGTAATATATAATATATATGCATGATTATATATGTGTGTATGTGTATATATAATATATGCATGTATATATATATATGTGTGTGTATATATTATATATATATGCATGTATATATATGTGTATGTGTGTATATATGTATATATATGTGTGTGGTGTGTGTATGTATATATATATATATATATGTGTGTATATATGTATATGCATGTATATATATGTGTGTGTGTATATATATATATGCATGTGTGTGTGTGTGTGTGTATAATATATTATGCATGTATATATATATATAATATATATGTGTGTGTGTCTGTGTGTGTGTGTGTGTGTGTATATATATATGCAATGCTAACTCTGTTTCTGTGTCCATATTCTCTTTCAGTGTCAGCTCATTTCTGCTCTCTTTCCATTCGTCTTTTTTTTTCTATTAATTTTCCCTTATTTCGTTTCTCAACATCTTTCCTCTTGCACGCAGCTTCTCCTCCAGTTAGCTCTCATCCTTGCTTTCTTGCAATGTACCTTTTGGTAAACTAATGAGGCTTCAGCGTGCCGTCGCTAATGAGACATCATATCCTGCCTATCGAAACTAGATTCGATGCGTATTTTGGCTACGTTAATTTAGTTTTATGGCTTTTTTTCTCTTTGTTTCCCTATCGTAGATGATCTCAAACGCTACGAAAGGCGCATGCAATTCACCGCTATGTACGCTCTCTCTCAAAGGAACACATATCCGTCAAGTCGTCTCTTTATTGAAAAAAGACAGGAAGAAATTAAATTCGAATCAGTAACAAACATAATCCAGCCTCCAAAGTATATATATATGCCCTGTTGACGACTGTATCCTCGCAGCGGGGTAAGACTCCCGTTCCCCTCAAAAAAAGTGGTGTCTTGCGTTGGGCATAGGATGTGACATAAGGTTGCAATTACGGACATCCAGCGAGGATCGAACTCGCTATTAATAGCAATGGATCTGCAAGATTACCTAAACACTACACCAAGATGTCTTGAGTATGACACTAAGTTGCAAGGATCTAATTCTAGCGATCTGAAGAGTATGGAGTATACCCTTCACTCTCATTACTCCCAGTGCTGCATGTTGAAGATATTTAAAAAGGTGAAAACGGAAATAGGGTCTTCCGGTTGAATCGAGGCAGGGAGAAGACGAAAAGAGTAACAAAGGACTTTTTCCGGGTAAATCGAACAAAGAAGGATGGACAACAATAGGTTCGGAAATAGATTTTTTCGCTGATAATATAATCAAAAGAAAACGCTTAGGTGTTGATATATATAAAAGGAAGTCAGGGATCCCAGGTCAGTTAGAGAGAGTCAGACAGCGGACGGCGAATAGAGCACAAGGAGCGATCGTCGAGACGGTCTGTCGCGGCCAAGGCGGTGAGACGCCACCAGCCACCCCTTTACCTCACCATCCCAGCAGTAGTATAGTCATTGTCAGTGCTCACCACCCACCAGCCGAGGAAAAGAAATAAACGCAAGTTTTTACAATACCCATGTGTTGTGATTTTATTAATCTACTACACATACTTCACCACGTGATTATATATACCCGCCACGTATACAGATACACGAAGTAGGGCCGTGAATTTGAAGCCGCTATATAACATATAGAATTTGATGCCAACATGCAACACCAGGTTCAATCTGAGCAAGAGTCGTAGCGCCTGTTAAGGTACCATCTATGTATCAAATAGAATAGTTTGAAAACAAAAACACTAACATACGCACACACTCACAAAAGCTCACACACACCACACACACACACAAAAGCTCTCTACACACACACACACACAAAAGCTTCTCTCTCTCTCACACACACACACACACACACAAAGCTCTCTCTCACACACACACCATCACACACACACACACAAACATCTCTCACACACACACCACACACACACACAAAAGCTCTCTCACACACACAACACACACACACACAAAAGCTCTCCACACACACACACACACACACACAAAAGCTCTCTCACACACACATATATATAATATGTATGTATGTATGTATGTATAATCAAATGTACGCTTACTGATTATTATACCACATAACTGTAAATTAGTTGTTTGAATACATACGAATCGCTTAGTCCCGGATTCGATACTCACCCGCGTCAATTCAGCGCATGAGTAGAACAACTTCAGTAATCTGAACGATGCAGTAACGTGGGAAGCTGTTGGTATAGCGTGCGCGTCAATCTCAGAAAAACAATCTACTGGTCTAGGGCTAGCAAAAATGGGATATCTATTATACATTGAGCTCTCTTAGGATTTTATGAAAATTCCTTGTATAAATCTATAAGTTTGCACCTACATGAGCTGACATTGTGGATGTACAGGACATACTGATGATCACAAATAGAATCATCCCTACTTACCAGTCAATTAGATTATTTTACCTTTATATTATATATACTAGCAATATTTGCACCCTTCCGGCGTGCAAGTATTTAGATTTAATGTAATAAATATTGTATTAAATTAGAAAGGCTAATGAAACTAAATAAGAATACAGATAAAAAGATTTGAACAGAGGGAGTATAAATAAAAAAATGGAACAACTGAAAACTTTACCCTCCATCACTCTTCGTCTTTTACATTGTTATTTTTTAATTTAGTATTTTAGCTAACAGAAGGCAAGTAAAGAATAAAATGACATTTATTTTGGTTCCCTTGTTAATTGGATTTCATTTAAGAATCATTGATAGAGATTTTTGCTTTTATATTCATTAAAATAAAACCAACAGTTAGAAATCTATAATACTAAGCACATATTTATTAAATTTGATTTTTTAATATTAATATGCAAATTAAGCCTTCCCCATTACACTGTAAACCGCTATTTTGTTGTATATATAAATATAATTGCATGTGGTCCAGTATGTAGACATAGTTAAACAGTATTAATAATGTAAGACAATTTTTATTAATAATTGAGGTTAGATAAAAATAAAATCATGGAGAATATATGTAAATAACTAAGGGAATTGGTGACTTGAGTAGGAATATAGTTTCGGTTACAGAACAGAAAAACAAACACAATCTCATTATAATAATATATATATATATATATATATATATATATATAGGGAAATATATCTTTTTTTTTTGGCTTGAGAGCAATTACAATGCGTATTATCGCATAAAATTCGATAATTATAGAAAATATCAATGACAAGTGACTCTCGACAAAGAATTGTCCGGCCTATACCGAAAAGAGTCGCTGCTGTACCGAAAAGAGGCTATTTGTCGACTTGAGTTAATTTTTTTACTTGTCACATGAAGCTATAAATTACTTACTAATAATACATTTTGTTGCTGAATCAATATGAATACTTGAAACCAATTCAATTAATGGTTTATTTAAAAAAACTTTGTATAAACTCCGTGTAAGAAGTTGACCATGTCTCGCATCCTACTCGACCGGAAGGTTAATAAATATGCACATTCACAATTTCTTCAAAAAATGCTTCATATTATTAACCTTCGGTACGAGAGATGCGAGACATGGTCAACTTCTTAAAACGGAGTTTAACAAAGTATTTTTATAAATAACCCATTTAATTTGATTATTGGTTCAAAAATTCGATAACACAAGTAAGAACACAAACCACAACAACAAAAAAACAAAATTAAAAAGAATAAAAAAAAAAAAAAAAATAAAAAATAAAAATAAAAAACTTAAAAAAATAAAAAAAAGAAAAATAATTATCTTATGCGGTGTAGATCTCCTGTTAAATTTCTAATGGTGTGTTTTGTGATCGGCACCATTCGTAATATGTAACGTAGCGCCTTTCTTTTCACGGCACTACATTAGCGAATGTACGTACGGTCGTTTGTTTACAACTGACACGGATCTAGCCGTCAGCTTTTAGCCCCAAAATCCTTCCACACACTTTTTGGTCAAGGAAGTATCGCTTTACGCCGCCGCGGTGCCCTTCGTTACGCCAATTTGACTTGTTGACAAGTTTGTTGGTTTAATGGCTTTCATTCATGAATTCCCGTAATTTCTTTGCGCGGTGTTAGTAAATAAAGATGTGGACAGTATTTCTTGCTTTTCATGATTTATTTTCTCAATGAAAGTTATGAAGAGAGAGAGGAAGTCGGCTTCCTTAAATATGTTTTTAGTTATGCTCTTAACTTCGTTCCAACGGTCAGTACCATTATCAGGCTTAGGTATGTTTTCTACTGTTGCAGTGTAAAATATTACATCTCAGGTTTCACACATCAGCGACACCATATCTCCAATTCCAGGACCCAGTCGCTCGCTTCCACCAGCTCGGTCAAACCAAACTCAACTGACCTTACTCTCTCGTCTCCAGGACTTAACTGGTTCAAAATCTAAGGTTCCTCATTATATAGAAATCGAAATTGAGTTTTCTAGAATCTTCTGGAACCTTCTCGAACGTTCTGTTTTACAAATTACACGTGTCACTTAAGAGGTCGACGGGTCAACATCCCTTCTTCTGACAAACCGAATTAAACTAAATTTTACTAGCATAATCCCAGACTTAATGGCTCCGAATAGACTCAAGTGATAATTAGAATTTCATATTGTTCTTGCTCGCCCATCCGTATAGTCTGAGAATCATGGCTACATCCTATTTGTAGAATACTGATAATTGTTCATTCTGTGTTACTTTCCACCCTTGGCCAGGATTGACACTGCAGTCTGGAAATGACTGTTACAGATTATTAATATTGGACAGTAGGACAGTCAAACACCTCCTCAGCTTAATGGACTCTTCCTGGCAGCAGTGGCAGGAATTATTTAAGCTGTTATGAGTGGGCTCATTAGGGAACTAGTACTTCATGTTAGGCTTCGCCAGTCAAACCAATTGTTGACTGTCTGTCTAACTGACTGATTCAATATGGCGCTGCGAAACAGGATTCGACCTAGCTGGATGGGAAAAGCTGTTTATTGAGGCAGGCATATCTGTTGCCTTCTGCTAAAACTTATGCCCAACATTTTTAGTGAAGAGATTGCAAGGTCAGCTTGCATATGCTAGACCGTGCAATGCTTAAGGAACTGGGTATCAAGACTATGGGTGACATGCTCACTATACTTAAAGCTAGCCAAGGATTCCCCCAGTGACACTCCCATTATCAGCTAATTATGCAAGAACACCAACTGCAAACTTCCTCAACTCAGTTCGGAAATGACCCCACAACAATTCAGGAAGTTCAGGATAGACTGGGACGTATTTACAAAGATGACCAATCTTCCCCCCATACAGACTAACATTCAACTGTACAATTGTGCTGATGAAACCGTCCAGATTCTATCATCAATACTTACCTGACTTCTTCAACACCAACCCTAGCAAACTGCTTGATATGCTAGAGGTGTTGGTTACACAGAAATCAAATCCCATGGTGCACAGAACTCCTTTTCATCCTCATACAGAGTGACCATGAGTCCATCCAGGATTACTTGATTCGTCTACAGTCAGGAGCACAAGATTGCAACTATATATGCCCCAACTGTGATCATGACTTGTCCAAATATATATAAAGGATCAGTTCATTCGGGGCTTGCTAATGACACACTACAGGCGGATATATTGGCTAAGGCAGGTCACTGATGACCTTGGAACAAATATTAAACTCATTGCAAAGCATTCGAGATGGCCATGCGAGACAAGATAAGATATCTGGTACCTCAGATGTTGCAAGGATTCGAACATCTGCGTATTCGCCGACAGAAATGGGCCAAAAAATTCAGCCCGTTCAGCACTACCTTCAACCGTGGAGACATGGTGAAAAAAAAAACCCAACTAATGCATGCAGAGGTTGTGTGTAGTACCGGCATGGTGGGGCTGGAATAGGCCAACCGGTCACGGATGTGTGCGGCAGGGTCAAATATGCAAAGCTTGTGGAAACGGAACCACTTTGCAAATGTCTGCCAATCAAAGAATGAAGAAGTGCTATTAGTGTCTGGAAGATGAAGAAGCCGTAGTGGTGCCCTGATTGTCGCACCTAATATTCGATCCAGTAACTGACAGTTACAAAACAGACAGCCACAACGGCCGCGAGGAGGTGGAGCCACATTAACCCCATTTTCCCCCTGCCCTGACCCAAGACAAGCCAGAGATATCCCTGGCCGCTTGTTCCTTACCAATCTCAAATCTACCTGACAGTGGTGGCAACCATATGCCTCGGTGGGTTTGAAACATCTACGGTACATGGGACTCTCGGGAGAAAAATTTAGTTCCCTCTAAAAAAAAAGTACGTGCAGTAGGAGGTCTCATTTGGTGTGTCAAGGTTGGCTACCCATCATGTTTACATTGGGGAGGACTACAAAACAGGGCATATATATATGTAAAAATTACAGGTGATACATGATACTTTAGTAAGGCAGCCTGCATTGATGTGGGTATATTACCTCCATTCTTTCCTAAACCTATTGGCAGGGCCTCCCGCCCCTGCAAGTAATTCAATAACATTCAATGCGTTTCACGGATTCCCAGCATAACACACCAAAAGCTCCAGCCCATAAAATCCAATATCCTAAAACCCTTCCATTTCACACAACCAATGAAAACGTAGAAAAAATTAAGCAATGGTTGTTTAGACCAATTCGCTACGACAGTTTTCAACCAAAACGGAAAATTTCCTGCTATGGCTGGGCCCCCAGCCCACATACACCTCAAGGAAGGATCAACCCCAAAGCAAGACATACCCTATCCCAGTACCATATCATTTAAAGAGAAAGGTACGACAGGCCCTTTGGGATGATGTCAAAAGGGGTATCCTCGCCCCAGTACCCATTGGCACCCCACTAACTGGTGCAGCACAATGGTAATTAACTGCAAAGAAAGACGGGAGGCCTAGAAGAACGGTAGACTACCAATATTTGAACTCCCAATTGCAAGCGAGAGACACACCACACCAGCTCCGCCATTCCAATTGGCATTACAGGTACCTTCCAACACTAAGAAAACTGTTCTTAGATGCTATGGATGGCTATCATTCAATCCCTTAGATGAGGAATCACAACCACTCCTACTTCATCACTGAGTGGGTCGTTTATGTATCTGCGAATTGCCCCAGGGTATTTAGCCTCCGGCGATGCCTAACACGCAGATATGATGAAATAATCAGAGATGTTCCCCGCAAAGTTAAGGTAGTTGATGATACCCTACTCTATGACGAATATAGAAGGGTGCTTTTATCATACCTTTGATTATTTGTCACTGTGTGCAGAAAATGGGATCCACGCTCAACAAGGAAAAATTCCATTTTGTCAGGATGTGTTTCAATTTGGTGTCTCCAAATAACACCAACAGGAGTTGCCCCTTCCAAAGAACTACTCAATGCAATTAAAAACTTCCCTATCCCAAAGAACATAACCGACGCAAGGTCATGGTTTGGGTTGGTTAATCAAGTGGCATGGCATTCTCCCTAAGCCCCATAATGGCTCCTTTTCGAGACCTGGTCAAACAAAATTCACACTTTACGTGGAAAACAATCTCGAGAACGCGTTCCGCAAATCTAAGGAGGTTATCGTTGCTTGGTAAAGAAGGGAGTTACAAAGCTTTGACATCAATCGCGCAACCTGCCTTGCCCAGGACTGGAGCAAAGAAGGTATGGTTTTTTTATATGCTCCAAAAACACTGCACATGCCCCACAGAGAAGGCTCCAGTTTTGTTGCACAGAGGCTGGCGCATCATATTGCAGGTAGCAGATCTGCACTGAAGGCAGAGCGCCGATATGCACCCATTGAGGGCAAGCAGCTGCAATCGCCTGGTCATTAGACAAATGCCGCATGTTTATCATGGGATGCCTATGTAATAGTGGTCACAGCACACCAGCCTTTAACAGGGTATTTGGTGATAGGGACCTTAGTAAGATCACAACCCACGCCTATTAAACTGAAGGAGAGGTCCCTAAAGATATTTCGTTACTATTCAGCACTGCCCCGGCAAGTGGCACAAGGGTTCTGATGCCATATCCCGCAACCCAGTTGCCATAGTAGAAGCCCTTACTACTTTATTCTCAACACAACCTTCTAACCAGGACACACACCTCTCTGACGACATAGATGACTTAATGGAATCAGTACCCATCAGGCAATGACGAATTTAGGATAGCAACAATATCATATCACTTGACCATATTCGTGCATTCTGGCCAGAATGATCAGCATTACACATCACTTTAAGGGTGATTGAACAAGATTTCCTTCTATACGTTCTCAGGTCGAACCAGGAATCCGCCATTCTGGGGAGTACGTCACAGACTCACCACGGACAGAGGCTTAGGCACTGATGGACGAAGAATATCGTACCTAGGACCTTACAAGGGAAGTGCTACATTGCCTAATTCAGCTCATCAGGGTGTAGAGGGCATGGAAGCTCGTGCAAACGATTCAGTGTATTGGCCTGGTATTGAACGCATCCATACGCAATTTCAGGAATAATTGTCGGGTGTGCACCAGTATCGCTCCATCCCAACCCTCGAAGCCAATCACTTAACAGCAACTCCAGATTGGGCCTTCCAACAAATATAATGGGATATATATATTACTNGGTTTGTGTGGACCCACCAACACCCAAGGGGAAAGAGGGAAAAATGAAAAAAAAAAAAAAAAATTTTCTTCGAATTCCCAAAGAAAGGACAAATGTTTTTTTTTTTTTCCCATTTAAAACTGTCCAATAAATCGCCGCGTTGTTTGTTTTAACAAGATTGATTTTGTTGAGATTTTTATTTTAAAAACTAACCCTAAACCCCTAACCCCCTAAATTCCCTTCCCGCTAACAAACAACCGGAATATTTGACGGTGTAAATAAAAATTACCTAATATGAAACGAAAATCGAAAAAGGGGTGGCCCCTTAAGTTTAATGATGTTCCGCAAATATATTTTGGTTTTGGTTCTATTTCTTTTAATGGGTCATATAAACCTTCGTGGGTTATTTAATGCCAAAGCCATCCTTGTAGTATAACATTGTGATATAATTTAAACCATAAATATTGAATCTATGTTGAATCAAAAACAAATTCCTGAAGCAGGGTCGTCCACAAAGCGTTTCCTCGCTGACTGCAATCTCGTGTAGGCCAACTATGTCTCACAGCGCTCCACCACACTTCAGTTATTTATGTGCCCCCATCACCCGGGCACATCAGTCGAACCTCGCGCCCCATGCAAAACGCAAAATTTCCGTGCATTCGGATGGACGGGTGTAGGCCCACACATCCGGGCACCTGAATTGCACCTCGCGTCCATCCAGCGCCTAAATCACATTTCTTTGCAGTTGGGAGGGCACGGGTTCGGACTCCGGCAGGCAAGACAATGTCTTGTTCTTTTTCTAAATGAGTACTGTAGTACTCTTTCTCCATCAAATTTCCCCCTGATGTCCTCATCACAAAACATGCAGGTGGGTGCTGGCCTCTTTGTTCGGGTATACCTTGAAGTAGGAGAGCTGCTGGCTTCTTCGTCACAGATGCAAACAAGGTTCATACATTTCTCAGGGTTATAAATCCCAAAGTAAGAGAATAGTGCGACTGGAGTTCGTACTAGGATGTCGTAGTCCAGAATGTTAGCCACTTACGCTATCGGGACTGCCTAATTAAATAATTTTGGTTATGCCTATAGCATACAAAGAGCGATCGATATTAAGCTCACCCTTTTCTCCAACTCACACATTATTCAGCCTTTAGATATAAACTCGACTAGAATACGTAAACAATGAATTTTTGCTTGTGGATACTTTTTAATTTTACAAATCTTAGAATCGTTCTTTCCTCTTATTAATTCTTTTGGGCTAGCATATAACTATCTAATACAATAATTTGGCAGACAGTTTTAATTGTTTCAAACATTCTTATCTAATTTGAATAATTTTTAGACAGATCATTATTTGACCCCATATACAAGACGCCTAATTCACACAATGAACGATCTTATATACAATTTACTTATTTTATTTCAAAACTTTCTCATTTTTTCTGGTGACTTAATTTTTACCCCTCCCTATATGTTGAGGGCGTAACATTTTTATGTTTATAGTTTACTAATTACAGTATAAATAAAGAGGGCTGATGTCTGATTTAGGTCGGAAAATTAAAACGGAAAGTTTTTTTGGTGGTACACAATGACAGTTTAACTACAGTTTATGAATTAACATTTTGCGAATTGGGTTACGGTTTTAGGGGATTAAGATTGTTTTTAATTACGTATTTCTTTAAAAAAATAAACCCAAAAACTCCAAATTACTATACATTTAATTAACCATTGAAATTAATTATTTAATCTATTATTGAGACAGTTGTTTGTGTTAGTATTGCAATGTATAATTTCAATTATACTTAGTTTAAAAAAATATTTTTCAACATTAAATGTATAGTAATTTGGTTTTTTGAGCCAACTTGAAAACCTGCGTGACCGAAAGTCAATAATTTATACGGTTTAGTTCAATTGGTAGAGCGTCCGACTAGGAACCACATGGTTTCTGGTTCGATACTGGCCTTCGCCCACTCAGCGTATGAGAAGCACAGGGATCAGTATGGTAAAGTAAGGATATGATGGTAGGTGTGGCACTCCATCTCATATGTAATAACACTCTCCTTGGTCTAGCGCTAGTAAAAAGGGAATAGACTCCCTCGCTGTCTGGCTGATACCGACATTAGGTCACCACCGAGGATTTTATTATTTAGATTTTGTTTCTACCATAAATACATGTATACACAAGTTCATGATAAATATTAAATCCTATTAAAATATGTGTGTGTGCTAAAGAATTTCAGCCTACACACTGGAGATGCCATAAACTGTCTTGATATATGTCAGCTTTAATTTCCAAGTTTTCTCTCTCAGTGTTTACTCTATTTTGAATCTTTATCTTATTCAGTAATACATGTACAGAGGAATTTAACATTTATATGACATACTAGAAGTGGTTACACGGCGTCGCGTCGGTAGAGGGGGGATTTTTAAAAGTTAGTCTTGCAGATCCATTATTACTTATTGCGAGTGAGATCCTCGCTGGTTGCCCCATAACAAATCCCCACGGAAATATATAACAATATAGTAAGAAATTTCCATTCAATGATTTATAATTTAAAAACAAGAAGATATAAATGATGCAATTAATTCAATCAATCTATATTATATTTTAAAGCGAAAAAAATACAAAAAAAAGATAAACAAAATAAAATGACTTTCCCCTCTGTTACTTTTCAAATTTGAATTTTTAAATATCTTCCCAAATATAACTCAAATCTTCATTATTTTTGCTCACAAACCAATCCCTGGTGATATTTAATGCATATATATATTTACTTTGTCGTTAATTGTTTCGAATTTTCCTCCGGACATACATATATACACAACTGCCCTTTATAGATGTATAGATTGTTGCAGTAGTGAGCATTGTCTTAATTCTATGTGTTTTTTAAATATGTATATATGTTGGCACCCTTCCGTCTGCTAAAGACGATGACGTAGTGTCCATTTTTTGTTTTTTTGTTAACTGCATCAGTGCGAGTGGCTGAACGGTCCTATTTTTGAATGGAAATCTCTGGTGCAGTGACTGCAATCAAACGGTGATGCTTTCGGGAGTTGTTTTCTCTCCTAACTTCTTGGTCTCTTTTCTGTGGCGGCTTCTTTCCTTTCTTTTCCACTCCTTTTCGAGCCTGTTTGACAAGGAGGCGCCAGGCCGCTCGCTTCAACCTCCCACGTGTTGGTGTGGATGTGGCATGTCTACATGTTCTTCTTGCAGACGTCTTTAAAGCGTGGGCGTGGTCTCCTTTCAGGTCGGGTGCCTTCTACTAATTCGCAATACAGCATCTCTTTGGGGATGCGGCCTTTGTCCATCCCCCTGACATAACAAAGCCAGTGCTGGCGCCTCTCACAAGTGATGGTGAACGTGCTGCTCATTGTTTAATTTGGTCAATTGTATAAAGGGTTGGGAGTAAGCTGGAGATATTCGTATTGTTCTACTTTCTTCATTAGGCTCCTCTGTCCCTAATCTAAGGGTATAATCTCATAATAGGTCAAAGGTAAAGTAAGTAAAGTCGACGGGGTGGCTTAAAGTCGGTATCAGCCAGTCAGCGAGGGAGTCTATTCCCTTTTCAATAGCGCTAGACCAAGGAGATTATTTTAGCATCTGAGGTGGAGCGCCACACTTACCGCACTTTTCCTGTGCTACTCATATGCTGAGTTGGCGAGAACCGGTATCGAACTAGGAACCTTGTGGTTTCTAGGCGAACGCTCTACCGACTGAGCTAACCAGGTCAAATGTAATGGGTCTATTTTCATCTTTATTGCTATATACAAAATGTTTAACAGATGTACTCTCCATCATCCTTCAGCTCTTTCTTATTGAACTCAGGAGTCTTCTTGTAATTGGAAGCCTTTACGGAACTTTGAACCGAATCCTTTATTTAATCAATTGGGGCAGATTGTTCTCAATTCGTTAACTGCTGCTGATATAAAACAGAATAATGGAGGCGCGTGGTGTAATGGTTAGAGTCATAAGAAATTGCCTCGTCAACCTGAGTTCAAATCCTAGACGAGACTGTCTACATTTTACATAGCTCTAATACCCTTGGTAAAGGTATGAATCCACTTGCTCTCCCTCCAGCTATGGGTAAATAGCAGGAAGGACTGGGCTCTTTAACCTTGGTTAGGCAACCGGTCTAGGAGAAAGAAAACTCTAGATTCAAACCTGTTAAACTCTGCTCAAGAAATTGACCTTGTGTCACATCCTGCTCGTGCGGAGGGGTTGGTAAATATAAATATACACATATATACAAATCTACTTACACACAAATACATATACATACAAATATATATATATATATATATATATATACATATATATGTGTGTGTGTGTGTGTGTGTGTGTGTGTGTGTGTGTGTGTGTCCATATATATTACTTGGAGGATTTTAACACGGAAATACAGGTATCCGTGTCCAGGAAAGTGTAAAGACAATTCTTGCAAATGTCTAGATTATGATTTCGGGTTGATCTGTCTCAATTTAAGCTTACAGTATGAATTAGGTGAAGGAAAACTCTGAATTAAAACATGAAAAATTGATATTATGTCACATCCTGTTCGTATTGTATATATATATATATATATATAAACAAAATCAAGCACAGGAGGAGTACTGATAATATTTTGTGTGGCAAAGTATTTACGAGCATACACGGTACATACAAATATATATTTCCAGTGTATGCATATAAAGATCTAAGAAGATTTATCTACGAGCCAGGGAGATGCTGGTCTAAACCACAACGCCACACGAGACCAGTTAAAATTCTTAGTCATGATTTTTTTCGCGCGCTATTTCTCTACCGCGCATGCTGGTCAAATTGGCGTCTTGAATAAAGACGTTAACAATAATCCAAGTCTGTGTTCGCTCTCACCCACGCACTCTCACCATTTCCCCCGACTGTCTTTCTTTATGTATTTATTTCTCGGTATATTTTTCTGTGTAGCATATCCTTTTTCTTACGTTTCTTTTTTATGATAAAAACGGTATGTACTTCAAGGTTACCAAGGAGCTCACATCCATTTTACAGCAGAGCCTTCCGATTTAAGCGTCAACGGTGACCGTCAGCTAATTTCCCATCAAGAGCTCTACCAGGGGTTGGGAGATGACACATACACACACAAATATATTCATTATAGTGTACAATACATTTAATAAATAAATAAATACAGCTCTTACACCCACATATATATATATATCATGTCGTGCATGCCGCACGGGTATCCATGCCAATCTCTCGCCAACCTTCCCTATCATTCATTGCACCTGGGAGATCCTCTGCGGAGCAACCAGCATCTTTGCATAGCTGATCAATGTAGGTCCTTGCTGGGCGCCCCACACTTGCATGTCCATGTGTTGGCTTCCACAGGAGAACGTCGCTTATGAGTTCATCCTTGCTTCTCCAGCAGTGTCCTGCATGCCTTGTCCGTCTCACTCGGATAGTTTGTGAGATGGGGGTGGCAATAGACGGTATATCTGCTTCCTTGTGGGTTGCTGTTTCCATGTTCTTGTTTAAGACTGCACGCAGCATTTTTGTGCAGCTCCCATCTAGCTTATTCTCAAGACGCTTCGTTAGGGTCCAAGTGGTGCAGCCATATAGCAGCACTGATATAACCACAGCCTTGAAGAACTGTCGCTTCAGCTTGTCAGGGAGATCGGACCACCATATGACTGATAATCTATTTGTGGCCGACCATGCCTTTGCTATTCGTGTATTAACATCGCTGTCTTTGGGTGAGATATGACCGCCTAGGTACGTGAATTGTTCTACTGGCTTAAGAGACTTGTCGTTGAGTGTGGAGATGTTTCCTTTATTTTTGAAACTCATGTGCACTGTTTTCTCAGAGTTCACATACTTTCAATAAGAAAGTAAAACTTAAACTGTCATTTGGCTATTAGAAATGTATTTATTTATTTATTCAGGTCGAAATAAATTTATAATAGCCAAATAAAATCATAAGAACCCAAACCGACACAAATATAAAGAAACGGCCAAGACCAACCCAAAAAGGAAGAACATAGAACTTATACATCAGCACAGATAACACCATGCAAGAAATAGAATAGAAGGATCCGGATAACGAAGACTGGTACGTATTTATTTACCGCGTACCCCACTTGTACGGGTCAGGCACAAAGTCCCTATTAATGTGGGACCACCCACAAGCCGAAGCTTATGGAGTGGCAGGTGAAAAATTGCGTCGATCCCGTCGGCATTCCCCCTCAAGGGGGGCGCCTCAGGCGCTGGGCAATAAACCCAGCCCTGCCCCTTTAAATCGAGGGGGCAGGTGTTGCCTGGGGGGATGGCCCCCTGGGATCGACGCTATTATTATAACATCACCGGACCAGCGGCCGAAGCTCGCCGGACCCCCAGTCGAAACCGGGTGGCTATGCCAGGTACGTATGGTAAGAAAACAAGTAAGTAGACTATACAACAACATTTTTAGTGTATTCCTCGAACTGTTGCATCTACATTAAGATACGATGTGTTGAAAAGTATATGATATTTTGTGTGGCAAAGTACAGGGTGACACTCACACACACACCACACAAAAAAACAAAACCCAAATTTTGGGGGGGTCACTCTGTATATATGTATTATTGTGGTCTACGTGCATCGAAAGAGAAGAAAAATAAATAAGGACAAACAAAGGTTAAAATTTGGAAGATTAAACACACAATGGGGTGCCAGTAACGTGACCGACGAATGACCCCGGAAGTGGATTTAAAAGTAAAAACGGAAGTTCCGTGTTTTGACCGGAAGCAGACGTTACGTAGCGACGAGTAACGGAAGAAGAAGAAGATCGGTCTCTTTTCCTTTCGGTCGTAGCAGGGGTCAGTCGGGCTTCTGGTTTCTCGTGTGGGACAGCAGTATAGAAGATGATACCACGTTAGAAGAGAGAATAATTTAACCTCTCTCTCTCTCCTCAACTATATCGTATCTTTCCCATTCTCTTTCTTGTATGCTTCCATCCTCTCTCTCTCTCTCTCTCGTTTTCTCACGGTCAATTTTCTTATCTTTTTTATTTTTATCCACTCATCTTTTTCTCTCTTCCCACGCTCGCACCTTTTCTATACACACACTCTCTCTCTCTCTCTCTCTCTCTCTGACTCTCTCTCTCTCTGACTCTGACTACACAATTGCGTGTTTAGTTTCTCTTCTAACGACGACTACTATTAAAACTTGAGTTAACCCTTACTACATATATCGTTCCGGAGTTTGCCACAAATACACTTTGGTACTGTGATCATACCGTTATGCTACATATATATACTATTACTGATGCAGACTAACAGCAGAACCAACATTCTTTTTTAAGGGTCACCCTGTATTGACTTGCATACACATATATTTTCGGTGTATGTATATAAAAAATCTAAGAAGCTTCATCTACGAGCCAGGGAGATGCTGGTCTAAATCACAACGCCACAAGAGCCCAGTTAAAATTCTTGGTCAATTTTTTTTCGCGTGCAATTGCTCTCCTGCGCATGCTGGTTAAAAACTTTTAAAAAAATCTCTGTATATCTTTTCAATCCACGAAGTCGATCTTAAGTATATTAAGATACGATGTGTTGAAAAGTATATGAGCTTAACTCGGTACCATTATAGTATGTGGCCTACCTTTTAAATGTGGTCTACGAAATCATGTCTCTCTTATAGTACGTGGCCTACTATAAAAAGCATATTATAAGGTTATAATAATAAATGCTAACCCTAACCTGAACCTTAAATCCAACCCTATCCCCTAACCCTATTTCAGAATTTTAGAAGATTTTAGAATTAAAGTATTCTTAATAACTATATACAGCTTATGACTGAATTGCATTTCTTGAAAATGAATATATGTGAAAAATAAATAGTTTCAATAAATTGCCTACTACACATTCCCACCTAGTAGGCCACATACTATAACAGAAGCAAAAAGATAGGCCACATATGATAACTGTACCCTTAACTATTTGCCTACTAATTTTCCCCCACGGATGTGCCAAATTTTCTTGGCATTCTTTACTTGCATGATGGGATTGTTCGTTGTTTGGTTGTTTGGGTTTTACGGCATGTCAACCCATTGGGTCATTTTATGCCAAATACGTTTTTGTTTTATTCATTCTTGATGGGTTGGTTGGTTGATTGGATTTTACGGCATGTCAACCCATTGGGTCATTTTATGCCGAAGACGTTTTTTTTTTGTTTTATTCATTCTTCATGGGTTGTTTTTTTAGTTGGATTTTACGGCATGTCAACCCATTTGGGTCATTTTATGCCGTAGACGTTTATTTTATTCATTCTTCATTTAATCATAACTAAAAGCGAAAAATAACAGAATATTCAACATAGCTACACTCTTGTACCCGTTCATAGTTAAAGGAGTAAAAACAATCTATACACATATAAAAAGCAGTTGGTGTATATGTATGTCCGGAGGAAACTTCGAAAATAAAACAATTAATGACAAATTAAATATATATACACATTAAATACCAGCAGGGCTTGGTTTTTGAGCAAAAATTATAGAGATTTGATTTATATTCATGAAGATAAGAAAATAAAATTTATATGATAACAGCATGGATTTTTTTCTTCATTTAATATTTTAGATAGCAGCCATTAACATTTCTTTTCAGAGTAGCTGGATCAATGCAAGGTCTATGTTTTCTTTACGTTTGAATTTAAATGGGGCATCCCACGAGGATTCAACTCACGATTCAGTAATAATGGATCTGCGGGACTAACTTAAAAAATTCCTCTCTACCCAGGTGACGCCGGGTAGCCACTGCTAGTCTATACTAAAGGATTAAATGATTAGTTCGTTTCGAAGTTCCGTGAAAGTTTTCGGTTCCGACATGAAGACTTCTGAATTCTGACTAAGAGTTTCCCGATTTCGACAAGAAATACTTGAAGAAGGCCGGAGGGTATATCGAATAAAACGTTAAGTATATGACAATAAATACAAGACAACAGCGCCCCCTCCAAGTAGTTTGGCAATTTTGCAATTCTGTACCAATAGATATGAACGATTCAACGATTTAATAGGTTTAAACTAACAGCAAAAAATAGGGAGTAAAACGTAAAATCAGCATCAATGGTGTCGCGTACTGTTATTTACCCATATATTTCCGTCTCGTATTTTCATTCCCACTCATTCTTATTCTCTCTCCCACTTAAACCAGCACATCCGTTATCAGCTTATCTATCTATAATCATAGACGCTTACACGCCAATAAAGCTAAACCTTCAGGCTATTCCTTTATATATATATATATATATATATATATATATATATATATATATATATATGTGTGTGTGTGTGTATGATTATTCCATTTCAATCTATAAATTGAAATGCAATAAACGATGGCGGTGGATACTGGAAGATTATTAAGAAGTAAATAAAATGACAAGATTTTCTCGCTGTGTGAAAACTGCGAGTAAATAGAAATAAAATACAAAACAATTTATTCAACCAAATGTTTTATTATATATATATATATATATATATTATAATATATATATGTGTGTGTGTGTGTGTGTGTGTGTGTGGGTGGGTGTGTGTGTATATCTTACATATATAAATAATTATTGACAAGAAATACTATCCATTCACACGTATTTATCTCATTCAGGATCAAAACTAAAACTTCTCACGAATTTTTCTTCACAATGATGGGAACAATTTAATCAGAACAGTATGGGATTCAGGCATTGGATTTAAAAAAAAAAATTATTTGCGGAAACAGAATATTCTCGTCTATAGAGAAATCATAGTGAAAGGTTTTTATTTTTTCATTTTATAAATAAATATATTCCATAATTATTTAAAAGGATATTGTTAGTAAGCGCGATACACATATACGGGGAACATTAATGATTCTAAACCCTAGGATAACCTGATAAGTTGTTGATAATTGTAATTGATCGGAAGTGCTTACTGTACAATATTAACAAAGAAAAATGGATATATTTTATTCAAAAATAAAAGAATTAATAATTTTAAATAATTTGAGTCATTATTAATAGTTTAATATTTAATTCGCAGTAAAAAAAAAGATTAATTCAATCGATAAAACCACATACAAATTACACACACACACATATATATATATATATATATATATAGTTGCATAGTCTTCTTTACCGGCACTAAATAGATATGTTATATATCTTTCTTACTTCTTACTCTGGTCGTATCTTCTGGCCGGGTTTGCTATTCTGATCGTCTATCTTCTATCTTGGTCTGGTATATCTTCTAAGGTCTCGTCTGGTCTTCTATTGAGGATTCCGGGTCTGGTTTCTGTTACTAGGGACTTCTTGTTATCAGAAGCCCTGTGTCATTGTTTGTTTTTAGTAATAAACACAAAGCTTCGATTTACGATGATGTTACTTTATTCGTAGATCCCCAGACCAGACAATCACGCAGTGAGACTCACATCTTGCTAGCTTGGCTTCTAAGTTCTAACTGACTAAGTTACTTACTTAGTATCCTTAAACCGGAAGGGGCCTTCTATTGCCTTCCGGTTCTCACGTTCATCCCCAGAACGCAAGGTCAGAGTGAGGTCAAACGCTGTCACTCACTCTCAAGGTCATCAGCTATACTAATATGATTTCTACACTATTGTCATAATCATTAGGTGTCTAATGATTATGTAACAATATGTGTGTGTATATTATTGAAGTCAGTTAGCCTACTGTTGGTTTTAATAACAGCAGCTAAGTAAAGCTCAAGCAGTGTCCAAGACAGCTGGTATAAATAGGAATCAAGAATGATCCATTCATGAATCTGGGTGATTTGGGTCATCCCATTCCTTGAGTTCTGATTGGTTGCTTGACTGCTTGATTTGAATGACATTGTGGAGTCTTATATATACTTTGTCATTTTGCAGTGGACTTTGTGGCACTCGAGTTTGTATTTAAGTTACAATCGCTTGCTACCTTGACTTCCCAGTTCGACGGTAATTGGAACTTATTCTTCAATAATAAGTTAATGTCATTGATATTTTCTTTTATTTCTAAACATTCTCTTCACGTTTCTGCCTTCACCAAGAAACTGTAAGTCGTGAGCGTTAATCAACAGGTTTAATAAGAAAAACTGCCCCCCCCCAAAAAAAAAAAAAAAAAAAAAGAA
>CM042165.1:74960308-74980308 GCA_023376005.1 Doryteuthis pealeii
ATTCACTGGGTTTGCGATTTATTTCCTTTTTTTATTTTTAGATTCTTCTTTCTGTACCTTAAACATTATTTGGCGACATTTTTTTATTTCTTAGAAATTCCACACATCACGCTTGTGTGTCTGTTGAAATCACGCTTCAACAGAAAATTTACTCTTGCTCTAACCTTCAGCCAGTATTTTTTTAAAAATCTATATATTCCGAAAATTATCATTACACTATATATATATATATATATATATATATATATATATATATATATATATATATATATATATATATATTGTGTGTGTGTGTGTAAGTTGAAAATGGAAGCGAATCCGAAGGTATGTTGAAATGAAAAATAAAGGAAAGTAAATGTTGAATGGATAAAATAAGATTTATTATTTTATTTTACTGACACGTGTTTCAGCCAGGAGTTTATGGCTGTTATCTTAATAATGACCTCTAACAAGTAAGTATTTCTTATGAATAATCTTTAGCAAAGTCTTTCCACAGTTAATAGATCATCTTTGGTGCATGGAATCTTCTCAAAGATCATTTTGATATTCAAAAAAGGTTGAAAATCGACTTACCCTAATGGGCAGTTTTGCGATATATATAACTCAAGTAGACTTTGATAGATATTGAAGTCAGTTAGCCTACAGCAGCTAAGTAGAACTTTTTACCAGTGTCCAAGACAGCTGGTAAATATAGGAATCAAGAATGATCCACTCATGAATCAGGGTGACTTGGGTCATTCCACTCCTCGAGTCCTGATTGATCTGCATGACACTGTGGAGTCCTATATATACCTGTCATTCTGCAGTGTACTTTGTAGCATGGCGAGCTTGTATTGAGTTACAATCGCATGCTACCTTGTCTTCCCAGTTCGACGGTAATTGGAACTTATTCTTCACGATGGTGAGTATCATTGTTTCTACAATAGACAAATCGTTCGACTAATTTAAACGGTTTACATTGATTTTGTTACATCTTGCATTAGTATTATTCGTAACACATATTGCATAACTAGAAAAATAAATAAAAAAACAATTTCTCACTTTAGGATCCTTTTCTCAGATATAATGTTATTTCAGACGACAAATACTAATTGACTGTTTAAACAGGTTTCACCAAGACTAGCGGGGCTTGTGGATATACCACGATATGATAATTCAATTATTACTACGTTTGATGTATTTACTTAAGAGCTATTGCGAAATATTTCAATAGGTGAAAATATGCCAGAGTTTTTCAATTGGATTTAAAATCTGCACTGTTCTCTTGCCATATGATTGATTTTACATGTTTATCCTGGATGATTACTTCCTTTCAACATTAAGAAGAAGAATTATCGGCGTGAAAATTATTCAATCATCACGAAAACAATTTTTCATCGATGGAAAGAGAAAAGCATACAGTATTTCAATATATGTATATACATTTTTGTTACAGGCAAATTTAAATAGTATAATGAGGGTTATCCTAGTTATCACCACGATATAACGGATGGAAAACTAAGGAGGAATGAAAGGAATAGAGAGAAAAAATTGTTTATTGATAAAACAAAACGAGGGCCCTTTCGTCCGGTGCTTTTCAAGTTTTACACCCGGAATCGATATAAAAGTCAAAGTTGTAAAATATTTATGACATGAATGAACATGGAATGAAAACTAAGGAGATAGAAATAGGTTTGACAAGGGGGGGGGGCAAAACTAAGGAAACCCCCATCAAGTCGCACCAGACCCATGCCGCTCATCCAATAAAATAAGTGAGTGCTTAGGTCTAATTTGTCTGCATATATATATATATATATATATATATATGGACATTTAAAAATCATATTGTATTTTATGATTAAATATATTTTGCTTGCAAGGACCACCAATAGCTTTATGGTTCAGGTGGGTCATATGGCCCCCGGTTAAGAACATGATTTCAACTACTGTTTAAACTACTGTACAACTGTATTTAATTCAATCTTTACTCAACTATTTCGAGGCGCCTATTACCAATAACACTGGTCTCCGATGATTTCAATGTCGAATATATAACAGCTGATTTTAAAGGAAGTTTTTTTTACGTGGAATTCAAAAATCATACTAATCAGATCAAATTTTAAAGATAAAAGCTGTTGGGGAAATATATAGAACAGTATTCTAGCTGTGACAAGTAGAGTCCACAGGCTTTTGAATCTATATTATTATTATTATTATTATTATGTAAAACTTGTTATAAAGTATCTTAAAAACCAGACCTGACTTAACATAATGAATGGTATTTTTGAATTCAGCATAAAATGACTTTCAAATCTCTTGATAAAACTTTGACCTTTGTGAAAAAATATTAACGCAGGCTAGTGTAATTAAACAACAGAAAATCTTCTAATTATTGCGAAAAAAGAAGATACAATAACAACAACAAAAAAAAGCAACAACAAATGAGTATTGTAATAATAATGAAAGAGAATCACGTACGAAATGATAACAATGAAAGGAAACTGAGTCTGATGGAATGATGGCATTTAAAGAAAACAACTCACGAAATGACAATAAAATAATAAAAATCTCTTGGAATGATAACAATGACATTCCTCATAATTTCAGACAGTAAGGATGGACGAAGATTGCATAGGTTCCAACAATGAAAAGCGAAAAAAAAAAAAAGACAAGATTATGAGAAAAATAATCTGCTCGTGTGAACATAGATGATCGTATATAACAGAATAGTCAGTAGTATTTTAGTATTAACTAATGTTTACTTCTCACCCTATATATATATATATATATATATATATATATGTATTATAATAATGTAATATACAATTATATTGTGTAATATACAATTAAAAGTTTTTTTTTACGATTGGTTTCAAAGTAGCGTATTAAGTACTTATGTCCAGGACGATGCACTCGTCAAGAATATTATATATATACATACATATATATATATATGGTTTTTCGCGTGTGCGAAAAATTATATATATATATATATATATATATATATATATAGGTTATTTCCTATAACTCCAACCTGAAAAAAGGGAACCACCCCGAATGAATTTTATCTGTTAATTAATTTACTCATTATTTTCCCATTAAACTAACCCTAAGCTCTAACTCTGTCTTGTTTTTTTCCTAGTAGATCAATAAATAAATAAATAATTTTACGTGACAGGGATACATGCTCTTATTCGAAGGCTGAACTTTGCTATTGAGAGAAACGGTGACGATGTTGAGAAGTCGGGATCCACAGAGGAACATCTTCATTTTGATATATGATACAAGTTCCTGTGTAGATAATTATACCTGTCATAAACAAAATGGCATTACTTTTTGACTCTCGTATTTTTTTCCCTGGCTACGCCCATATGATAATATATATATCTACCAACCCCTAAGCACGAGCAGGATGTGACACAAGGTCAATTTCTTAAGCGGAGTTCAACAGGTTTGAATTCAGAGTTTTCCTTCTCCTAGACCGGTTGTCTAACCAAGGTTAAAGAGCCCAGCCCTACCTACTATTTATCCATAGCTAGAGGGAGAGTAGGATTCATACCTTTCCCAACGGTATTAGCGCTAAGTGAAATGCAGTTACCACGTCCAGGATTTGAACTCGGGGCGACGAGTCCATTTCCCATGACTTTAACCATTACACCATGCGCTTCCTATATGATAATATATTGTCTCGGGGAGTCATGTAGCCCTAGGTTGAGAACTACTGTTCTAGACAAATGTGATAACGGTTCATTGAGTGCAGTATTTATATATTAGTGCGAGATTTTTTTTTTTAAATAAAGGGAAAGAAAAAGAAAGATTATTATACTTTGCTGATATTGAACTATTGCCATAACTCTTAAGTAAACATATATGTTGTAATAGTTAAATTTTCATGCCATGGTATATCTATGGTTTCCACTAGTACATTATAAATTATTTTAATTCTAATTTCATAATAAACAATTCTTTTTTTAATTTTAATTTTTCTTTTCATATCCTGTAAAGTCCTGGCAGCCATGTAATTGTAATTTCTGTTCTGTAAATAGTTGTTGCTTTTTAGATTTTGGGGGTGGTGGTGGAGGGAGGATTCAGGTAGAATTATAAATGTCTTTTGTACCTACTGTTTATAGCCCTGTCGGTGGGGTTGTAAAATACACCAACTACACAGTCTGATCTCGAGTAGATCAACAAAATATTTAATTTGGGCTCTAACCCCCTAAAAATTAATATTTTTGAAAATCTATTTTTTCATTGCAAAAATAATACCATTATGCTTCCAACGAGCTTTTGACCCCCCACAGAAGACGATTTCTTGACAAATAGTGATTTTGGACCAAAATGCCCAAATATGGTAATTCAGGCCCTGACACCCAAAATTTCTACTAACCTACAATTATTGCAAACATTTTTAGCAAGAGACTTGTTGGTAATATCCAGTAATTAGCTAATTAGTAACAATACTTATTACTGGGTATCAATTATTTTTTATTGATCAAAAAAGCAGGGAAAATGTACCTGAAAATCAATCTGAAAGTGATTTCAACTTTTATGAAGATACTCATAAATGAAGTAGAAAAATATATTAGGGAATAAATAATGAATAATGAAGAAAGAATAAATATGAATTTCTCTGAATGTTTGAGATGAGGCTTGAAGATTAGTATTATCTGCGTTATTCGGACTATTGTCCCCATCTTCATTGTTACTTGTACAACGTTTCGGCCGATATACCCTCCGGCCTTCTTCGGGTATTTCTTATCGGACTCTGGAACCTTCTCGGACTCGAGAACCTTCTTTTAGAACTCGGGAATTTTCTTGTAAAGAAGGTACCCGAATCCGAGAAGGTTCCCGAGTCCGACAAGAAATACCTGAAGAAGGCCAGAGGGTATATCGGCCGAAACGTTGTACAAGTAACAATGAAGATGGGGACAATAGTCCGAATAACGCAGATCTTATTATAATGGAGATTGTGGGTTTGTCTGTCTGTAACCGAAACTATACTACTACACAAGTCACAATTCCCTTTGTTATTTACATCACATTCTCCATGATTTTATTTTTTATTTAAACCTCAATTATTAGTAAAATTGTTTTACACCATTAAGACTGTTAACAATATCTACATACTAATAACATGCAATTATATTTATATATTCAACGAAATAGCGGTTTACAGTGTGAATGGGAAGACTAATTTGCATATTGATCTTTAAAAATTTGATTTTAATAAATATATGCTTAGTATTATTGATTTCTAATTGTTTGGTTTTATCTTATTGAATATGAGCAAAAATCTCGGGGATAAATCTTAACAGAAATCTATTAACATAAAGAAATAACTAATTTTATTCTTTACTTCCTATTTTAACTAAATAGTTAAATTAGGGAAATTTACCAATGAAAGACGGGAGTAATGGAAAATGATGGAAGAGTTAGTTTCAAAGTTGTTCTATTTTCCGATTATACCCCCTCTGTTCCAAATATTTCTATCTGAATTCTTATTCAGTTTCATCAGCCTTTCTAATTTAACATGATATTTTATTATATTAAAACTTAAATACTTGCACCCGGAGGGTGCATATATTTGCTAGTAATAGTAAAGAAGATTAAAAGTTTTATTTATGATTTTCAGTCTTTCAGAATACAATTTACCTTTTACTCGACGTCATTCAGAGACTGAGTTGTGCATAAAGGTCTTAGACTTTCACATCGACTTAGCGTATAGACGAAATCACTCGATCAAAAACATGTTCATACATTATGGAAGCGCGTGGTGTAATGGTTGGAGTCGTGGGAAACGGAATCGGTAACACGAGTTCAAATCGTAGACGAGGCAACTTGCATTTCACATAGCCCTAATACTCTTGGGAAAGGTATGCATCCGAGTTTCACAATTTCGATCGTCAGTTGTGATTCATAAAAAAAGCCAAATACGACTGGAAACTATATTGATAGTACTAGCAAATATATGCACCCTCCGGGTGCAAGTATTTAAGTTTTAATGTAATAAAATATTGTATTAAATTAGAAAGGCTTATGAAACTAAATAAGAATACAGATAAAAAGATTTGAAACAGAGGGAGTATAATAAAAGATTTGAAACAGAGGGAGTATAATAAAAGATTTGAAACAGAGGGAGTATAATAAAAGATTTGAAACAGAGGGAGTATAATAAAAGTGGAACAACTGAAACTTACTCTTCCATCACTCTCGTCTTTCATTGATATTTTTTCTAATTTAATTATTTAGTTATAAGAGGAAGTAAAGAATAAAATGACAGTTATTTTATCTTGTTAATGGATTTCATTTAAGATTTATTGAAGAGATTTTTGCTTATATTCATTAAAATAAAACCAAACAGAAATCAATAATATTAAGCACATATTTATTAAATTCGATTTTTTAATATTAATATGCAAATTAGCCTTTCCGTTCACACTGTAAATCGCTATTTTATTGTATATATAAATATAATTGCATGTTGTCAGTATGTAGACATAGTTAACAGTATTAATAACGTAAGACAATTTTATTAATAATTGAGGTTTAGATAAAAATAAAATCATGGAGAATGATGTCAATAACTAAGAGAATTGTGACTTGAGTAGGAATATAGTTTCGGTTACAGACAGAAAAACACAATCTCCATTATAATAAGATATTCCCAGAAGCATAAATCACGTGAAAACATATATTGTATACCCCTTTTAAGACATCGGGTATATTAACCGGAGACAGGCAGATAGAGTAGATAGGGGATAAGACGATGGGCAATTCCATGTCAAATTATCAGGAAGAAAATAAAATTGTCACCCACCCCCTTCAATTTTCCTGAAATGTTGTAATCTATTTTCGTCTATAAAATGTGTTCTAGAGCTTCCCTACTCCTAAAAATTGGGTTATAGAAGCTTTTAGGCCTGAGAAATTAACCCATTTTACGTTATTAATGATTTCTGATTTTTTTTCAATGCAAGATTAATAAGTGAAAAAAATCACAATGTGGCACTATATATAGTTTTTCTTTTCCCTTTAAATTATTATTCTATACTAGCAAAATAAAAAACGACCCCCGGGCGATGTAAAAATAAATTTTCGAAAGATATTGCTTGAGGAGGTGGAAGTTAAAACTGAAATGTCGGAGAGTTTGAACCATAAATCATGAAATCATCAAATTTATTAAAGGTGTAAAAAAAACAAAAAAAAACAATTTGAATTCGAAACTAAGTTCTATTAACTTTGAATGTATGCTCAAATTTTGAGTGTGTTTATTCTGTTATGACGGGTATAGTGACGTCATTTTTGTTACAGACAAAAACCGGAAGCGAATCTCCATTATTAATAGATATATTGAACATTATTTGTACGAAAAATGGAGTTTGGTTTTTAATTACAAGCAAAGTTACAGCATCAGTTAACATTTGGCACTTTTACGTTTTGAGTATTTCCGTAAGCACTATATTGAGCAAAATAACTGTCAGTGTTCGATAGAAATTACCAGGATTATGTTAGTGGTTGGATATATTTAAAATAATTTACAAACAATATATTTCCCATGTATCAATCATTTTGCCTTGCAAAATTTTAACAATATAAAAACGTCAATATCGGCACCACATTTCATTTTAGAATTGAAAATTGGAAAGTAACAAAAATGATAACAATATCCTACTTACCACCAATTTTCCCTGTGAAATTTACCCCCCACTCTATATTTAACACAATGAAGCTTGCAAAAAATTAATATTATCTTGAAAAATGTGTTTTCATTCGAAAGAAGGAACATTAAAAAACTCCTGATGCTTAAAAAAAAATAATTTTCAGCTTACGGAAATAATGAAAATTATGACTGAAAAACAATGTTTTCATTTTTGCACCGTTAAATCAACTAAAATTTAACGTAGCCAAAATCAAGTTACGACTTGCACTTTTTATTTCAGAATTCATGATTTTTTTTCTACAATAACTACTGACTTAGAGATAATACAAATATTTTAATATAGTTATCCAGGCACATATCTTTATAGAAAAAAAGTAAAAATCGTTTTTGGAGAAAAAAACAAACTATTTCAGACATATTTACACCCAAAGGTAAATAGATCTGGAAAGTTTCGTGAGAATTGGACCATTAATTGATTTTTCATAGAATTAAAAAAAAATACTCTTGTCGTAACTTGTCCTCTTTATGGTGTATGTGGGGTGGTGTGCTTTATATATATATATATATATATATATAGAACACGACAAAGTTAAGATTTTATCTTCTCCAATAGGTTGGGTAGCACAGGGGTCTGTGCGGTAAAGTAAGGAGCTGACGGTAGGTGTGGCGCTCCACCTCAGACGCCAAAAACAATCTCCTTGGTCTAGCGCTAGTGAAAAGGGGATAGACTCCCTCGCTGATTGGCTGATACCGACTTTAGGCCACCCCGACGGTTTTTTAAAAAGGGGCCGGGTTAGCTCAGTCGGTAGAGCGTTCGGCTAGAAACCACAACGTTTCTAGTTCGATACCGGTCCCCGCCAACTCAGCGTATGAGTAGCACAGGGATCTGTGCGGTAAAGTAAGGAGCTGATGGTAGGTGTGGCGCCCCACCTCAGATGCTAAAAACAATCTCCTTGGTCTAGCGCTATTGAAAAGGGGATAGACTCCCTCGCTGAATGGCTGATACCGACTTTAGGCCGCCCCGTCGACTTTACTTTACTTTATATATATATATATATATATATATATATATAGAACACGACAAAGTTAAGATTTTATCTTCTCCAATAGGTTATATAATATATATATATTATATATATATATATATATATACGAAAGTACGCAAACAGTTTGATATGGCTATGCCGACAATTTTGGGGAGAATATGTGCTTAATTGAAGTCATGCCTAATTTGAAAATTAATTAGTTGATAATTAATGAATTAGGCGAATATATCTGTTCAAATGTAACGCGTAAACAAATCGAGAAAAAGTCATTCTCTAGGCCGAAATGTACATACAGAGAATCACTTCAATTAAGCACATATTCTCCCAATACATACATATATATATATATATATATATATACTTGTTGTTACATGAAGATGTTCTTGCGACTCTAGGTAGACTAGAGATTATTCTCTTCTTCCTATTTTAACAATGTCCTTAAAATTACATATGACACCTATGTATGCAAGGTGTCGGTTCGGCAAGGACCTAACTAATTCAAGTGCTTATTTTCTGCCCCCCAAAAAGAAAGGTTACCTACGCCTGTGCATGAATATTCTCATTTGATTCTAAAGGCCATGAAAATGAAATAAATGACTAGGAGATTGTTTATTTATTTATTTCATTTGCTTCTGGCGGTTTGCGATTGCTTGAAAGTTTTCATAAGACTGATAAGACGTTTTGATTGGTAACGCTGCCAAGATCAAAGAGGAACTGGCAGATCTCTGGAATAAACAAGGAAATTGGTAAGACACCAAATCAGTCTAAAAATAATATATATATATATATATATATATATATATATATATATATATATATATATATATATATATATATATAGAGAGAGAGAGAGAGAGAGAGAGGAGAGAGAGAGAAGAGAGAAAAACAGAGTGAAAGGGAGTGAGACAGACAGACAGGTAAACAGAGACAGAGAGAAAAAGACAGGGTGATATGGAGAGAGAGAAAGAAAGAGATACCCTCTCTCTTTGTCTTCCTCTCACTTATATATATATATATATATATATATAAGGTGTGTAAAAAATATCGAATTTTTTGTACTTTTTAACACACCTTGAATTCTGAAAAAAAATAACGTTCCATTCATTAATTTTTTTCAGAATGCAAATTGTGTCAAAAATGTACCAAGTTTAAAGCTATATTTACCAAGATAGAAATGAAGAATGAATGGAACATTATTTTTTTTTTCAGAATACAAGGTGTGTCAAAATTTTTTAAAAATTTCAATACTTTTTTGACAGATCAATATATATAATATATATATATATATATAATATATATATATATATATGTGTGTGTGTGTGTGTGTGTGTGGAGAGAGAGATAATGATAGAGAAAAAGAGAGAGGAAGAGGTATATATTCTCTCTTTCTTTCTCTCTATATATATATATACATATACTTACATACATACACACACACACACACACACATATATATTTGTGTGTGTGTGTGTGTGTGTATGTATGTTCGGAGTGGGTGGTAGTGTGTGTACCAAAAAAAACAGCTATTATTTTTATGAATGCACACAGTTTTGTCCTGAAACACTTGCATTTATTTATTTATTTATTTATTACTGTAATTTTCATTCAACTCAATTACATCAACTTCAAAGATAAACTCTTCCTCATCTTCCAAGAGTTCGGCGTTTCTGTACAGGAATCATCACATTCAGATTTTTTGTTGTCACTTAGTCTATTCTAAGAAATTATTTGATTCTACTCTCTATTTTGAAAAATGATTTTAATATAAGTTTAAGGTTATTGGTATGTTTACATTTGAATATGATTTCATTTCTTCTATTCAATAGTTTCTTCCGGTTATTTAAATTTATTTTTACTATTTTTCCTTGCAATCTCTTCACTAGAAAATGTCTGGGCATAAGTTTTGGCAGAGGCAACAGATATGCCTGCCTCAATAAACATCTTTTCCCATCCAGCTAGGTCGAATCCTGTTCGCAGCGCCCTATTGAAGTAAGTCAGTTAGACAGTCAACAATTGGTTTGAGCAATGTGACTGGCCAAGTCTAACTGCACCAGTGTCAAGACAACTGGTATTTATGGGAATTCAGGACAGTCCACCCATGCATTTGGGTGAGTCCATTCCCTGAGTCCTGATTGGCTGCTTGGTTTGTAGGGTCCTCTGAGGCTCCATAAATCCTGCCACTTTTCAGTGGTCATTACGGCATCTCAGAATCGTATTGCCGTCTCGTCTTGCCAATTCGACGGTAATTGGACTTAGTATTCTACAGTGAATATGAAAAGATTGATAAAAGCATCAACTCTAAATCCTTGTCTGTAATATTTGATAAAGTATGCCTACTAAAAAATATGTCACCTAAATAAATTGTGTACATGTGTGTGTATATCTTATGAATATATATTTATCAACGCACAAGCACTATGTGACACAACGTCAATTTCTTAATCGGAATTTAACACAATTGAACACAGAGTTTTCCTTCTAGACTGCTCACCGAGCCATTTTATCTTTCATACCTTTTCCAATGGTATTAGCCGTAGGTAAAATGCATGATTAACAGGTTATCAATCAATTATGGAACAATCGTGATAGTGTGACTGGAGTTCGAACACGGTTACTAGGAAGCCGCAGTCCATCACGTAATTCACTATATCACGGGGACCCCCTTACCTTTCATTTATGATTGCACAGTTTCCCCTTTATTGTTCTTTGTATTCGAGCTATTATCTGTTATCTGTCGACGATTAAGAGCCTGAGCGAATTGCAATAAAATAAAAAGCAATTAAAGTCGAAAAAATCACTAAAATTATTGATTGTCAATGTCACATCATAAATTCTATTAAATTAATGAAAAAACTGAGGTTTATTTTTCTCGATTCGTCTGTCAGAATTTGCTGCGTCACAGTAAATGTAAATCAATACAGAGAAAAAGTGTATAACACGTGAGGGTGTTATATTAACGTTGGAAGGCTTAAAGTAACCTCCCAACGTGGGTAAAAGTTTATACATAAACATATTCCGACAAAGGGTGTACAACGATAGCATATTTATTCCTTAAGTGACGGAGATACATTTAAGACAAAGATATACACAACAGATATATGAACGTATTATGAGGAAATAGGCGTACGACTCACGTTGTAGGAATGTCACTTACTGGTAGCTGATTCAAGGGGCCAAAGCCCCCTAAGGCTTAGAGGCGACAATCACCTAGACCATCTTTACTCGTTGAGTGGAAAAGAGGCAGGAAAGAATAATTCCCGCTTGTGGCCAGATACCAACGCCACATATCGGCTGAACGAATCACAGCAAGAGAAGATGGGGAGACTTCGTTTTTCTAACCCAACAAGTGCTTGCAGTTGATGTTTGATAAATCCTGCCTCTGATATCACAAATTACATCAACATATCTATAGTAATACCAGAAATAAGTTCAAATCAAAGATATTTTTTAATACATTGAATTTTATAACATTGATATTGTCATTGAGAATAAAGTGTTAACATGTTTAAAATGATTGTGAAATTATATTTTTGTAACTTATATAATTGAAGATCAAAACTGTTAAACTTGTTTCCTGCATTAAATGACCCATGACGCATTGACATGCCGTAAAACCAACTAACCAACCAACCAACGAGCATCTGTGTGCGTATGTGTTTGCTGAAGTGTCATGTATTATACGAGGGGTTTCAATCTGATATTATCTTTTCTCAAAATACCTAAATTATATATGGGATAAATAAGAGGAAATTAATCCAACAATAGGTGGAGAAAGGTAGACAAACATTGGATGTTGTATAAGGTGGATGTTTATTGTAGGTAATGATGTCGACGTTATAACGTTTCGGTATGTTAGACTTTCTTCAGGACGGTGGATTGAGTTCTTTCTACAACGGTGGACATTTTCATACTGGTTAGTTGAGAGGTTGTGAATAGGAGAGGGGTGGTCAGTTGATGGTGCTAGTGGAAGTGTTTAAGTTGGTAGTTCTATTTTTTTCTCTGATGAGGTATACATACATACATACATACATATATGTATATATATATATATATATAAAAAGGTGTGTCAAAAAAGTATCGAGATTTTTGTACTTTGCGGCACACCTTGCATTCTGAAAATATTAATGTTCCATTCTTTGTTCATTTCTGTCCTTGTATATGCAGCTTCAATCTCGATACTTTTATGATACTCCTTATATATATATATATATATATATATATATATATATTGAAAAAATGAATAAAGGAAAGAAAGTATAGAATGGATAATATAGGATATTTTAATTAATTCTACTTACACATGTTTCGGTCAGGAGTTTATCCATGTGTACATTATTCAAACGATTATTATTTTTAAATAATTTGAATAATGTACGCGTGGATAAACTCCTAACCGAAACACGTGTAAGTAAAATTGATTAAAATATCCTATATTATCCATTCTATACTTTCTTTCCTTATTCATTTTTTCAACATACCGTCGGATTCACTTCCAGTTTCATTATATATATATTATATATATATATATATATATATATTATATATATATATAAATTTGGTGGAGAGGCCTATTATCGGTATCAGCTAGATATCAAAATACTGAAGTAATAAAGTCAAAGTAGCATATTGTCGGTATCAGCCGGACATCGAGGGAGCCCGTCTCTTTTTCTCTAGAGCTAGACCAATTTGGGGTGCATATTATTCAGGATGTACGATTCAAGCGCTAAGTTGTTGTGAATCGGTACCGAATCCGGAACCAAGTCAGTTGCTGTTCTGACTGAGGTAAATCTACCCCGCGATCATTATCCAAACTAAAACCGTTTTCAAGATTGTTCACATGGCATTTACAACACTTATTTCAGCGAGTTTTTCATTGGTTGGAACACTACTGTAACATTTCATTTATTATGGAGTGAAGCTTGGTAATTATCATTTTTTTTAGAAATATCATCGTTGTGATATATTTCAATTTTGAGAAATAAGCAAACACTAGAAGGACCTGTGGATATACAACAGTATGATAATTTAACTATCAAAACGTTTGGTCTGTTTACTTAAGAGCTATTGAGAAAGAGTTCAATTTGTAAAAATTATGATAATCTTCATTTAACTCCCTCTCACTGTATTTTTGTTTATTTTTATCTTTTCATTATGTTTGATTGAACCGTATTCGCGTTATCGCTTTCGTGCGCTCACCCCCTCTCTATTTTCCACTTCTTTCTTTCTTATTATATTTTTCTGTGTAGTATGTCATTCTACTTCTTTCTTTATAATAAAAACGGAATGGTCCATTATTTAGCTGAGGTGACAACACTCATAAGAAATAATTCGGCGGATAAGCAATACTAGATAATCAGGATTTACATTTTTTTCATTTCGTCTTGGACCTTTTGGACGGTCATTATTTTTAACCAGAGGCTGTTACAAGATGATAACGGTTGGAATATTAAGGAACAAGTGTATTAATATCTTATATATAATCATAATTATGGAAGCGTGTGGTGTAATGGTTAAAGTCATGGGAAATGGACTCGTCGCCCCCTGTTCAAATCCTTGACGTGGTAATTGCATTTCACTTAGCGCTAATACCCATGGGAAAGGTATGAATCCTACTCTCCCTCCAGCTATGGATAAATAGTAGGGCAGACTGTGCTCTTTAACTTTGGATAGGCAACCGGTCTAAGAGAAGGAAAACTGAGTTCAAACCTGTTGCCCCCCGCTTAAAAATTGACCGTGTGTCACATCCTACCCGTGTGGAGGGGTTGGTAAATATATATATATATATATATATATATATATATATATATATGATTTTGACGGTCTCATTTTTAACCAGATGATGTTGCAAGATGATAACGGTCGGAAGATTAAGGAACAAGCGTATTAATATATAGATAGTACATAGCCAATTATGGTGAGTATTGAGGGTATTCTACTTGTACAATCCTTTGTTTTGGCAAAACGATTGATTTAGAAAAGTATAGTGCGTTGACATCCACTTGTCTTTACGATGTCTAGACGCCCTTACAGGATTGAAAGTGTATTCCTTTGAACCTACAGACAACAATGTCTTCGAGACTGAATTGAAAAACCAGAACAAACAAACGAACAAAAAAATCATAAAAGAAACGTATATACTTATATTTCACGATCACGAACTTTCTACCTTTAGAATAAATTTTTCAGACTAATAATTTCTCTTATTTCATCTCATTATGTTTGAATTTCAACTTTACAAATTTTTATTCAATAGCAGGGCGTCGCTCAGGACAAATTACTCCATTTTGGGTTTTGTATAGGATTATTTACCTCCCCTTTAGACCGTATAAAAATGGTTACATCTGTCTTATAAATTAGTTATCAAATAGACAAGACTGAGATATATATATATATATATACCAACCCCTCAGCACGAGCAGGATGTGACAAAAGGTCAATTTCTAATCGGAGTTCAACAGGTTTGAATTCAGAGTTTTCCTTCTCCTAGACCGGTTGCCTAACCATGGTTAAAGAGCCCAGTGTGCCCTACTATTTATCCATAGCTGGAGGGTGACCCGGTTTTCAAGGAGCGTAGACGTTGTTGTCAGCTCTCGTGGTCCATCACACTCGCGGCAGAATCATTGTCTAAGAAAATAAAGATTTATTTAAAAATATCAAGTCTTGTTGTATGAATTAAATATTAAAGACAATGTCCTATCCAGCCCTGGAAGAAGAATTAACAAAGAAAATCAACCCCCAGCAGAAGACTGAATAGAAGTCAGCCCATAGAAGATTGCGGCCAACGAGTTAGATGACCTAGACGAATAATCTGTAACCAGAAGAGTAATCATGGAAGACCCCCTATCATCTCTATCTAATCTAAACTAACTCTCTCTCTCTCTCTCTCTCGCTCTCTCTCTCTCTCTCTCACACACACACACACATCCGACGTAAAATGTGGATGTATATGAGTATATAACACATGTACATGTTAGCACTATCTACACTATAGAAGAATCTGTAACCAGAAGAGTAACCAAGGAACACCACCTATAATCTCTATCTAATCTAAACGAAATCTCTCTCTCTCTCTCACATATATTCGACGTAAAATGTGGGTGTATATGACTATCTTACACATGTACATGTTAGCACAATCTATACTATTTTTTTTTACCCTTTTATCTTTCCGTCAGGTGTGCAACTAGACGCCGATTGCTTTCGCAAAATTTAGGTCTTCAATCATTGACCTATACACGCGTGTATTCCATATTCCTATATCGAGGTACCATAGCAGATTCTTTTTTTTTTCTTTCATCAGACTTTTTTTTTTCCAGATTTATTTTTCCGAAAATTCCGCATGAATATTCTCTATCCTTTGAAATTGACTAAAACGAGATTTTAAGTGGAATATGGATTTTCGAAGAAAAAAAAAAGAATCGATCAGGAATTACATCATCAAGTTGGTCGACACTACGTCAATCTTAGATAATGGTGGAAATTTCGATTTTTCTTCGTGTTAACAAAAACCTCAACTCTTGGCCAGCCAAAAAGGATACAACTTATACAAGGAGAGCACGAGCGAGAAATCTACTCAAAGGTGATACGTCCCAGAAGCGTGCTTACTTCTTAGTTGATAATCATCAGCAGAGATCTGGAGAATTCAATAAGAATTAAAGTCCATCTTATCACATAAAATGTTTCGGTATTTGGTTATATATATATTTGCCAACCCCTCCGCACGAACAGGATGTTGCACAAGGTCAATTTCTTAAGCGGAGTTCAACAGGTTTGAATTCCGAGTTTTCCTTCTCCTAGACCGGTCGCCCAACCAAGGTTAAAGAGCCCAGTCTGCCCTACTATTTATCCATAGCTGGAGGGAGAGTAGGATTCATACCTTTCCCAAAGGTTTTAGCGCTAAGTGAAATGCATTTTCCACATCCAGGATTTGAACTCGGGGCGACGATTCCATTTCCCATGACTTTAAAACATTTATTGCAAAAAATTGCACGGACACAAAATGAGGGTTGAGTTTATTTTATGGTAGGAATTTACGAGGAACAAGTTGAAGATTACCACGTTTTGGGTCATTTTGCTCCCTTTTTATACATGGGGAACGCTTTCGGCTTACTTGTAATTAAATTGTGTAGATCAGTGTTAAATTCACCATCAGGTCTAATATATATTATATATATATATATACAGGGTGTCCCAGAAGTCGCGCACCATATCATTTGTTTGTTTTTTTTTGTTTTTCAGATTTTATTAGATATGGGTGAGAAATTAACAATACAAGAACGAGTTAAATTGATTTTTATGTTTGGAAGAGATGGTGCTACATACCGCTCTGTAGCTGAAGAATTCAACCGCACTCAAATCGAGCGAGAAAAACCATTGAACCATACCGCTGCCTGCCGTTTGATAAAACATTTCCAAGAAACTGGCTCAGTTGCTGACCGCGAGAGATGTGGTCGACGAAAGAGTACAACTGATGAAGCAACATCAACTATGGTTTTGGCGAATGTTGCTAGAAGCCCCGTGAAATCAGTAAGGAAAATAAGCCAGGAGCTTACGATTAGCAAATCATCAGTACATCGTATTCTTAAGACACAGAAATTTCATCCGTACAAAGTGCATCTTGTGCAAGCTCTACATAAAGAGAATTGATGTATGTATCAATGGAGAGGGTGAACAATTTGAGCATCTATTATGATTATGATGAATAAAATTGATATTCCTATGTCTTTTTATACTTTTTATATGTATTTTCATACATGGTGCGCGACTTCTAGGATACCCTGTACATATATATATTGGCTTTCCAACGTTTTTATTCATCAATATATATTTTTTCAAAGCAGTGACTCCTTTGATAACTTTGTCGAATTCCCTGAATAATGGCGTCCACATTTCTTTGATACTTCTCATGCATTGATGAAGTCAACCATCACACACTCATCTCTACTACAGCTAGTTGCACGTAGAAAACACTGAGTTTTTTCACAATGTACAAGTATCACCATAAATACACTTATGTGTGTTTATGATATGAGGTTTGTAGAATAAGTTCCAATTACCGTCGAACTGGGAAGACAAGGTGGCATGCGATTGTAACTGAATACAAACTCGAAATGACACAAAGTCCACTGCCAAGTGACCAAGTATATATAAGACTCCACAGTGTCATGCAAATCAACCAGTCAGGCAGCCAATCAGAACTCAAGGAATGAAATGACCCAAATCACTTGATTCATGAATGGATCATTCTTCATTCTATTTATACCAGCTGTATTGGACACTGCTTTAATTCTGTTAGCTGATGTTATTAAAACAACAGTAGGCTAACTGACTTCAATAAGGTTTAATATGAATAATTATGATATTAACGGCTAGCATTCTCCTCGAATTGTCTTAACAGGAGATCATCGTCGCGCTAGCAGCACGGATATCCATGACAATCTTTCACCAGCCGTCCCTATCATTCACTGGCCCTGGGAGGTCCTCTACACAGCATCCAGTATCCGTTGGTCTGTGTATGTCTTTGCTGGACGGCCTACTCTGGCGTGCCCATGTGATGGCTTCCACTTGGACCCTAACGAAGCGCCTGGAGAATAAGCTAGATGGGAACTGCACAAATATATGCTGCACACAATCTTAAACAAGACGTGGAAACACCACCACACGAGAAAACAGCTGTACGGCCACCTGCCCCATATCACACAAACCATCCGTGTGAGGCGATCAAGACACGCTGGACACTGCTAGAGTTGCAGGAGATAAGTAAAGTAAATAAAGTCGTCGGGGCGGCCTAATGTCGGTATCAGCCAATCAGTGAGGGAATCTATCCTCTTTTCACTAGCGCTAGACCAAGGAGATTGTTTTTGCATCTGAGGTGGGGCGCTACACCTACCAGCAGCTCCTTACTTTACCGCACATATCCATGTTCTACTCATAACGCTGAGTTGGCGAGGACCGGTATCGAACTACGAACCTTGCGATTTCTAGTCGAACGCTCTACCGACTGAGCTAGCCCGGCCCCTCAGGAGATAATAAGATGCAATTGTTATATTTTGTGGAACTTTGTTTCATACCCGTTCATTTCGGGTATATAATGGTGAGAGGGGAGAGAGGAGATGAGATGGGCTCTTAGTTGTCTACTAGTTCGTACATGTTCTTACTGTGTTGCTACCATTCTCTTGGGCTGACTTCTTTCTTTTCTGAGCTGGGTCGTCTTTCTGTTGTAATACATAAACAAGAACTTTGATTTTTAAACGTCTATTCTTTATTACAAAACCGAAAGGTTTTTCTACCGTGGTGAGAAGCAGGCATCTTGGAGCGACGATCCTAGGTCTGCTGCTCTCACCTAACAGCCGAAATCTACCTAACTAAATTAATTTCTGTTCTCACACGGCCTTCCCTTGGCGGATGTCGGGGGTGGGAGGCTCAAGTAAAGGTCATTAATTGCCAATAATAACTATAACGGCTAACGGTAACTTTCAATTTAACACCTCTGATTTTTATATCTACACATAATTCGTAGGCTACCCGCGAATTATGTAATAACTTCTCATTTTATGTTCTTGGTCAGATTAAGGGGTTAGGTAAGTGATGACATTCTTATCATTATTTGGATTATTCGGACTATTGTGCTCATCTTTATTGTTATCTGCATAACGTTTCGGCTGATGTGCCCTCGAATTATCAAGCCTCATCTAAAAAAATTTAGGAAATAGTATTTTTACCATATTTTGACATTTCAGTTTTTTTTCCATTTAATTTTTCAATATCTAATTGCAATTTTGTCAAACCTGGTGTCATTTATGCTGCTTGGGGGCCCCTTGAATAAGCAGTAACGATTAAGCTCCGAAACTGCATTTGAATTCATGGGTAATCGTCTAATGATTACTTAATTCAAGGTAATTAAAATAATAAATTAAGAAGAAAACACCTAAAACAGAGCCCGAGGTTACAGTGGCCCGAACCGTGTGTTTATACACAATAAAATACGAACTTATAAGTGACATTCTATTACGGAAGCCTGCACATGGGCACACCAGCTTAGTAAGACCAGCAAAAATTACATCAGCTCTGTATGGATTCTGGATGCCGTGAATAGGACCTACCAGGAGCAATGATTGACAGGGACGTTTGGCGAGGGTGATTCATGGGAAAATGTGCTAACAGCATGATGATATTGATGAAGTTGGTCGTGACGTCTCGTTCTGTGACTAGTTCCAAGCTTGCCACCTGCAGCTGGTTCGCTGATGTATAAAAATGTTGACGGGTGGCCTGTTGTCGTTATCAGCCGGTAGCGAAGGAGTATATCTCCTTTTCGCTAG
>CM042165.1:74987808-75002808 GCA_023376005.1 Doryteuthis pealeii
GGAAAAATACCATCAAACCATAAAACAAGGATTTTAGTTTATTTTAGTAGACGATCTTTGATGCTATTTCCTCAAACAATGGTGAAAGTAACATATCTAAACTTTTGGTATCAGTATTCAGTATACTAACACACAACTTTCGCATAGATGGACTATTTGATATTTTTTAAAAGTGAAAAATTGACCTACACTATTGCGTATACCCAGTCGAGCTCTTGTTGTTGAGACACCGCTCGTGTCGCAGGTTACGAGTGCCAGGAATTGTATCACCACAAATGCGCGGAAAATCCAAGATTACCACGTCGGACACAGGGCGAGAAGCATGTGTATATATAATAGAAGGGTCCGCCCCTGTGTCTAGGCTAGACAGTGACCTTCCCTTGATCAAATGACCAGTAAAAATAGAGCCATGTAAGTGACCATTAGCAATTCTACTCTTGATATCTGAACAACACGGACCACTATTTTTCTGAATGTTTGAGATGAGGCTTGATGATTAGTATTATCTGCGTTATTCGGACTATTGTCCTCATGTTCATTGTTATCTGTACAACGTTTCGGCCGATGTGCCATACGGTCTTCAATTGGACACATGGCCTAGTGAATAAAGGAGTTAGGTTAAGACAGTTCTAAGTGACAGTTATCTATAGACTGCAGGTTCAATCATGGTCAAGGGCAACAGTAACATAGAATAATAATTAACACAGCTTAACACCTCTACCCCAGCTATGGTTAGCGGAATGAGAACAGATACCCCCTTGGACTGAATAAAAGGTTAGGTTCAAAGTTCCGTGATGGCTCCCGATTACAACAAGAAGGTTTCGTATTACGAAAAGAAGGTTCCCGAGTCCGAAAAGAAGGGTCCCGAGTCAGAGAAGAAATACCTGAAGAAGGCCGGGGGGCACATCGACCGAAACGTTGTACAGATAACAATGAAGATGAGGTCAATAGTCCGAATAACGTAGATAATAACTGGGACCACGTCTTTTGTTCTTTATACTGCAGCCAGTCTTCTGAGACATAAAAGGACTCATCACTATTGATTTTCATGAAATGAGTAAAACTCTAAACATTACTTTCTATTGCGAAATCCTTAGGCAAAATTCACCATATTTATTGAATGATCCTCGTGATTTCGTTATTTAAAGATATATAAACGTCAGGTGCGCTCTCAGCTACGTGCCAAAATTATTTTCCGTGCAAGTTATTTAACGCAAAGGTCAACGGGAACAATAGTTGGGCACCAATGAGAATGAAATACACTGGTATTTTTAATTAGACGTCAGAGCCTTCTGAACGTCTGGCTTTGACAGAAAGGCCGTTATGGAAATAGATAAAGGGCGATAACTCTTATCAGACATGTGTTTCTCAATCTAACCTTTCAATGAATATACATTGGTGTCTTGGGTTACGAGTACCCAACTGACAAAATTTTCTGTTTTACGAGCTGTCACTCGGCTTTTTGTTGTGAATTAAAATTTGAGGTACGAGTGAGTTTCAGATACGCTTATGTTAATAAGTCCATTAAAAACATTTAAATTTACAGATGTATTAAGACAAAGAAAAATGTTAGTAATTTTGATATTTTGGACTGTTGTCCTCTTCTTTATTGTGTATAAACAGAGCTTTCAGGCCACAGTAACCTCAGACACTGTTCGGATGGTTTATTTTTAATTACCTTGAAATAAGTAATCTTCAGATGATTTCACTAGAAACCACGTTTAAATTCTTGGGAAATTGTCTCAATACATCTAGTTCAATATATGTAGAATACTAATTTAATGAAAAGTTTTTTTTTATAAGCAGTGCCACATTGCGATTGTTTTCACTTATTGATCTTGTTATGAAAAAATCGGAAATCATTATAACTTAAAAGGGATTGGATTTATGCCTATTTTGATAACATTTTCGGATTTGCTCCGGCGAAACAGCTTTTAAAACCCAATTTTTAGGAGTAGGAAAGCTCTAGAACTCATTTTATAGACAAAAAAAGATTACAAAATGTCGCCATTTTTCTCGCCCCCCCCCCTCAAATTTTTCGATTTTAAAATCGAAATAACTGACAATTTTTGGAATTGGAAGCTCAAATTTGGGGCATTGTCTAACTTTAACAAAGTCTACACATGTACACAATTTCAGAAAAATTAAAAGAGGTGGATGACTTGGAAGACTTTTCATGGAATTACCCCATAGCTAGATGATATGTACCGAACGTATTATATGTCCGATTGATGTGATAGATAGTTGGTTATTACATAAATGTGTTCAGAAAAAAATAGTAGAAGATTAGCAAATCTAGCATTGTGCTGAGATTAAGATGTAGATTCATAGTCTCATGAGACCGGTGGATTAAAGAAAGAGGATAATATTCTGATAGGATTAATTTCTAGTTATGTTATTGAAGATTTGGATTAATGTGCTTGGGGTTTTGAAAATCGTACTATATATATATATATATATATATATATATATATATATATATATGGGGATTGCCACTTCTACAAAGTACGGTTGTGAGCACGTACATGGCTCAGAAGTCCACCTTTGCTTTTACACGTCATGTCGCATAAAATACACGTGAAACCCCAACTTTCACTCGTACACACACGTTTTTCACGTGGTCGTTTGTCACCACGGGACCGCATACGACTCAAGAGCCCGCATATGATTCAAGAGACCAACTACATATCCAGGACCTCCGTCTTGTGCTCTATCCATTTTAAGGTTTTAAGGAGAGGTATGCAATATATATATATATATATATATATATATATATATATATATATCTGTGTGTGTGTCTGTGTGCGCGTGTTTGTGTGTGTGTATACTCCCCACTCCTGCTGGGCTGAGTTCTCTGGAAAATAATTTTCTGGAGGCGGTTATTAAACGCTAAAATTGAACAGTTCTCCTAAAATTCTTAAGTTGCTCTAGATTTAATTTATTTATATATTTAATCAATTTTCAAGTTACAGAAATCTAAATTCATTTTATGAAAGATCTATAAATGTCCAGTTATATATCTCTCTCTCTCTCTCTCTATATATATATATATATATATATATATATATATATATATATATATATATATATATATATATATATATATATATATATTATATATATATATATATAAAATATAGGCATATGAATAGACTATAGCTAAATTATTTTTTTATTTTATCTAATTCTAAGGGATTAGCTGTCTGTGTTCTACTGAGTGCGCTGGCGTGTAGGATTAAAATCAGTTTTAATTGATCGACTCATGTTAAGTTCACACACACAATATATATATATATATATATATAATATATATATATATATATATAATATATACACACACTGTTAACCATACTCTAACTACGCAGGTAATGATCCTCATTACCAAATAATATATATAATATATATATATATATATACACACCACATTTTATTTAGTAATGAGGATCATTCCATGTGCAGTTAAATGTATGTTATATATATATATATATATATATATATATATATATATATATATATAAAATGTATTAATTTGAAAGCAATTACAATGCAAGTAAAAAATAAAAACAAAAGATCTTATTTTTGTCTTATCGATTTCAATTAAAACTTTATCTTCAGAGACGATTTTTCGGAATGGACGCGTTTTTTTTGTCGTTATTTTTTTTTTATGTTATAAACACGCGTTTCGTGGTGTTCTTTTTTTTAAACGTCTCGCGTTTTTATTTTTTAGTTGAATTGTAATTGCTTTCAAATTAATACATTATAACATGCTTAACAATGCTTCAAGCAATTTACCAATTACTTTATATATATATATATATATATATATATATATATATATATATATATATATATATAATATATAGAGAGAGAGAGAGAGAGAGAGAGAAGAGAGAGAGAGCTAAGGTGAAAGGAAAAGTGAACAAAAAATGATGACTCAAACAAGTAGAAGTAGGAGAGAAATATTTCGTCCTTCTAACGCGAAGAACATCATCAGGGACTTTATTCAAAGCAAAATGCGTACATTTGTGTTTATAGAAGAGAAAGTGGGTTAGTGGTGGAAATGAGGGTTTGGGGGGTTAGAGAGGATTTGATTGAACAGAGAGTCAATGCAGTCTTATAGGAAATTCCCTCTGTTTTTATGAGAGTAGGCATTATATATATATATATATATATATATATATATATATATATATATACACACACTAGTGTTAACATGACTAACTGCACATGGAATGATCCTCATTACCATATTATATATATATATATATATATATTAATAAATATACATTTTATTTGGTAATGAGGATCATTCCCTGTGCAGTTAAATGTGTGTATATATATATATATATATATATATATATATATATATATATTATATGAATTTTATTTGGCAATGGGGATCATTCCAAGTGCAGTTAAATGTGTATATATATATATATATATATATATAATATATATATATATATATATAGATAGATATTTTAATAAATATACATTTTATTTGTTAATGAGAATTATTCCATCTGCAGTTAAATATATATATATATATATATATATATATATATATATATATATAAAAATATACATTTTATTTGTTAATGAGAATCATTCCATGTGCAGTTAAATATATATATATATGTACATTTTATTTTGTAATGGAGATCATTCCAAGTGCAGTTAGATATAGGTTAAACACAGTGACAGATCGATATACCTAGTACCAGAAAGTGGGCAGACAGAACAATATATTGAATAAACGGAAAAAGTTAAAATTTACTTCATCGTAATAACCTATTTCCACTGCATAAATTCAATATCATCAGGCATGAGAAAAACGTGATTATTACTCTAGAACCAAAGCTTTTGGGCCATGTGCCACATCTAAGCTAAGCTTAGTAAATAACTTTACAACAGAATGTTAGCAATAATTCGATGTTGATCTGCACTCTAAAAAAGAGTACGATTCAAATTCGCTAAAATGGTAGAAATATTTCAAAAATAAAAAAAGCGGTGATAAATATTATTTATTCTTCCAGAGGATGGTGAAAAAATTCTTCGACTAAATTACTGCATCCGATTGGTACGAAATATTAAAGCACTTTTCGGAAGTCGCTGAATTAATAGAGAAATGTATAAATTGATAGTTCCTTTGATGGTAAAGTCGGCTTTCTCAATGATGTCTAGAATATATAATTTTTTTTCGATTCTTGTTTAGAATACTTCGTTTGTAGTTCGAGGACACAGTACAGTAATCATTTACCTTTATCTATCTCTCTCTCTCTCTCTCATATATATATATAATATATATATATATATATATATATTGGTTAAATAGAACATCCTCTGGCTGTTAAAGTGACCCGTACCTAATGAAACAAAATGATTTATTTGGCGAATAAATATACGTAAATAATCAGGTAAATAGATATACTAATAGATAAGTAGTCATTAATGAAAACTTCATGTGAAACAACTTTGAAATTATTTTAGTTCTGTTTATTATCATAGAAATATGATAATATCTAAAATAGCAATATGGTGCTATTTAACATACAAATATGATACTATTTAACACAGGAATATGGTACTAATTATCATTGGAATATGGAACTATTTAGCAAAGGAATATGGTATTATTTAACATAGAAATATGATACTATTTAGCATGGGAATATGATACTATTTAGCATGGGAATATGGAGCTATTTAGCATGGAAATATAGAGCTATTTAGCATGGGAATATAGAGCTATTTAGCATGGGAATATGGAGCTATTTAGCATATGACTATGGTGCTATTTAGCCTATGAAAATAGTGCTATTTAACATAAGAATATGCTACTATTTAGCATAGGAATATGATGGTATTTAAGATAGGAATATGGTACTATATAACAAAGGGATGGGGATACTATCTAACATAGTAATATGGTGCTATTTAATATTAGAATATGGTGTTATTTAACATAGAAATTTGGTACTATTTAGCATAAGAATATAGTCCAATTAATATAGGAAAATGGTATTATTTAGTATATGAAAACGGTGCTATTTACCTTGGGATATGGTACGATGTAACATAGGAATATGGTACTATTTAACAAAGGAATGAGGGTACTATTTAACGTAGGAATATGGTACTATATATTATAGTAATATGTTAATAATTATCATTGGAATATGGAACTATGTATCATACGAATATAGTATTATTTAACATAGGAGTATTGAGTTACTTTATCTCGAGATACGGTACTATTTATTATGGGAACTAGCAAATATATGCACCCTCCGGGTGCAAGTATTTAAGTTTTAATGTAATAAAATATTGTATTAAATTAGAAAGGCTAATGAAACTAAATAAGAATACAGATAAAACGATTTGAAACAGAGGGAGTATAATAAAAGATTTGAAACAGAGGGAGTATAATAAAAAATGGAACAACTGAAACTTACTCTTCCATCACTCTCGTCTTTCATTGTTATTTTTTCTAATTTAAGTATTTAGTTATAAGAGGAAGTAAGAATAAAATGACAGTTATTTATCTTGTTAATAGATTTCATTTAAGATTCATTGAAGAGATTTTTTGCTTATATTCATTAAAATAAAACCAAACAGTTAGAAATCAATAATACTAAGCACATATTTATTAAATTCGATTTTTTAATATTAATATGCAAATTAGCCTTCCCGTTCACACTGTAAACCGCTATTTTGTTATATATATAAATATAATTGCATGTTATCAGTACGTAGACATGGTTAACAGTATTAATAATGTAAGACAATTTTATTAATAATTGAGATTTAGATAAAAATAAAATCATGGAGAATGTGATGTAAATAACTAAGGGAATTGTGACTGGAGTAGGAATATAGTTTCGGTTACAGACAGAAAAACACACAATCTCCATTATAATAAGATATGTCATAGTAATATATCACTATTAAACATAGGAATATGATAGTGTTTAACATTGAAATATGGAACTATTCATCATAGGAATATGGTGATATATAATCAATATATAAGGCATGTGGTACCCTAACAGGTACTATCACTCCGGATTTGGCAAGTACATAATTAGTGGATTGTCTCAGTTTTTGACCGTCATAGAAGTGTGTGTTTGATCATCAAGAAATCAGAGAAAGATTAAGTTTATTAAATCGACATAACTCCGCCAATTCTTGGAATTGGAAACTCAAATTTTGTGAGTTTAAACTTTAACATAGTCCACACCTGTACAGAAAAATTGAAGAGGGTGGGTGACATGGCCTGGATGATTTGACATATATATATATATATATATATATATATATATATATATATTGTAATCCACATTTCAGAGACATGTTTCAACGTATCATGTCTCTTCAGTGTGGCTTGACATTTGCAGGCTACCCCGCTGGGTACAATGCATCTGAGTTATGCTTCATCTTGGGCACAGACCTTGGTTTGCTTATAGAATGATTTTACTATAAAAATCCTTTCCAATGCCTTTTTACTATAAAAATGCATTAGAAATGATTTTTACTATAAAAATGCATTAGACAATGATTTATACTATCAAAATGCAGTGGAAATGATTTTTACAATAAAAATACATTAGAAATGGTTTTTACTATAAAAATGAATTGAAAATGATTTTTACAATAAAAATACATTAGAAATGGTTTTTACTATAAAAATGAATTGAAAATGATTTTTACTATAAAAATGCATTGAAAATGATTTTTACTATAAAAATGCATTGAAAATGATTTTTACTATAAAAATGCATTAAAAATGCCTTTTACTATAAAAATGCATCGGAAATGAATTTTTACTATGGAAATGCATCGGAAATGATTTTTACTATAAAAATGCATTCTCCGAGAAACTTTAACTAAATTGCAGTCTCTCTCCCCCCCCTCTCTCTCTCTCTCTCTTACTTGTTTAAAGTTCACAAACAGATATAGCAGTGAAGCTGAACTTTCTTTCGTTTGTGTTGGTTGAATATCAGCAAATACGAGGGTGAGTCAAAAAGTAATGTCATTTTCTTTATTTCACGTTATTTATTATATAAAACTAAGGCCTATATTGAGACCGAAACAGAGCAAGAATCTTTTTGTTGTTTGAGAGGCAAACTTTATTCCAGTGACGAGGAAGTGAAATCCGTTGTGAAGAAGTGGCCCAAAGAACAGTCAACAGAATTTTATGGGGCAGGCATACATGTTCTCATTCAAAAGTGGAACATTGCTATTGAGAGAAACGGTGAATATGTGGAGTAGGGATGTGATCCACAGAGGACCAGCTTCATTTTGATGTATGATATATATTCCTGTGTTGGTAATTATACCTGTCCTAAACAAAATAGCATAACTTTTTGACTTACTTATGTGGAGAAGTAGGAATGTGATCCACAGAGGACCAGCTTCATTTTTATGTATGATACATGTTCCTGTATTGGTAATTATATCTGTCCTAAACAAAATGACATTACTTTTTGACTCGCCTATGTGGAGAAGTAGGGATGTGATCCACAGAGGACCAGCTTCATTTTTATGTATGATACATGTTCATGTGTTGGTAATTATACCCGTCCTAAACAAAATGGCATTACATTTTGAAGGTGGAACATTGTTATTGAGGGAAACGGTTACTATGTGGAGAAGTAGGGATGTAATCCATAGAGGACCAGCTTCATTTTGATGTATGATACATGTTCCTGTGTTGGAAATTATACCTGTCCTAAACAAAATAGCATTACTTTTAGACAACCTCGTATTTTCACCCAGAACGTATTAGGGAACCTGTTTGTCTATTTAAAGGTAAGGAAAAAGCGAATGAGAATTTGACTACCCAGATGCCCTGGTTATGGCACTACACTACATGTAAGGTTCCAATTTTGAATCTCTGGGGTGGGGTAGCACTTCATTGCCCTTGCTTCCAGGTCCACTCTGAGCCGGAATATTAGTACCCATTAGAGTCCTATCTATGGGTAAAATAGACCAGTTTAAAAGTTATTTATTCCTGTTTATTGATACAAATGAATCTAACAGAAAAACAGTTTATATCTATTTAGCAATACACATTATGTTGATAAAAATTATTTTTACTATTTTATTAAACAAGCAAAACAAAAATATATACCTTAAAAGTATTCCAAGAAACTATGTCTACCATTTTATTGATACATGTGAAGTTAAAGAAAAATATAACACCAGATATTTATAAACATGAAGTTATTTCTTGTAATTTAGTGATATACAATAAGTTAATGAAAATTATTTCCATAATTTGTTTATAAAACGACATCCGCATAAAATACCCCAAGGATCGACATACCGTCAAATTCAACCAACCAAAAATTGACTACTGAGACACAGAAAATATAGATTGAGGTTCACTCTCCGAATATTTCCCTGACGTAGCAGCCCGACGCTGAAAATTCAAAGACATCCTCATAACCACAAGGTACTCATACATTTGTCCCCTCGGCTACTACTGAACAAGAAAAAGTACGTCGGCACCATTACCCTGACAAGCAAATTCCCGTGACCACAAGGATATTTGTCTCATACCCCACTTGTATGGACTGGGCACAAGGCCTCGTTTTAACGTGGGCCCACCCACAAGCCGAAGCTCATGGGTAGGAAAGAACACAAATTGCGTCGATCGTCTCGGCATTCAGGCGCTGGGCAATAAACACAGCCCTGTCCCCAAGGGGACAGGTATTGCCTGGGGGAAAGCCCTCTGGGATCGACACTATTATTTGTATTTTACCGGTCCAGTGGCCGAAGCACACTAGACTCCCCGAGGGGATTAGGTAGGTCTCAAAGTATAGTAACTGGAACAGATAATACACTCTGATCCCTGCCTATGCCGGGTAATTTCCGTGGCCACAAGGCACATTTGTTCCCGGAACTACTACTCAACAAGAACCAGTACGGTAGCACCATTACCCTTACAAGCAAATTCTCATGACCACAAGGCACACATACATTTGTCCCAGTGACTACTACTGAATAATAACCAGTACGGGGGCACCATTAATCTTACAATCGAATTCCCATGACCCCAAGGCACACATACATTTGTCCCCGTGACCACTACTGTACGGTAGCACCATTACTCTTAGAAGCGAACTGCCATGAATTTTAATGTTATAAAAATTTCACTTAACAGTGGACATCACTTCCAGCATCTTCAATGTTTTTAATGTTATCAGAATGTTACCGCACGAATGCCATTTCCGGTCTGCAAGACATTGATGGAACGAATGTAAATGTTAACATTTTATCATAATCGCTTTCCGTGTTTATTTTTCCTGGTTTTCTTAAACTGGTTTAAGAATGTTTAATGTTTTCTTAGAAGACTCGAGCCGTACTCACATGCATACACAAATAGATTCTCTTTGTCTTGCTTCAGAACATTACAATACGTACTTACTATTGTACTATATTATATATACTACTGTATATCAATACTCGTGTTCCTTAATCTCCCAACCGTTATCATCTTGCCACAATATCTGATTAAAAATGAGAGACCCTCAAAATATAATACAAAAATGTAAATCCTGATTATCTGGTGTCGCTTATCCGTCGAATTCTTATTTCTTATGAGTGTTGTCATCTCATATAGATAATGGACCATTCCGTTTTTATTATAAAGAAAGAAATGAAAATAATGCAAATGCTAGACAGAAAAATATAAGAAAGAAAGAAAGAAAGAGAGTAAGGGAAGGATAGAGAAAGGAGGTGAGCGCGCGGATGCTGTAACGCTAATCTGTTTCAATCGAAAATAATGAAATCATGAAAATAAGGAAGGAAAGAAAAAAATGAGGGAGAGAGTTAATTTAAGATTATTATACTTTTTACTTATTGAACTATTTAGCAATAGCGCTTAAGTAATCATATGAAGAGTTGTAATAATTAAATTATCATACTGTGGTATATCCACATATAGTTGCCATTATTCTCACTCTTCAGACAGATTGTACAACTGTATATACATAAATATATTTGTAAATCTGCCTGAAGAGGCTAAACTCATTTTGAGTTTCTGGTCGAAATAAGAATTATAAGAGGATGACGGTTTGTTAAGTTTTTCTTTCTTTGAAAGTTAAATAATGCTCTGGATATAGTAAATTTATTGGTTATTATACATTGAGCTCTCTTTAGGGATTTATACAAATCCTTTTATGAATATATATGTTTGCACTTACAAGAGTATACATTATGGTTGTACAGTGAGGTTTCGATGTTCCGATATAGAATCATCCCTTATCATACCAGCCATTTGGATTATCTTACACACACACACACACACACATATATATATACACTTTGGTGGGGTACCAAGTTCTTTGGTATTAGGATGATTCTAAGCTGGTCCTTACTTCCAACTGTATGGTGGTGAAATGTTCAGGTCCGTTTGAGAGCTCAATGTTTACTTTTTATAAGCAGAAAAAGGTAATTTGTAAAGAAAAAAAGGGCTTGGAGACCGGGTATTTAGCGATTATGGTCCATTTCGACCCGTGGGTATCTGAGCTCCCTCCCATAAATATATATATATATATATATATATATATATATATATATATAAAGTTAATCAAGAAAGTGCTGAAATAATGGACAGTATATCAGTCCAAAACCTGCAATAAAGTTATATCTGATCAGCCCATGTCAGCGTCATTACAAAAAAATTCATGTATTTAAAAAAATACAATATCCATGTGAAACATGCGACCACACACACACACACACACATATATATATATATATATATTTGTGCAGACAAATTAGAACTAAACACTTATTTTATTGGGTGAGCGGCTTGGGTCTGGTGGGACTTGATGGGGGTTTTCTTAGTTTTATTTTCGCCCCCCCCCTGTCAAACCCATTCCTTAGTCCTTATTCCATATCCATTATGCCTCACCCGCTCAGGCGGGGGTCCAGTGAGCTTCGGCCACTGGACCGGTGAGATGGTAAATTAATAGCGTCGATCCCAGAGGGCCATCCCTCCAGGCAATACCTGCCCCCTTGACTTAAAGGGGCAGGGCTGGGTTTATTGCCCAGCGCCTGAGGCGCCCTCCTTGAGGGGGAATGCCGACGGGATCGACGCAATTTTTCTACCCGCCACCCATGAGTCTCGGCTTGTGGGTGGTCCCACATAAATAGGGCCTTCGTGCCTGACTCGGTACGCGTGGGGTACTGGGAAAATAAACCTCATTCCATATCCATTCATATCGTAATTAATTCACAACTTGACTTTTAATCGATTCCGGGTGTAAAACTTGAAAAACACCGGACGAAAGGGCCCTTGTTTTATCAATAAACATTTTTTTTTCTCTATTCCTTTCATTCCTCCTTAGTCTTCTATCCATTATCATCGTAGTGATCACTATGATTACGCTCAACATATTATATAAATTTGCCTGTACTAAAAATTTTATTATATATATATATATATATATATATATATATATATATATATATATATATATATATGTGTGTGTGTGTGTGTGTGTGCGTGTGTAAGTGTAACTATGTGTGTGTAGTAAATATGGAGAAAATGTTAAATGAGCTCGGGATGTAATTATTTTCTATTTCTCCTCCCTTCATGGAAACCTAAATATTCGATTCCCTTTTTTTCCGTGAGCAAAAAACTTGTAGAATGTCACCTCGTACGAATATTGCATGCATATTCACTGGAATGCTAAAGGGGAGATAATTATGAAAAAATAATTATCCTCCATGGGAAATGATCCAGTCACGGAAATATTTGGCTTCATTGCATTTTCAATTCTCGCCTTTGAATTAGCTCACTCATTATATTAGCTCTCTCATTGTTTTTAATCAGTCTGCCTTTCGTTTTTATGCTGTGTTTAAAAAAAGTGGATCTCACAATTTTTGGTTTAATTTTAGAGTTTTCCTTCTCCCAGTTGTGTTGTCATAACAAAGTTAATGAGGTGGAGAACCGGAGACGTCGTCGCTAAGGTAATACTGACTGTAATACTGCCGTTCGTTTTTATGCAGTGTTTACAAAAAGTGGATCTCACAGTTTTCCTTCTCCCAGTTGTGTTGTTCTAGCAAAGTTAATGAGGTGGTGTACCAGAGACGTCGTGGCTAATGTGATTTGACTGTAAAATACTAGGCGGACGGTCTACAAACTGAGTTAAACCTTCCCTGAATTACATTGAATTGAATTAAACCAATATATGTATATAAAGAACATAGTATTAGTACGGTTAGAGACGTCGTGGCTAACGTGCTGTGACTGTAAAATTGTAGCAAGCTATTTCGAAATCTAGTCGCGCAATTACGTTTATGTTTAGATTTTACAAAAATATGAATTTCCTTATCTTGTGGTTAAAGATAAACGCAACTTCTTACCTGGAGGTAACTTAACTGGTCATTTAATGAACAGGCGTCAGTGAGAGAAGAAGGAAGCAGAGAGAAGAGAAAGGATGGAAGAGAAAGGAAAGATGGAGAAAAGGAAAGGATGAGAAAGAAGTAAATCAGAAGGAGGAAAAAGGAATAGTGGAAGGAGGAAAGAGACAAAAGGAAAAACAATCTTGACTACCCACAACGATTTGCTTAAGTGATTCACCATTTACGGAAAGATAATGGAAGTTACAAATTCCTAATAATATCCACTTTGACTATATATATATATATATATATATATAATATATATATAATCAAAATGGATATATAATGGACATACCGTTTTTGATCCAACTAACATGAAAAAGATACAAGCCGGACTCGATGGGGTGAAGGTATTTTACCACATGACTTCCATCACAATATATGTATATGTATATATATATATATATATATATATATATATATATATATATATATATCTTAACTTAACTTGACTTAGAAGAAATAAATATATATATATATATATATTATATATATACCATCCACTTCGCACGAACAGGATGTGACACAAGGTCAATTTCTTAAGCGGATATTAACAGGTTTTCCTTCCTCCAGACTGGTTAAGTAGCCATGATTAAAGGGCCAAGTCTGCTGGAGAGATAGCAGCGGAATGCATACCTTTCCCAAGAGTATTAGCGCTAAATGAAATGTAACCACCCTCGTTCAGGATATATATATATATATATATATATATATATATATATATATATATCTCAGTATTGATAATATAGTGTGCTATATTTATTTCAAATAGTCCTCGGTATCGTGAATAGAGCATTTATATCTAAGAGTCGTGTGGACATGCGATTCTCAAACCTACAATGTCCCCAAAGATGGAGGGAGAGTTGTTGAATTCATAGATTTCCCAGGGTTATTAGCGCTATGTGAAATGCTAACAGCTCGTCCAGGATTTGAACTCTGGTCGACGAGTCCATTATCTACTACTCTATTACACCACGTACCTCCTGAAGTCATTTTGATATAAGGTTGATTATAGTACCTGATGTTGCTTGAATTGTCCCCCATTTAAGTATTGAACGGGGTTATTGCTGCTCAATTTCGGTGATCTAACAGGAACCGGAGATTTCAGCAAACGGCCTCGTCCACGATTTGAACTCGGAGCGACGAGTTCCCCCTCCTCTGATCATAACCATTACAACACGCACCTCCATTCAGTTTTATTGTATAATGTTCAGATATTTTTCATTGTATAGTAAAAATTCAATTTCTTGCACAATTCCTGATGGATCAACTTTACCACCTAGTTATGACTAGTACTCATAACTATTATTATTATAATTATTCAATAGCTGGTAGACAATCATTGGAGTCTGATTAGCTATGTGTGGATACTGGATACCGTGCAGAGGACCTTCCAAGAAGAATGACCAATAGGGATAGTTAGTGAGGAAGTCTCATGGAGATCTATGCTGTCGGCACAACCTGATGATGATGTAGCATAATGGACCTAGGAACACCATATTTGTGGCCTTGTGCCAGACACGGAGAAACCTTAATAGGATGTAGCATGATTCTCAGACCTTACGGGAGTGGGCGAGCAAG
>CM042165.1:75007808-75017808 GCA_023376005.1 Doryteuthis pealeii
TAATAAATTTGCATATCACAATTTCTATTATCTATATATTTCTTCATCCCATTTCTGTATATTATTATTACTAGCAAATATATGCACCCTCCGGGTGCAAGTATTTAAGTTTTAAATATAATAAAATATCATATTAAATTAGAAAGGCTAATGAAACTGAATAAGAATGTAGATAAAAAGATTTGGAACAGAGGGAGTAAGATTGAAAAATAGAACAACTTTGAAACTATTCCATCATTTTCCCTTACTCCCGTCTTTCATTGTTAAATTTTCCTAATTTAACTGTTTAGTTAAAATAGGAAGTAAAGAATAATATTACAGTTATTTCTTCTTGTTAAGGGATTTCTTTTAAGATTTATTGGAGAGATTTTTGCTCATATTCATTAAGATAAAACCAAACAATTAGAAATCAATAATACTAAGCACATATTTATTAAAATCAAATTTTTAATATCAATATGCAAATTAACTTTTCCATTCACACTACAAACCGCTATTTTGTTGTATATATAAATATAATTGCCTATTGTTAGTATGTAGATATGGTCAACAGTATTAATAATCTAAAAACAATTTTATTAATAATTGAGGTTTAAATGAAAATAAAATCATTGATAATGTGACGTAAATAACAAATGGAATTGTTACTTGAGTAGTAATATAGTTTCGGTTACAGACAGAAAAACACAATCTCCATTATAATAAGATTATTAGGCTAGTTTGTCGACGAGTTAATTTTTACTTAACATAAAGCTATAATTACTTACTAATAGTAAATATTTGTTACTTGAACCAATATAGTTATACACAAATGTAATATTTTTTATAACTTTTAGATTATATATTTTTTCAATGTATTGTAGTCGTTATACAAAAATGGTGGCTCTTTTAAACGTCTTTTTTTTATTAATCCAATTTTTCTGAAATACAAACATTCCCTTAGTATGCCATTTTTCTTTATCTAGGCAATATTTTTTGGCATAAATAAAAACTAATTAAAAAAAAAAAAAGAAAAAAAGAAAAATATTGTCTCTAAGGCAACGATTAATATGAATACTTGAAACCATACAACTGTGTTCAAATTATTTTTATTAAAAAAACTTTGTTAAACTCCGTTTAAGAAGTTGATACCGAAGGGTTAATAAATATGCATATCACAATTTCTATTATATATATATTTCTTCATCCCATTTCTGTATATTATTATTTAACAAGAAAACGGTGTACTGATTTATGAGCAATATTATATCTATCATCGTTTCTTTTATCTATCTACCTTTCTATTAATCCATTCATGATAACTCTATTGAATAATCAGCCCACAGCTGCTTACCTTTATAAAAACTTGTTTCTTTCAGTTCAATTCTCATCATGAGATATCATCCTCATTACTCAAACTGTCAATCAAAGGCTCCTCTATTCTATCGACTCGCAGCAGGTGCGAGTGCACAATAACTCGTACGAAGCGACATCCACAAAGCTATTTCATAACGCTGCCAAGATGAGACAATCCATAATCCAGATAACCTTTGCTTCATTGCCAAGCATTTAACTACACAGACTCATCATAACAGCGTGTATGGATAAATGTGTTGTAACAGTTATCCTCGTGGAAAATGAACACGGCGATCCAAGTTCAAATCCTGGACGAAGCCGTTTACGTTTCACTGTCCCGATGTTGTATACCCTTTTCTTACTTACTTCTATTCTTCGTCTGGACTTCTTTTGGTGGTCCGTCGCACTTAACTCATTTCTTCTTGTTGATCAGTCTTGTTACCAAGATATTCACCAACCACAAAACCGTGTTATTTTCTTAAGCTTTTATTTACTTAACTAAACATTTCATGTAACTAAACATCTGACTAACATATCGCGCGTATGCAGTGAGTTCCAGTTAAGGCAGGACATCTTCTCTGCCCGACGTCCAAACTGAAACTGAGGACCCAACCAGGTCCCACGTGACTTCACATCTGTACTATTCCATGGAAAGTCCCGCCCGTGATATGAAAAGTGCCATCCCTTTAGAAATACAGGGGATTGACAATAATCTTATGCAATCGCATAGGTTATGTAACACCGATAATATTATTGTGAAATGCACGGACCAAACTTCCCTCCTCTCAGATATGAGAAAATAGAAGAGCTGACGAGGGTCTTTAATTCCTGTACGAAAACCAGTCTAGAGAAGAAGAACTTGAAATAATCTGCTTGAAAAAATGAGCCTGTGACGCATCCTGAATTTGATGGATAGGCTGGATAAATACGTACACTCGCCAATATTTCCATTTTAAAAATAGCCAATATTTCGATTTAAAAAATCCCAATATTTCCATTTCTAAAAAAATCCCCAATATTTCCATTTTAAAATCGCCAATATTTCCATTTTAAAATCTATTTTTTTTAAAATCACCAATATTTCCATTTTAAAAATCACCAATATTTCCATTTTAAAAAATCACCAATATTTCCATTTTAAAAAATCACCAATATTTCCATTTTAAAAATCCCATTTTAAAAATCGTCCGCAGATATTTCCATCAAAAAAAAATTCAACATCCGTGTATTTTTCATATCATTTTATCTATATATACCATCGGATTCATCTCCTTACTCTTAACTAATATCTTGTCTGAGAAAATACAATTGAAAGAAGATATTTGCCATCATTACAATAACCGTATAACAAGAATGAATATAGAAATATCAGAAGATATAAAAACCTACTCTAATTTCTGCCTACTCCTTGAAAAATAGAATAATGTTTCTCAAAAACTGCATCTTTGAAAAAGGCATACCTAAATCTAAATCAAATCAGAATTGTGTCGATCATGAGGAATATAGTTGCACTTAAAAGTGTCAGAGATGCTTAGAATACGTCATCTGTATCCACTGTAGTGGAATAAGACTCCTACAACCCCGGAAAATATTGGCAGTTGTACTAAATTGCAAACGGTAAAGCGGATCAATTTCTCAATATCTGAGGAATTTGAGCTCACTCCCAGGTTCACTCAGATCCGGAGTACTTGTACCTGATAGATTTGCATCTATGAGTTAAATACACCTAATTAAGGTAATTGTTAAACTGATTCTGGACCACGTTAATATATTGGCTCTTGAAACATTCATAGTGCAACAATGTATGAAGTGTCAGCCCGTTTAAAATGATTGTGAAAAAAATATTTTAAAACTGATTTGGGCACATAACCCAATTATACCGCTCTGCTGCCTGGGGTGTTAGAATGCACCGACTGCACCTCTGCAGAGGGGTAAGATTCCCCAAAATGGGGCCACCTGTTGGCCGTAGGTGGCGACCCGTGATGCTTAAGGACGGAGTCTTGGTGGATGAGCAGTCCATGACATGCAACACTCCACTTAGAACCTTACTTAGGCTAGACGGGCTGTCGGAGAGGCCCCCTCCGATCAATCGGCTGGTCACGTCAAGCCCTAGCACCTATATGATTGCCCCAACCCTATTGCTCTTATGGCAAGCCCCAACACTTTTTATCATATGGGTGATAGAAGGCGATGGCTGGGGTCTACATGTCCTGGGAATGCCGTTAAAACTATCTGATGGTGAGGTTCCTGTTTTGGTGGTTTGGGGAATGTGGAGCACCCCTTCATCACCATTGCTCGCTGGTCCACTCTGACCTGGAGTGGTAGTACCTGTTAGGGTCCCATCTATGGGTTAAATAGAAAAATGTATTTATAAAAAAAATTGTATTATCCATTAAGAATTGATTTATTTCAAAACTTTATCGGCATTAAATGACCCACTGAGGTTGATATGCCGTAACCCCCCCCCAATAATAACTCAAAAATAACAGATCGGAATACTTAAAATTTAAAAAGCTGGAAGAAAAGAAATGATTACTCTAAATCGCTAGATTTTCTCATACTGGCGATCTTGTGTCGCATCCTACTTGTGTGAACAGCTATCGTATATATATATATATATAATATATATAATATAATATATATATAGGGGGGGTTAAGAAGCTATAAATATTTTTTATCTATATTTATTTTTATGATACGTTATGCTTTATGTTTCCAGGTGCTGTTCATCATTATTCCAATGAGTATCTATCTATCTATCTATTTATCTATCTATCTATCAGATTTCTATGTTGCTTGCTTGCTAGCTAGTCTGTTCCTCCTAAATATCTATTTATCTAATATTGCTTTCTTTTTTTCTTTCTTTTTTCTTTCTTTCTTATGCCTTCTTTCTTTTCCTATCTAGATATCTATCATTAGTTATTTGCCTGTCTATCTATCTAGCTGGTCAGTGTGCTATCTCTGTTCCTATCTATCTATCTATCTATCTATGTATTTCTTTCTTTCTTTCTTTCTGATCTCATTCTTTGGGCTATCTCAGCCTGATTCCATCTATCTATCTATCTATATCAGTCTCTTTCATATCTATCTATCTAATTTCTTTGTATTTCTTTCTTTCTGCCATCCTTTCTTTTGTCATTAGTCTAGGGGTTTCCAAACTTAATGTAATGATTAGCAAGAATAGATGCCCCTGACTTAGAAGGGAGGATCAAAGTGTAGTATCTGTTCCAGATTCTATGCTTTGAAACTTACCTTCTATACCCGGCCTCGGCTGGGGGTCCAGTGTGCTTCGGCCTCTGGACCGGTGAAGTACAATTAATGGCATCGATCCAGGGGGGCATGCCCCCCAGATCCTTGCAATTTTTATGTGCCCACGTAAAAACGAGACCTTGTGTCCAGCCCTCATAAGTGGGATGAGCAGGCAAATACCCTTACCTTCTATACCCGGCTCGGCTGGGGGTCCAGTGTGCTTCGGCCTCTGGACCGGTAAGTACAATTAATAGCATCGATCCAAGGGGGCCATGCCCCCCAGATCCTTGCAATTTTTATGTGCCCACGTAAAAACGAGACCTTGTGTCCAGCCCTCATAAGTGGGATGAGCAGGCAAATACCCTTACCTTCTATACCCGGCCTCGGCTGGGGGTCCAGTGTGCTTCGGCCTCTGGACCGGTGAAGTACAGTTAATGGCATCGATCCAGGGGGCCCATCCCCCCAGATCCTTGCAATTTTTATGTGCCCACGTAAAAACGAGACCTTGTGTCCAGCCCTCATGAGTGGGGTGAGCAGGCAAATACCCTTACATTAGAGAGAAACTTACATTAGAGATAATGAAATTACTTTGCTTCTTGCTAACTTCATTACTCTTGTTCATGCTATCCTATCTTCTATTTCCTCTTCTCAGGCCGACATATTGTCTAGTTGAGTTCTTATCTGTTCTTCTATCTAAGGGTTAACTACTTCTTCTTCTTGGCTTTGTTTGTTTTTAATTAAATGAACTAACACGACTTATTGTTCGCTTGATTAAGCTTTTATTATTTATCTAGCCCATATTTATTCCGCGTGGATGAGATCCCCCGCGAGAGACGACAATCACGTCTAAACTCTCTGACGACCGGGTTGATTCTAAATTCTAAACTACATCACGTGTCTGTCATGACGCGTTTTAAAGGACCAAAACGTTACCGACAGTCACTGGTAAATTTCCACTGGCTCCCTTGATTCTAAATGACAGACCCGAATTTAATTCCTAGCTTACAGGTACGCTCCCCAATTGATGACACTTCATAAATTGTAACCTTGTGTCACATCCTACTGCTGGCGGACGGGTTGGGTAAATACATACTCTAGGAGTTTTCAATCTTGGTGTAATAGTTAGTAAGTTAGTCTAACTAATGCCATTAAACAAAGATGCCATTAAACAAAGATTCAAACAAAACATAGTCCAACCCTCCTCTTTTTGCAATGGGGGGGGGCTGTTAAATGGTTGGAATCCTCCAAGATGAATTTTTTTTTTCTTATTTATACATCCTACCCTAAAACAATTGAACATTGAATACACTCTCAGGGTTCCCACGCGTCCTGGAAAACCTGGAAAAAAAAATTTTGTTTTCCAGTACTGGAAAACCTTGAAATGATGGGGGTATTTTTTCAAAATCCTGGAAAATTTTCGTTTTTTTTGTCCTGGAAAAATTGAATTATCTGAGACAAAATTAATGTTATTGTTACCGTTAACAAATATAACTAGTAAAATAACAAGGACGCTTTTTTATTTTTTTATTTTGTTTTTGCTCAATGAACCTACCCAACATTTCCCAAACTGGTCATAAATATTCATTAAACAGTAAAAATTCTTCTGATTGGCTATTTTGAAGTTTCGCTTCATCATGTAGCAATATTTTGATTTATTTTTATACGACACTGAACAAGTCAAGAATTTGTCATCAGACTAAAGATAATAAGGTATTCGTTAAAGAAAGGTTAAAAAATAAATTACGCTAAACAAAACTCCCCCTCTACCTTGTAAAATTTAGAACATTTAAAAATAATTTTCTGTATTTGTATAGAATAGCACAGACGCAAAATTTTGACTGAAAATGAACTGAATATAACGTTCGATCCTCGATAGATTTCCTCATAATCGCCACCTTGTGTCACATCCTACCCGTGTCGAGCAGCTTAGGCAATTATCTACATTAGCAGCCAGTGTATCACGATTCTCTCGTTTACATACATTACCTGCTATGAGCGGATTTCTGTGAGAAATTCATATTTTTCACTTTTGTCCAACAAGATTAAAATTAATCTCCTGATATAAAATCGGATGGATATAGCCGCTTCCTTACGGGCGATTATTCTATCAATCGGTATTATCTTGAAGCATGTAAGATCGTGACTTGACTTCGAGCACGATCATTCATTAGTTTCGCTTTTAGTTGCCATAAGAAGAAATCACGTGACAGTTCTTGCCCTTCGATCTTCTGAGTGTGTAGACCTATCCCCTCAGCGGGAAGCCATGCGAAGATTTATCGGAAGACAAAAATTCTATGTTTACTAGACGACCTGGGATCTTTCTGAGTTCCCGTTACAACACCGGTCTACAAATATATTTATACATTTATTTGGTAGGGGGATATATTTTTAATTAGCATTTCGTGGTAATCTCTCTTTTATCAAGGATTTAATGATTAAAGATAACTTCAAGATCGATGCAGACCCCACCCCACATTCATTTACAATTACATCAGGATATTTTTTTTATTCTCTAAATTAGAGGAATTTTAAGTGTAGTGCTCTGAGAGAAAATCGCTATAATGTGGCGCTTTTGTTGAGTTGCATTTATATAGATTTTTAGAAATATATTCATATATAATCTAGCAGAATATGTATATTTGGAAAATTTTGCTCAATGCTTAAAATCATATGACAGACAGGTATTTTAATCAGAAAACATAACAAACAATTATCAAATGAGAAAGAAAGAACTTCTCATCTACTGGATTTTACTGTTCCAGCAGACCAAAGATTGAAAATAAAAGAAAGCGAAAAAATTAGAGAAGTATTTATATTTTCCGCGAAGGTCGAAACAGCTGTGGAATGTGATGGTGACGGTGATGTCAGTTGTAGTTAGTGCACGAGGAAAAGGTCTCCAAAGTCCGAGTAAAGAGACCAGCGAAATTAGAAATCTGAAAGGCTATCGAACTATACACACTACATCATAGTTAAAGTCAGATATAATACTTAGAAGAGTCCTGGAGAATGGAGGAGACTTGCTGCCACTCAGCCTATAGTGGGAACCCATCAGGTAAAACAATTATTTGTAGAAATATTGACTTCGACATTGAGTAAATTTTGAGATGCCGTAAAGCGAATCAATCATCTGAATCAATCACTACACTAACGGCTAATTAGGGCGTTTCCATGTGGCACAATGGTTAGCAAGCTAATCTAGCAAAATCATTAGTACATTATAGAGGGTTCGATCCTGGAGGGTGTTCCCGTGTGGCCTAATGGTTAGCAAGCAAGTCTACCAAAATCATTACTACATTATTGGGGGTTCGATCCTAGAGGACGTTCTTATGTGGCGCAATGGTTAGCAAGCGAGTCTAGCAAAATCATTAGTACACTATAGGGCGTTCGATCCCGGAAGGTGTTCCCGTGTGGCATAATGGTTTAGCAAGCTAGTCTAGCAAATCTATAACTACACTATAGGGGTTCGATCCTGGAGAGAGTCCCAGTATAGGGCAATGGTTAACACGGTAGTCTAGAAAAACATTACTATACTATCGGGGGTTCGATCCTGGCTAGGTTCCCCCATACTTCTGACTTTGTATCACATACTACAGATGTATCTATTTTACAAATTTTAATAGTAGAAGACTACAGTATGGAAACAGTCAGTGAGGATTGAACTCGACTCGCTAGTTAGACGGGCTTACTTAACCCCTTGGGATGATGTGACTTAATTCAATTTGATCAATTATTAAATGTTATGAGGTAATACGTATATCCGACACAAAGCTCAATTTAACATCATGAGAGCCGTACATTTTTTTTTCACGCTAGATATATATTTTCTAATATCTTGGGGAACTTATATAAACCCGCTCGTTATGAGCATATCTGGCTTTTAATAAGTCATACAAAGGATCGTGACTTGAAACCAGTCGGATCTTACCCGAGCCAATTAGTTACAATTCATTCGATATAAATAGCGAATATGCATTTTGCTCTTGGGGAGATTTAAAATATCACTGTAAAGGTCGAAAAGAAACAATTTAGCTTTTGGAGACACATTCAACTCAATAAATTCCATATGTAATATCACATCACAGCAGCAGTGATATAATGTTATATTGCTTGATATGATGGAGACCCTGCTATGAAGAAGTAATTATCTAACTTTTTTTATTAGATAATAAGTCATCTCATAAAGATGATGCTCCTTATATTTGGGAGCTTGCGGCTAAAGATAATTTATTAACTAATATTCTCATTATTTTGTGTATGTTACCGTAATCCGGTGTCACAACTGCTCGCGGGACTGTAATGAATTCGATATAAGATTACAGCCAGATCCTGAGAGAGTTACGAGGGTATAATTTTAAAATGTACTTTAATTTTTAGTTGCACACACGAGAAAAAATGGCTTTTCCTTTCCGGAACCCGTGACTGCATATATCTAATTGACATAACAACTATGGAACTGGTACGTTTGTCTTCGTTCCAAAATGGCGCTTTAGTTTGGTTTCATTTGTTTAATGGCATAGCAAACTTTGTGAGCTATTTAATGCTTGTAGAATACTGTTAATTGTTATTCTGTCTTACTTTCACCCTTAGCCAGGATTGAACCGGCAGTCTGGAAATGACTGTTACAGATTGTTAACTATTGGACTGTGGAACAGTCAAACACCTCCTCAGCTTAATGGACTCTTCCTGGCAGTAGTGGCAGTAATTATTTAAGCTGTTATAGTGGGTTCATTGGAGAACTAGTAACTGCATGCCCAGTCACATTGCTCAAACCAATTGTTGACTAACTGACTTACTTCAATAATGCTAAAACCATTTTTGTAATAGAGCAGTAGTGGTACTATTTAACTCATACATCCGGTTTCTTAAATCTCAACGGAAATGTCCCTTAGTAGCGAAAGTTTTAAAAGTAGCAACACGGTTAAAATGGTCTAAAATAGAGAAAAAAAACCAACAATTTCTAGAAAAATCTGTAAGCGAGTGATCATAATTTAGGATTACTGTTCGGGCAGTATGCTATCTTTTAATTATCAATCATTTCGGCAGCATGGGACCGTTTAATACATACTTAATTGGGTGACCACTTAAGCAAGAGCGGGTATTGTAAGCAGTCTCAATCCTTTGTTTTAACAAAGTAACTTAACTCGGTATTAAATGACCCGAACAATTTGATATGCCGTAAAAAAAAAAATAAAACCTAAAATACGACTAAATTTTATAAAATGAGTGCGATGCTAATTAGAAATATATTACTTTTTTCTGAAAAAATAATGATCAAATAACAATTTTATCTATCTATCTATATCTCTCTATCATATATATATATATATACACACATATGAAGTAGTCAAACAGTGTGTTTGAAAATGGCGAAGGCCGACAATATATATATATATATATAATTTAATATACCAAACTT
>CM042165.1:75020308-75044819 GCA_023376005.1 Doryteuthis pealeii
TAAATGTTTGTGTTAATAAATTTCCTGTGTTATTAATTTGTAAATCTATTTTATCTATTTTCATTTATATCAACAATATATTTGTATACATTATTTATAACAAATCAAAAAAATAATTTAAAACTCTTAAGTTGAAATTCAGTGGTACAATTTACAATGTACATTGATGTTTAGGATTTTTCATTGCCTTTGGGAAATTCCCCGCCGAAACAGACAAGCGGGGGCGGTAAACACAGACGAATTAAGAAATTAGGAAAAATTGTTTTGTGACGACAATAATGAAAGCAAAAATATAAACACCTACACAATACACCCACAATTGATAAAGAAGCTCATTCAGCTGTGGTGTATGGTGATCTAATAGATTTCCGATTAACGTTCGTTCAACGAAGTTAAGCAGACCAGGGACAGGTTAGTGCTTGGGTGGGGGACCAATTGAGAACTAGGTTATAGAAATCGTTTTTATGAAGACATGAAAAAGCAAATATCTAGAATTTTATTTTTTTTTTTAGCATTGCAAGGTAAGTTTAGGCTTAAAATTAACGTTTGAATTAGGGTTAATATTAACATTTGCATAAAAATAAGAAGGAGAAGAAAAAGAAAATGAACAAGAGGAAGAAGATCAAGAGGAAGAAGATCAAAGGAAGAAGATCAAGAAGAAGTAGAACGAGAAGAAGTAGAACGAGAAGTAGAAATATAGAAAAAATTGTGAAATTTGTTCGATTTTTCGTATATTTTTTTCCTAAGTAACTTACGGTAAGGGTTAGGGTCTGGGCTAGGGTTAGGTTAAAATTAAGCTTTAATATTAGAATAATAATTAATTAGAAAGATTTTATTTTGTTATTGTATAAAATAACCACGATGGTTAAATTATAAAAATACTAATAGTACCGGGTATGTGTATGTGTGTGTGTGTGTGTGTGTGTGTGTGTGTCTAATATATATTTTTGGGATCTAGTGTGAAATAAATGAGAAACCCAATCGGATGTTATGTGCTAAGTTCAATTTTACATTTTTTCATAACATCCAACACAGTTTCTCATTTATTTTACACTTTACCCATGCTTCCCACAAAATACTTCAAATAAATGTTATTCACATATATTATACATTATAACACACATATATATACCAATATATCAATATACATAAAAAGACTCGTCAGATATTCTAACAATGAAGCATACGTGGACCCCACAATGACAGTATATATATATATATATATATATATATATATATATATATATATATATATATATGAAGAAAATATTTTCAAAAAATATTTTTTTATATAAAAAACACAGGGTGTTACGATCAGAGGAAACAATATTATCTATGTTATATATTATATATATATATATATATATATATATATATATATATATATATACATTATTTACATTATTTAGAAGAACCCTGCTTTAGATGTACCAAGTATTTTTTACAATATCACAATTTTACTTACACCCCCCCCCCCACTCGACATATATGTCCGGTAGCTATACTTTGCTCCCCTGGCGGTGGTTGTAAAAAAACGCTTGGCTTCATTGGCCGAATTGGCGCTGTTGGCAATTAAAAAACCTGGCGTATATCTTAATTTTCGGATAGCATCACTGCTGTACTGCTGAGCGGAAGGATAGGATAACACACAACGTTAGCAAATATGGGGAATCAGATCTCTTGGATTCTCCTGAGTATTCCAGCTGATCTTAACAATGCTGTTGTCTGGATGACCTGATTCTTCCTTTGATTTCCAAGTCCTCAAGTCTGTTTTTTTAAGCCTTAGGGACCGTTTCAAGTATTATTATTATTATTATTATTATTATTATGAGTTATTCACACCAGAGTTAACTAATGGTTTTTCACTGAGTTTCTGTAACGCCTTCTGATTAAAAATCAGACCGTCCAAATCATCTATGATTGAAATGTAAATCCTGATCAACTGATGTCGCTTATTTACCGAATTCTAATTTCTTACGAGTATCATCACGAAAGAAAGAAGAAAAAAGGACATGCTACTAGAAAAATGTCATAAGAAAGAAAGACAGTAGGGGAAATATATATATATATATATATATATTATATGAAGTGGACAAACAATGTGTTTGAAATTGAGAAGGCTGACATTTTTTGGAAGATTATGTGCTTAATTAAAGTCATACCTAATTTGTTAATTAATTAATTATAATTGAATGATTTAGGCGTGCATATCGGTTTAAATGTAAACCGTAAACAAATCGAGAAAAAGTTGATCTCTGTATGTACATTTCAGCCCATTAGGCCTCATCAGCAGAGCTATGGACAGGGCAGTGCTTTGTGCGTGATTCGAACCTTACCTGTCAGGCTGACAGGCGGACACTAACCTTTACACTAGCTATATATATATAATATAATATTATATATATATTAGAGAGAGAGAGAGAGAGAGATAGAGATAGAATAGAGAGAGAAAGAGGGTGAGTGTGCAGAATCGATAAAACAATTCTGTTCCAATTGAACATAAGGAAAAAATGAAAAGAAGGAATGAAATAAAGTGTGAGAGAGATTTAAATCAAAATTAATGTTTTTACATATTGAACTAATGCAATAGCTTTTAAGTAAACATACCAAGCAATAATTAAATTATCATACTCTGGTATATCCACAGGTCCTGCTAGTTATTATTATCATTATTTGCTCCTTTTGTGTTTCCACATCAGCATTAGCTGATGGTCTTTCACTGAAGTCTGAGTGACAGCCAGTCTCCTCGGGTCTCCAGGGCTCTTCTCAATATTCTGGCAGATTGCAGCAGTGCAGTGTTCCGAATGGTTTCAACCCTTCCTTGATTTCCAAACATTCCAGAACCCTTTTCCAATCCTTTTGGGACTGTTCCATGTGCACCAACTACAATTGGTATCACTTTCACATTCCATAACTTTTTCAGTTCTCTGGCAAGGTCCAGATATATGTCCATTTTTTCATTTTGTTGTATGGTCAAAATTAATGTTTTGCATAATTCCCAGTGGATCACCTTCCCAACCCAGTCGTGTCTAGTTTTGTATTCTCGTTGTGCTAGTTTGCTGCATTCGCAGAGTATATGGTTTACAGTCTCATCTCTATTCCCGCAAAGTCTACATTTACTATTTTGTTGGGTTCCTTTAAATTTTCGCTTTGATGTAGTTTGTCCTTATGGCATTATTATTATTATTAATTATTATTATTATATTATTATTTGAGAATCCCTGCTGTATTGTGTTAATTAGCAACATATTATTGTGGTGGGGTTGATGCTCATGTGGTGTGTCCCACCTATCAGACTGTGTCCCTCGCCATTATGCTGGATTAGATGCTGACTTTTCGCGGTTGCTCGTGAATATTGTAATGGTTTTCATATCGAATTACGAAAGAAAAAAATGAAGTTGTTAGAAAGGTAAAATAAGAAAAGATCCCAGGAAAAACAAAAACAAAATGCTATTTTAGAAAGACGGAATGGAAACATTCAGAATAATACTATGTTAATGACGTGTGTAGGCGCGGTAAATATTCATGTGCTTTCGCATATGTGTGTTTGTGTGTGGAATATCGGGCGGCTAGGGATGACAAAGAGTAATGATCTGTAAGAAGCATTTGTTGTCAGAAAACATTATCTTTCATAGGAGATAACCATTATATATATTTAAAAAAGTAAAGTCGTCGGGGCGCCTAATTTCAGTATGAGCCATACAGCGAGGGAGTCTATCCCCTTTTCACTAGCGCTAGACCAAGGAGATTATTTTAGCGTCTGAGGTGGGGCGCCACACCAACCATCAGCTTCTTACTTTACCGCACAAATCCCTGTGCTACTCATACGCTGAGTTGGCGAGGGCCGATATAGAACTGGGAACCTTGTGGTTTCTAGCCGAACGCTCTACCGACTGAGCTAACCCGGCCCTCATATTATATATATATTATTTATAGTTATTTACTAAGCTTAGATCAGATGTGGCACAGGGCTAAAAGTGTGGGGCGCCCACTGAGAATCGAACTCACTAACAATGATCTGCAATTCTAGCTCGCTAACCATTACACCACATGAGGTACCTAAATATATATATATTACTTATAGGATGTTTCTCAATTTTAACATTACTTATATAAACTAGCAAAGCGTGTGGTGTAATGGTTAAAGTTTTAGGAGATGGACTCGTCGCCCCGTGTTCAAATCCTGGTTGTGGTAATTGCATTTCACTTAGGGCTAATACCCTTGGGAAAGGTATGAATCCTACTCTCCCTCCAGCTATGGATAAATAGTAGGACATACTGGGCTTTTTAACCTTGGTTAGGCAACCGGTTATAAGAGAAAAACTCTGAATTCAAACCTGTTGAACTCCGCTTAAGACGTTGACCTTTTGTCACATCCTGCTCGTGTGGAAGGGTTGGTAATTATTAGATATATATATATAAACTAGCAAAAATATGCTACATGACCCAACGTTATGGTGACCACTGCCCACCCCCCTAATTGACCCTTACTTCCATCCCATTCACCCCACATCTACTACTTTATTCAACGCCTACTGTCACCATTCCCCCCATAGTCGACGCATACTTCCAGCCCAAACATTCACTCCACATAATCAGCAGGTGACCACTACCCTCCTCCCCCTCGCGACCAAAGATACTCGTCAGCAAGAGAATTGAATTCTCCAATACAAGAACTCAATGTCCCGAAATCGTACAGGTAGACCGAAACATTATAGCGTCGACATTATCACCAAAAATAAACATTCATCCATTTTAACATCCCATGTTTGTCTACATTTCTCCAAATACTGTCGGATGTGTTCCTCATTTTACTCCCATATATATATATATATATAATATATATATATATATATATATATATATATATGTGTGTGTGTGTTATACATATTATAAGAGTGCAAAAGACCCCCCCCAGACCCACACAAACACAATATGCTCCCACACGCGGTAGAACTCTTTAAAGGTGACTTAAATTAACTTTCACAGCCAGTATATATAAAGCAAAGATCGTCTGTAAACAGAGTAGATCTCTCTGGTGATCGTAAAATATATAAACAAACGTTTGTATTTTATAGTTTAAACACCACCCCCGTTACGGCAGTTGCCAAGAGTTTAAGAAGTCGAGCAGATAAAAAGTCAGTCGGATTTCGATCCTGACCATAAGTTGTTATGTCTAGCCACACTGAAAAGGCGTGAAACACCGAAACACGGTGTCTGTGGATGACTTATTATTATTATTATTATTATTATATATATATATATATATATATATATATATATATATATATATGATTTTATATGAAAATCAATATCTTGATCAATTCGTGGATTTAATCCGGAAGATCCTTATGGTGAAACTCGAATAGGCTATTCCTGTGTATACCATTATATATATATATATATATATATATATATATATATATATGAAACACTCTGAAAGGAATAACATTTGCACCACAGCAAAACAAACAAAAACTCAGAGCAAAAACAATCTCCTTACGCGCTAGTGATCCCTCGCTGGCTGATACCGTTGACTTTTACTTTTACTTTAATATATATATATAATATATAATATTATATTATTATATATATATTCAGTCAGGTTTCGAGTCGCACACGGAGCAGTCTCTCATGTCTATAACCTTGCTGATGAGACCTAATAGGTCGAAATGTACATTCAGGGATTGATATTTTCTCGATTTGTTTAGCCTTACATTTGAACATATATGCCCGCCTAAATTCATTATTTATTAACTAATTCATTTTCAAAATTAGGTATGACTTCAATTAAGCACATATCCTCCAAAAATTGTCGGCTTAAAGCCATATAAAAATATGCACATTTGTTTGTTTACTTAACTTCATACTGTCGTGTAGCAAGTCAATAAAAAGTGGAATATAAATAAGTTTCAAAAACAAACGAAGAATGTGGGAATGGCAAGCTAGTGTAACGGTTAGAGACTTCGCCTGTTAGCTTGACAGTCGAGGTATCGATTCACACACGGAGCAGTCTCCCATGTGTCTATAACCTTGCTGATGAGACCTAATAGGTCTAAATGTATATATATATATATATATATATATATATATATATATCTTTAATAACAAACACACTAACTATAACAGGCCTACCCACAGTAAACTCTCCTAATTTAATAAACCTGGAAAAAATGCTCTGAAACACTCTGAAAGGAATAAAATTTGCACCACGGCAAACAAACAACAACTGCAAACAATAATCCCCCTGAAAACGACTATGGATATGGTTGAAAGTGCTCGTATACACAATATGTGGTTCCTTATCTGCCATCTGGTCTCTGATATAAGAAAACGAAGAGAAAACCTTAAAGTATACATATTATAAACCATCAAAAAGATATATTTATATATTTATACAATTCTTCAGTCATGGGATATCCATTTTCAAAATGATTCAAAGATAATTTTTAATAAATATCTTGTGTTAATAAATGTCCTGTTTTATTAATTTGTAAATCTATTATTCTATTTTCATTTATATCAACAATATATTTGAATATATTATTTATAACATATCAAAAAAAATAATTTAAACTATTAAGTTGAAATTCAGTGGTACAATTTAACGACCATGGATATGGTTGAAAGTGCTCGTATACACAATATCTGGTTCCTTATCTGCCATCTGGTCCCTGATATAAGAAAAACCAAGAGAAAACCTTAAAGTATACATATTCTAACCATCAAAAAGATATATTCCGTTCTTTTTAACAAAACCTGCATAAGTAATATATAATATATATATATATATATATATATATATTATATATATGAATAAGAATAATGAAAAAACAAACGATGTTTACAACTGAAATAGGCTCATCAGAAGAGAAAGTGTGCAAACCGTTCGGGGCCAATTCTCTTGACGGTTTTAAAAAGCAACACTCGCCCATCCTCAACTAACATACTTGTCCATGAAAAACTTTACATTTGAATGTTTCCCCTTTTTGGATGATATCCATTAACACCACGGATTTTACCTATAAATGTGGGCTACTTATTTTACTGTTGGATGTATTACAATAATTTTGATATTCCATATACACTTTTATACATATTTTACACTTTTCTATAATTTTACACCAGACTTTTTTTGAGTCTTATTTCATTACTATAATGCTTCTGATTATTTTCAAAATTGAAAATGAGATTCATTTTATTTTTAAATAAAATCATTTTATTTAAATAAATTCATAGATTTTTAATGCAGACAGGACAATTTTATTTTTATTTTTTATTTTTTATTTTTTGATTAATTCCAACGTTTAACTAGCAGCGTTCTGTTTTTTACTAACGGTCTTTTTCCCCGTCTTGTTTTTTGTTGATGACCGACCCTCGTGCGGTTGATACATTATAACGCAATAGGGTCCTCATAATTAGTTGAGGATGGGCCGAGTGTTGCTTTTTAAAAAACCGTCAAGAGAATTGGCCCCGAAACGGTTTGCACACTTTCTCTTCTGATGAGCCTATTTCAGTTGTAAACATCGTTTGTTTTTTCATTATATCTTATTCATACTGTCGGATTAATTTCCATTTTATTTTCACATATATATATATATATATATATATATATATATATATATATATATATATATATTAGTGTTCAAAATGCACATGGTCCAGTGAACGAAATGCCTATAGTCAGCAGGAAGCACTCAGAAGCATGGAAGACTTCTATCGGTAGAGAAAGTGAAAATTTGAAAATATTCTTTCCGTGAAAGACAGGCACCAGTCATTGATACATTTGCTGAATGGCATCGCATTGAATGGTATCGTCTTTCAAATGACAATGAAATGAAAGCTTCCTGTCTTCAATGTCCACAATGTACTGAAAATAGCAAGGCAGCGCGGACCTGGCTTGAAAGATTCTGAGAAGATTGTTCTTTTTTTTTTACTCGTATCGCTTCCCTAGTTTTCCATTTTCACAGGAAATATTTTCATCTGCACCAATGAAATATGTAGGAGTTGTAGTCAGTCAGCCGTGTACATAACACGAAACACCTATACCAGTTGGAAAATTCATTCATGAATACACAATTCAATATTGACACATTTGTGAATCACTCACACACAAAGACACACACAGACACATACAAAGACACATACAAAGACAACAAAGACACACACAGACACATACAAAGACACACACAGACACATACAAAGACACACACAGACACATACAAAGACACACACAGACATATATATATATATATACACAATCTCACATATATACTGTCATATATACACACACACATATATATATATATATGCTAACACACATACACATATATATATACATGCTAACACACATACACATATATATATACATGCTAACACACATACACATATATATATACATGCTAACACACATATACACATATATATAAACACACATATACATACATACATATATATATATACACAATCTTACATATATATATAGACAGGACAGACAGACAGACACACACATATATAGACAGGAAAACAGACAGACAGACAGACACACACATATATATATATAATATATATATATATATATATATATATATAAAGCAGGCTGTCGTAAGCCACACCGGCGAATATGATATTAAATCCTACTACAATATTATCTCTATCCCATATTCAGCATTCTAAAAATACTTAAGACTAAAAAAGATGAAGATAAGTAAATCTCTCTCTCTCACACACACACACACATACATACATATATATATATATATATATATATATATATATATATAAGTGTGTGTGCGTGTGTGTCTTTGTGTGTGTGTGTTTCCTATACGTAGAAGTGGACTTGTCAGTGTTACAGTATAAATATATATAATATATAATTTACTCATAGATTCAACTGCCTTTGATCACTGTCAGTTTCTTGCTTATGCGATCAGTGAATATAGACCAGACAGTGAATTATATATATATATATATATATATATATATATATATATATATATATATACATTGGTTTGTTGGTTGGTTTTGAAGGCTATCACAATGCAAGTGTAAAGGAAAAAGAAGGTAACTGTCGTGTTTATTAACCTGTGATTTATTGCTAGAAGTTGTTGCTAGTGGCTGTTCATTTGTTCAGACATAAGCGCGCGCACACATTTACACACACACACACACACATAAAGAACCACCCCCTACATACACACAGAATTTGGAAGACATGAGACAGAACAAATGAACAGCCACTAGCAACAACTTCAGTTCCACTGATCTTCTGTAGAAGGGATTTTTATCCCGAAATATTAAGAATTTAGAATAAATCACAGGTTAACAAACAACAACACTGTTACCTTATTTTTTCTTTACACCTGCATTGTGATAGCCTTCAAAACCAACAAACCAATATAAACACAATGCTTCAAGCAAATTAGAAAAATACTTATATATATATATATATATATATATATATATATATATGTGTGTGTGTGTGTGTGAGAGAGAGAATATGATATATGATATAAAATAAAACAAAATGGTAGAAATAATCACGTATGTATGTTTCGTTTTGAATGAGTATCGACACCTCTAATGTATATTATCTTAAATATTATTGCCTATCATTGAGTGACACGACAAAAGGGAACACTGAGCTCAGAGTTATCCCTCTTTTTTTATTCTATATTTTAATTGAAAATAAAAACACACTTCAGACGTATTGATCATGTTCATCTGACGATCGGCAATGTGAAAATCAGAATCCTGAGTTTTCAACTTGCTGTAATCTCTCTCTCTATATATATTATAAAATGGGTGCAAGAGATAACCTACTCGAGTTTCACCATAAGGATCTTCACTGAATTAATCCACTGAATTAATCGAGACACCGATTAATAGCAGTCGATTTCACGTGTGTGTTCATTGCATTAAAATGTTCGTTGCGATGGAACGCTGACTTTTGATTCAAAAATATCTCACACCGGAAGTTGATTTTTTGTAAGATTCAATATATATATATATATAAAGGTCGGTTGTGTGAATCTGTATGTCCGGAGGAAACTTCGAAAATAAAACAATTAACGACAAAGTAAATATATATATACACATTAAATATAACCAGGGCTTGGTTTTTGAACAAAAATAATGAAGATTTGATTTATATTTGTGAAGCTAATTAGAAAAATAAAATTTAAATGATAACACCATGGGATTTTTGGCATTTAGTATTTTAAATAGGAGACATTAATTTTTCTTTTCAAATTGTCTGGATCAATGCAACGTCTTTTTACATAGGGATTTTAATGGGGCATCCTGTGAGGATCGAACTCACAATTCAACAATGGATTTAAGACTACCCCCCCCCCCATACCCAGGCGGCGCTGGTAACCGCTTCTATTACATATATAAAGGGCAGTTGTGTGTATATATATATGTCCGGAGAAAACTTCGAAAATAAACCAATTAACGACCAAGTAAATATATATACACATTAAATATCACCAGGGCTTGGTTTTTGAGCAAAATAATTAAGATTTGATTTATATTCGTGAGGATAATTAAGAAATAAAATTTAAATGATAACAGCATGGATTTATTTTCATTTAATATTTTAGATAGTAGACATTAACATTTCTTTTCAGAGTAGCTGGATCAATGCAAGGTCTATTTCTTTTACATAAGGATTTAAATGGGGCATCCCAGGAGGATTCAACTCACAATTCAGTAATAATGGATCTGCGGGACTAACTTAAGAAATCCCCTCTACCCAGGTGACGCCAGGTAGCCGCTGCTAGTTTTTTTTATTAAATCTGAAAATATCGTGGTCTGCTTTTCTGCATAGACTTCTATTTTACTTTTTAAAAATTCTATTATATATACTAGCAATCCGTCCCCCCCCAAAAAAAAAAAAAAAACAATCCCCGGGCGGTGTGTAAATTAATTTTTGAAACAATATTGTCTGGGGGGATGGGAGTTAAAAATTCAATGTCAAGAGTTTGTATCATAAGTAAAATTATCAAATTTATAAAAAGAGTAAAAGAATAAGACAATTTGAAATAAAACTTAGTTTTGTCCTCGTCAAATAAAATATTTTGCACATCTATTAATTATTAACTAAATAATTATTTTGAATATTTTACACATAAATTTTACGCAAAATCATAGGTATTTATTTGTAAAATTTTAGTTAACATCATGTTAATGAAAAAGGCACAAGAGTAAAATATAATTTTTGAAATGATTACAAATTTCGCAAATAGTAATACGATTTTTAAATTAAGTTCATATTTTATATAGTTTATTCATCTAAATAATCTATAGTTTAATTTATTACAATGTAAATGATTCAAACGATGAATTATAAGGAACAGTTTTTATATATTTTATTAATATTACTAGTACAAAATAAAAAACGTCCTCCGGGCGATGTAAAAATAAATTTTTGAAACATGAAAGTAAAAAATTCAATGTCAGCGAGTGTGTACCCTAAGTAAGTAAAATCATCAAATTCATTAAAGGATTAAAAAATAAAACAATTTGAAATGTAAACTTTAGATATGTATTAAAATAAAATAAACTATATATAGATATATAATACCAATCATGTATTTATTGAAAATTGTTTTAAAAAAACAATGAGGACTGTCTAATGTTGCATGTTCAATTCTATGTTATTACAATTGTGGCTAATGTGACGTAAGCAGTGACGGAATTTTTGTTACAGACAAAACCGGAAGCAAATCTCCATTATTAATAGAATTGTTCTTTATTCTATGCATTGACGACTTTGGTAATTTCGGAATTTTTGTTATAAAATCTGACTATGGTGTATATATATATATATATTAGTTACAACATTTAGCACCTCCGTCACTTATCGTTTTTTATCTTAATTTATTCATTATTTCGTTCCTTCCCAACTAGAGGGAAAGGAAAGGAAAAGGGGGAAAAAGAGAAAAAAAAGGAAAAAGAGGGGAATTAGTCACAAAGTACTGGAGCCTTTCAGTTTCCGTAGAACTTACATGTAAATGCATTATTTTATCCCGACTGTATATCTTCATTTCAATTTTTTTTAACCCCGATCTCGAGTAGGAAATAAACATTTCTTATTAATATATTAAAGTTAATTATATCAAACCAGTCGAATAATTATATAGTTATTCAAGAGAGAAGTCTTATCATATAAAAGTTAAACGTAATTTAAATGGTAGTTATATTAAACCGGTCAAATATTTATATAGTCATATTTTTAGCCGTATTTTTGTAAATAAGGAATTTTTAAAAAATACATGTCATGCATACGTTTTTTTTTTTACATCCGAATTAAGTTTATCAAAATATTTACCTTTTTGAATAGGATATCAACAAGAATACATAATATCATGTCATTCGAATTTCGTAAGACACAAATGCAGGATTTATTTTCGAAAGATGGAAAATTTTAGTGAATAGATAATAAACTATTTCGTAAAAGTATTAAATACAACTTTAATTCATTATCATTCGTTCTAGTCAGTTGCGTTTATTTAGTTTTTAATCGTCCTAAGCAGTTTCGTTTTATTTCATTTTTTTACCCCTCACGGAAAAAAAAAAAAAAAAATCAAAATTATTTTAATCCGGTCAAATAACTTTTTTTTTAATCGTATAGTATATCATCTAGGGTATATATTGCAGTCGCATTTCGTAAGTCTTAAACCCAGTACTTTCGAGGGATATGAACATTTTTTTCCGTACAAATGCTAAACGAAGCTTTATATTTCATATGAATTCATTCAAGTTGGTCGCTTTTAGTTTTCATTCTTTTGTTTGTTTTTTATTTCATTCGTTCTTGTCAACTTCGCTTATATATATTTTCTTATTCTTTTTACCAAGTAGATAAATAGATATTTAGCAAAGTTAGTTATTTTAAACCGATAAAATTTATAAAAATAGTTTTCAACCGTATATAGATATTTATAGACAATAAATCAGAATGTACATATATTTTTTGCAATTTTACACTTTTTTTATTGTTAACCTCTTAACTATATGTATACAGTTTTAGTCATTACCTGCGTTAAAAAATTTTTATTAAAAATATTAAAATCCGCATTCAATTTCGACCAAATTGAATATGGAGTAATTTGTATATTGCTATTATAGAAAACAAAACAAAACCAAAAACTAACACAAAAAATTCTCAACTTACATTCCTTTCTGCCTCACGTATCCAAAGCGCTTTTCTATCATGGTAAAATCCCAGCGAAGCCAATGCATTTATTAAAAAGAAAATGTCTAAGTCGCGCGATCCTGTTTATAACAACTTCCCTTATTGATGATTGGCTGCGGAAGTGACCAATCGGATATAAAGAGGCCTAAGATAGTGACGTATATAACACTTTTCTGTTAAAATCGGGCATTAGTGGAGCGGCATGGCTCGTCGTTGGAGGAGGTCCGCTCACAGTGGAATTGGGCGCCAGATGCTGGGTTCATGAACAACTCCCTCACCTAGCGACTTGCTCGCAAGCGTGCAATACAAAGCGCACGCTGCCTATTTTCCATCATGCGCCTGTTGCGATAGTGATTTAGAAGAAACGGCTGAGCACGCCTTCTACCACTGTGACAGGGTTCTTTCGTTTTGGGAGTACGTGAACGAGGTTTCGGCCCGTATCGCACCCAATCAGTGGGTGCCGCTCGACGTTGGTTACGTCGTGGATAATGTCAGTCCACCGTTCACAGGAGAGAAACGAAATGTGTTTTTCGCTATACTAGCCGTAGCTAGAATGGTGATATGGTCGACGCGAAACAAGGGATTGCATGAGAACAGGGAATTCTCCTGCCAGGATCTGATCTGTTATTTCAAGCATTAGCTTGGGGTAAAGACTAGGTGCGACAGGAGGATGCTCGAACCCATGACTTTCAACGAAAGGTGGATAAACGCTGCAAACTTGTGTGTAAGAACGGGGGCAGGAGTAGAAACATTGTTCCCTGCCCTACTTCATGGCCAACACTTGCCTGTTCTGGGCCACACCCCTAGATAGACAACCAAAGTCTATAAAATAAAATAAAAAAACAAAGGCAAAGCCTAAAAACTGCATACACCATAGATCCTTCTAATTAGGTGGCTGAATGATCATAACCCCAATTTTTTCACATAGTACATATCCAGGACCCCAAACCGAAGTTTTTTCACAAAACTACCCATTTTTACCTTAGCATTTTTTACTCCTGGATAGTCAGCTCTTTCTAAGTAGACCCAACCCATCCGACCTACAGAAAACCCCAATTTTTCGCCAAACACCCATCTAAGGACACCCACTCCCAACTTATAGTAACCGACCGGCTTGCTTACGAACCTTGAAAAAGATCGGAAGACAGTCGGCGGCCCTATACAATAGCAGAGGGAAAGGGGGCAACCAAAAATGGCCAACAATTTTATTTTGTTACATTTTTTTCAGTTTACTGGGGATTTCTGTTTTGTTAACCCAACCCCTCCATTTCCTTCTCATACGAAGCTTATGCTTTAAAAACTTTTCTAATCACTCGAAAGGGATAATTTTAAGTAGGATAAAGCCATAGAGCGAAAGAGGCATTTTGGTGTAAGTAGGCTGCGAAAAAAGAGAACGCCAGGTTTATTTTTGAATGGATCGGCCAGTGAGTGAACCTAGCTAAATAGATCCATGTAGTGGTATGACCAGCTTTGTTACCCCCCACCAAACTAACCTTCCGGCTATATGCCGAGATGTGACACGCTCCTGTATTCACTTATTTTTTGAATAAAGAATTTGGAGTGAGTAAATGAGTGTGCTCACTTCAAATATTTAGCACTTTTTTGTTAGCGTTGCACAAGGTTGGCGTCTGATCGTCTCCAACGGGGTCTGGCTGGCTGAGGGGGTATTATGTTGGAAGACCCGAAACCCCCCTATGAGGTCAGCCTATAACATAACTGACGACGCCACCCTGCGCTAAGTCTGGCGTATTTCAAACATATATATATATATATATATATATAAGTAAAAAAAAAAGTAAGTAAAGTCGTCGGGGTGGCTTAAAGTCGGTATCAGCCAGACAGCGAGCGAGTCTATCCCCTTTTCGCTAGCGTTAGGCCAGGGAGATTTTTTTTGCTCCTCACATTACCACACACATCAGCTTACCCAATCTGTGCTACTCATACGCAGAATTGGTGGGAACCCGTAGCTTGGGATTTATCGTCGTGTGCTCTACCAACTGAGCTTGGTGATAAATGATACCTAATCTTGTTCCCAATATAATATCAAAAAGTTTTAATCCGTATCCACTCGATATCGAATAAGATTCTAAACTGAAAATAGATAAAACGAATGAACCGATGAGTAAAATATTTATTGTTATTCGTAGGACTCTCACCATGAAGTCCTCGTTAACGGAAGTGTACATTGAATAGAAGGAAAGTAATAATTAATGCTATTTTCGAAATTTCTTGAATATTAAATACGTAGCTATTTATTTCCATTATGTGTATAAATTCCTTGGTATTAGTATTACGAGTATCGCTAATAATAAATATGTGTGTCAGTGTGTCAATTTTTTAACTTTACTCCTAGAGGTCGTAGCCCAACTTATCAAACCATTTTGGAATCAGTCCGAATCCGTGAGTAAATCAAAAACATTCCGAGCCAAATCCGCACAATAAATCCTGACATTTTGGTTTCCCGTATTTTAATCACTGCGAGTTTTTTTTTTTTTTTTTTTTTTTTTTCTGCGATTTTTTACGTCATTTTTTGCAACGAACTTTTTTGGGCGATTCCGATTTTATACATTGGAAGTAAATTTGTAAATAATCAAAGTTTAATTACGAAAACCCATCGACAGTCACCCATGAAATAGAAATAATTGTTTTTAAGAAAAGTAGGTCCCCTACGTACTTCAAATTGTAAGACAAATTATATCATTGTCTTGATGAAAACAGTTGTTTAAAAATATTATTCCTTTAAAAATATATATGAATACAGGGTGTCCCAGAAGTCATGTATTATCCAGGTTTGAAAAACAATACCTTATGGTTATTTCAAAAACATATTCATTGATAGTAATTGACACAATTAATTTTCTATCTCTCAATTTGAGCATTTATTATAATTATTCTCAATAACAGTGATTTGAAATCAACAAAGGTGTATTTTTGAAAACCAGGATGGTGTGTAACTTCTGGGACACCCTGTATATATTCACAAAACATGAATCCCTAAGCAAAGACCCTCCGCAGGGGCTAGCTTAATTATCACCTGATGAGGCGGCTTTAAACTACTTATTAATAGAAGGGGCCAGTTTTGCTCAGTCGGTAGAGTTACTGCTTAGGAATTGCAAGGATCCTGGTTCGATACCAGTCCCCGACAACTCGGCACAAAAGTAGCAGAGATTGTGTAATGTAGGGTGCTGACAGGAGGTTTGGCACTACCTCAGACGCAAAATCAATCTCCTTGGTTTAGCACTAGGGGAAAAGGAGATAGACTCCCTCGCTGCCCGGTTGATACTGACAATAGGCTACTCCACCAACGTTTTTTTACTTTATTAACACTAGCAAATATATGCACCCTCCGGGTGCAAGTATTTAAGTTTTAATGTAATGAAATATCGAATTAAATTAGAAAGGCTAATGAAACTAAATAAGAATGCAGATAAAAAGATTTGAAACAGAGGAGGGTATAATCGAAAAATAGAACAACTGAAATTTACTCTTCCATCACTCTCGTCTTTCATTGTTATTTTTTATAATTTAAATATTTAGTTAAAAGAGGAAGTAAAGAATAAAATGACAGTTATGTTTTCTTGTTAATGGATTTCATTTAAGATTTATTGAAGAGATTTTTGCTTATATTCATTAAAATAAAACCAAACAGTTAGAAATCAATAATACTAAGCATATATTTATTAAAATTACATTTTTAATATCAATGTGCAAATTAGCCTTCCCGTTCACACTGTAAACCGCTATTTTGTTGTATATATAAATATAATTGCATGTTATGAGTATGTAGATATGGTTAACAGTATAAATAATGTAAACCAATTTTATTAATAATTGAGGTTAAAATAAGGATAAATTCATGGTGAATGTGATGTCAATTACTAAGGGAATTGTGACTTGAGTAGTGATTTAGTTTCGGTTACAGTCAGAAAAACACACAATCTCCATTATATTAACATAAGGATCATATTTGTTGTGACTGAGTATATAAAAAACAAAAACATTATATCCGGAAAAGTTTAAAAAATAGGTTTATTACCTTTTGGTACTGGCGGAATATAATAAAAATATAATCAAACGCACAGTTCTTCAACAAGCAGTAATAGCTACTCTGTTAGCAAGACTAGCTACTCTGACAATATCCTCGTGTAAGTCCGTATCTTTTATGTCTTTCATTGGACGAATCCAACTTTCTTGTCTCCTCTCTTACAATAAATCCTGAAAATTGATAAGATGTGTGATTTCGTTTGCGAATGTTCTTACGTCTAATTTGATTTTTGGTGACTTTATTTTCCTTGGTGGGGATGATATGATAGTATCATGTACTTTCCTAAGTGGAAAGTTTGACTCTTCGATGATGGGTTCCATCCGGAGCCCAAAAGACTTTCTCTGATACACATCTCGTATTTAGGTTTAATAGCTATGTTCGGCTAATGTTCGGAGCTGGATTTAGTGGGAACGATTTTAATTTTATATAAAAATTACAGAACCAGTTTTTTCCTTCTTAGAGACAGAGGAGTTTCATGTGCTTCTGCATACAAACTTTCCACATTGGCCATTATTTTTCAAACAAGGTAAAGAGATAAACATATAAATTTGTAGATATTTCTTATCTAAGATATATTAGCTTGCTTTGAAAATAATGGCCAATTTTAATACAAATTTAAATGTAAAATTGGCCATTAATTTTCCAAAAAAATAGACAAGAGAGACTGAAGATATTTCTTTTTTTTTTTTCAAATATATTAGGTTGTTTTGAAAATAATGGCCAATTTTGATAATAATTTAAGTACAAAATTGGCCATTATTTTCAAAACAGCCTAATTTTCTTTCATCCAGTAGAGCATCCACCTAGAAATCACAAGGTCCCATGTTCGATACTGGCTCTCTCCAACTCAGCACATGAGTAGTACAGCTAGGATCTGTGCAGTAAAGTGGGGAATTGATGGTAGGTGTGATGCTCCACCTCAAGCACAAAAATAATCTCAAACCTTGATGGTGTACACTTTCTAGCGCTTTTTTGTATGATTATCGGGCTGATAATAATCGTGTTTGGGGCGTAACAGCATTCGATATAATTTCAATAAAAATGCTTTTATCTATAACCCCATCAGTGTGTTTTTGGCGCCTGGAGAATAAGCTAGAGGGAAGCTGCACAAGAATGCTGTGTGGTATCTTGAACAAGTCGTGGAAACAACACCCGACAAGGAAGCAGCTGTATGGCCACTTTCCCCTTATATCACATACCATCCAAGTGAGACGGACAAGACATTCTGGATATTGCTGGAGAAGCAAGGACGAACTCATACGCGACGTTCTCTTGTGGAAACCAGCACATGGATATGCCAATGTGGACCGTCTAGCAAATACCTACATTGACCAGCACTGTGCGGATACTGGATGCTGTGCAGGGTACCTCCCGGGGACAATGAGTGATAGAGAAGGTTGACGAGAGATTGTCATGGATATCCGTGCTAATTGTGCCACATGATGATGATGATATATATATATATTTACCAATCCCTCCGCACGAGCAGGATGTGACACAAGGTCAATTTCTTAAGCGGAATTCAACAGGTTTGAATTCAGAGTTTTCCTTCTCCTAGACCGGTTGCCTAACCATGGTTAAAGAGCCCAGCCTGCTCTACTATTTATCCATAGCTGGAGGGGAAAGTAGGATTCATACCTTTCACAAGGGTTTTAGCGCAAAGTGAAATGCAATTACCGCATCCAGGATTTGAACTCGGGGCGGCGAGTCCATTTCCCATGACTTTAACCATTACACCACGCGCTGCCTTGATGATGATGTATGTGCGCAGTGTGAAGGTAAGATGAAGAAGATTTGATTTATATTTAAAGATATTTAAAATTAAAATATATATATAGAAATAGCATTGAAATTCTACTTAAAATTGTCTAGCATTTATAAATCTCAAAAGTAAACAAATCAATACACTAGGGTTCCCTCCTACACAGGTGTCGCTGGGTAGTCGCTTCTAGTTTAAAATAATTTATTTGACTTACCTCCAAATGGACAAGATTATTTTTTCCTCTTACCCAGATAATATTACGTTGTTTCTCTCTTCTGAAGTTTCAACAGACATTATTTAGGTAATATATGACACTTTAAGTGAGTTCGATTCTCACTGGATGCCAAACACTTCTGGTCTTGTAAATAACTATATGACACTTTAAAGGACTGGGTCAGCTCAGTCGTTAGAGCGTTCGGCTAGAAACCACAGGATTCCTAGTTCAATACCAGCCCTCGCCAATTCAGTGTATGAGTAGCACAGGGATCTGTGCTGTAAAGTAAGGAGCTGATGGTAGGTGTGGCGCACCACCTCAGACGCAAAAAACAATCTCCTTGGTCTAGCTCGAGTGAAAAGAGGATAGACCCTTTAACTACGTGAAGAATGTTCTCGAGTGTGCATTAGTAGGTTTTGCTAAATGCCTTGATAAATTGGGGTTATATAATGGATGGGTATAGTCCATTATTTCGGTAGGAAGTGTAAGTAATTTAGAAGGACCATATGACCTTTAGGCACCCCTTTTTGATCTCGATTAAGAAAGGACATGTTTTTCATTTACACGGTCAATATCCGGTTGTTTTAACAGACGATTTTTAGATCTTTTTTAAATTATGAAACTAACTCCTAACCCTAACCATAACCCCTAACCCTAACCCCTAACTCTAACCCCAAACAAACAACGGGATATTGACGGTGTAAATGAAAAACATGTCCTTTCTTCATCATCATCATCAGGTCGCGCTGTTGGCACGGATATCCATGACAATCTCTCTCCATCCGTCCCTATCACTCATCATTCTCGGGAGGTCCTCTATGCAGCATCCTGTATCTCGGGGCGACGAGTCCATTTCCCATGACTTTAACCATTATACCACGCGCTGTCTTGATGATGATATATGTGCGCAGTTTGAAGGCATGAAACCATGGCCCCTTTAACTACGTGAAGAATGTTCTCGAGACGTAAAATTGCGTTGAAAATGTCTGTTAATTGTCATTTCCGAAAAGAATCAATCCATATTTGCTCCAATCGGGATGTCACAAAATGTTGGGGTTGTTTTTTCCCCGCTGCGCACTGCTGTCCGTATTCTCAGGTGGATTCGAATTATTAATTAACTAATTCCATTCGAAAATTGAAATGAGATATTCGGACACCGTTGGAGACTGTGAATCATTTAATGAGGTATAGAACATTTCCCAAAAACAGTTAAATGAAATAAAATATAATGAGAAAACGATCAGATGAAAGTTGGAAAGGGATAGAGTGTGAGATGAATCAGAGAGAACAAAAAGTAAATAATAATAATAATAATAATAATAATAATAATAATAATAATAATAATAAGAATAAGAATAATAATAAGAATTTAAATGGACAAAAGAGAGGGAGTATATAGAAGAAGAAGAAATGAGTAGAAAAAAGAAGAAAAATTCAGAAGAAGAAGAAAAAGGAGAAGGAGAAGGAGAAGAATTTAAATCGACAAAAGAGAGGGAGAAAAGAGAAGAAATGAGTAGAATAAAGAAGAAGAAGAAGAATTTAGATGGACAAAAGTAAGGGAGAAACGAGAAGAAGAAGAAATGTGTAGAAAGAAGAAGAAGAAGAAGAAGAAGAAGAAGCATTTAGATGGACAAAAGTGAGGGAGAAACGAGAAGAAGGAGAAATGTGTAGAAAAAAGAATAATAATTCAAAAGAAGTCAGAAGAAGAAGAAGAAGAAGAAGAAAGCTTCAGAAGAGAGAGAGAGAGAGAGAGAGAGAAAAGAAGAGAAGAATTAGAACATTAAAACCTGTGCAGAAGTGGAGACGTAGAGAACAATAAAAAAGTAATAAATAGAGAAAAAGCCGAAAGAAAATACTTTTTTAAATTATATATACTAGCAATATATGCACCCTTTGGGTGGCAAGTATTTAGGTTTTGATGTATAAAATATTGTATCAAATTATTAACTATTTAGAAAATGATAAACTAGGGGGTTAATCGAAAAATAGAACAGCTTTAGATTAACTCTTCTATCATTTTCTTTCACTCCCGTCTTTCATTTTTCCTAATTTATCTATTTAGTTAGATTATGAAGTATTTAATAAATTACAGTTCTTTCGTCTTGTTTATGGATTTCTTTTAAGATTTATCCCCGAGATTTTTGCTCAGATTCGTCAAAAGAAAACCAAAGAATTAGAAATCAATAATACTAAGCGTATATTTATTAAATCAAATTTTAAAATCATATGCAAATTAGCTTCTCGTTCACACTGTAAACCGCTATTTTGTTGTATATATAAATACAATTACATGCTATTTAGTAGGTAGATATGGTCAAACAGTATTAATAAGGTGTAACAATTTTATCAATAATTGAGGTTTAAATAAAAATAATTCATGGTAAATGTGACGTCAATAACTAAGGGAATTATGACTTGAATAGTGATTTAGTTTCGGTTACAGACACACAATCTCCATTATAATAATATATATATATATATATATATATATATATATATGAGGAAGAAATACGTAAAGAAAAGAAATGTAGATGGATAAAAATGAATTTTATCGATATCACTTACACATGTGTTTCGGTCTGTTTATCAAAATGTATACGGATTTACGTTATTATCATTATTAAAATAATCAGATGGAGTTGAAATGATGATGATGATAATAATAATAGGAAAAGTGCATAAAATGTTCCGTACACAGATTTTGTCGACCTTCATCAACTTCATCAACTCAAAAAATAAAAATACTACTCTGATGAAGGTCGACAAAATCTCTCTTCTATTTCTTCTTTGGGTAATTCTCTCTTCTATTTTCTTCTTCGGGTAATTCTTTGCGAGATTCACTTGTCAATGTTATTTATCTTCTATAATGATCGAATTTTAATGCGATATACCGCATTGTAATTGCTTCAAGCAATTGTAAATATATTATATAATATATATATATATATATATATATTATATATATGAGGGCTGTTCTTATATAAATTTAAGAGAAGACGATAACTAAAAAAAGGGTAAAATATAGAAAAGGGTGGATTGAGTGATGGTTACATTTTACGGTATGTCAAACATTATTGGGGTATTTTTTATGCCGAAGACGTTTTCTTTTATTCGTTCTTGATGGTATTCATTTTTTTAAACCCATTAACTCGTATTTTTAAAAAATCTTAAACCATAGATTTGACCCTAAAACAGGTATTACCACTTCTGGTCAGAGTGGACATGGGAGTCAAATGGCGAGGAGGGGTACTTCACAATCCACAGAGTTCCAGAACCTTACTCTAGATGCAGTTTTTAATGTCATACTCGGCTGGAGCTTTAGAATAACACCGACTGCACCTCTGCAGGTGGTTAAGCTCCCCAAAATGGGGGCCACTATTGGTCGTGAGTAGCGACTCATGATGCTTACGCATGGAATCCAGGTAGATAAGCAGTCAATGACATACAGCACTATTGTTCCAGACTTTTTACATCCCCCTTTAGACTGCGGGGGATCGAGAGACCCTTCCGATCAATCGGGCTGGTCACGTCAGCCCAGTAGCAAACCTATAATGATTGTCCCGGCCTATTGTCCTCTCCTATGGTAAGTCCAAACGCCTTTTTATATGATGATGCTAGAAGGTGGTGACTAAGCAAGTCTTCCATGTATTCCTCCTGGGTATGACGTTTAAACTCTATCTGATGGTGAGGTTCCAGTTTCCCGGAGGTTTGGGGAATATGTAGCACCCCTTCATCACGATTGCTACATGGTCACCTCTGACCCCCGGAAGTGGTAGTATCTGTAGGGTCCATCTATGAATAAAATAGAAAATCTGTTTACAAAAATTTGATTGTAAAATATTTCTTTCAAACTATCGCTATGCTAACTTCAAAACTTTTGCCGGCATTAAATAGCCAACGTGGTTGATATGCCATAGATAAGAACAAACAAGAAAAAAAAAGATAAAAAAAGAAGAAAGCCCTCTGAACAGTTAATAAAGGGTAAAATAAATAGTTAAATAAAGCATAAGAACATTTAATAACATACACACTGGGAGCCTGGACTTCTGATTTAGGTCGGAAAATTAAACGAAATTTTTGGTGGTCCTTAATAATGACAGTTTAAAACTACAGTCCTAAATGAATTAACATTTTGCGAATTGGGTTTAACGGTTTAGGGGTTAGGTTGTTGTAATTTTACGTAATTGTTAAATGGAAAGCACAAATTACTATTACATTTAATTTAAACCATTGAAATTAAAATTATGGAATCTGTTTTTGAGACAGTTGTTTGTGGTTATATTGCAATGTATAAATATTTCCGAGAATTAAACTATAAGTTTAAAAAAAATATTTTGTCAAGGAAATTTATGTGATGTAAATTGGGTTAAATTTGGTTTTTCTTTGTTGTTTTAATTTTTTTAAACAATACGTGTAATTCAAAACAATCTTAAAACCCCTAAAACCGTAACCCCAATTCGGCAAAATGTTAATTCATAGACTGTAGTTAAAAACTTACTTGTCCATGGGTCCACCAAAAAATTTTAAATATAAAATTAAGACTATAAATAAAAAAAACAAAAAAAAAGCGCTTTCCCCCCGCAAGTGATATAGAAGAGGTGTTAAAACGAAAAAAAGTTGGGGCGGGGGTGTATTATTTAAACATGAAAACCTTCGAAAAAACGCTTTAGATAGTAATTAAAGAAGTGTCTTATTGTAACCACTAAATAATGAAAATTAATTTTTTGTATGTTTTCATGATTGAAGATATGGTCTGACGCGACGTCGGAAAGTGAAACCCAAGCGATGAGATTTTCAGGGGACGCTCGTGGTTAATATCAGTCACCACACACGAAAATCAAAAAACAGGCCATTTTGTGTTAGTTACTCGATGATTTTATAAACAGACATTGTATCACATTGGCTGTAATATTAAACTCCTTTTTTCCCCTATTCCTTAAATACTCTTTTGTGTCTCTTCCTATTAATTTCTTGTTTTTCTCTTAAAATCCATTTTAATACTTCTATAATATCGAGGGTCCGGGGGCCCGGGTTAAAGGATATATATCTGAGTTCGTATTGGTATAGTAATCTCAATAGTAATTGGTACAAATCGTTCTGGTCGAAGTGTCCGTACTAGCGAGTAGTTGCGATGGAGCATAAGGTCATGCTATCCGCGTAAAGTGTGCGGTCGTAGGTCTGGAAAAACCAAGACAACACGTGTCGAACTATTTATTTCATGACACTGTCCAAACTGAGATTAATAGTAAGGGTCAAAGGTATTTACAATATTACATTATAAATCACAACGAC
>CM042165.1:75044919-75067419 GCA_023376005.1 Doryteuthis pealeii
GGCAAATAAAAAAACCGCGTAATCAATTTTCGATTAGCATCACTGCTATCTGAGCGAAGGATAGTATAACACACAACTAGCAAATATAATCAATCTCTTTGGATTTCCTGGAGAGGTATTCCAAGCTATCTTAACAATGCTTCTGGAATATACCTAATCTTCCTTTATTTCCCAATCTCAAGTCTGTTTTTAAAACCTAGGACCTGTTTCAAGATATTTTATATTATTATAGTTTATCACACCAGATATTAACTGATGGTTCTTCACTGAGTTTCTTTTAACGCCTTCTGATTAAAAAATCAGACCGTCCAAATCATCCATATTGAAATGTAAATCTGATAACTTTGATGTCGCTATTACCAAGTCTAATTCACGGATATCATCAAAGAAAGAAGGAAAAAACATGCGACTTAGAAAAAAATTCCTCATAAAGAAAAGAAGACAGTAGGGGAAAATATATAAATATATAATATAATAATGAAACCAAACAATGTGGTTTGAAATTGAGAAGGCTGACATTTTTTTGGAAAGATAATCTGCTTAATTTAAAGTCATACCTAATGTAATTAATAATTAAATGAAGATTTAGCGTGCCATATCCGTTGGGTTTAAATGTAAACCGGTAAACAAATCGAGAGAAAAGTGATCTCTTGTATGTACATTTTCAGCCCATTAGGCCTCATCAGCAGAGCTAGACAGGCAAAGTGCTCTGTCTTGATTCGAACCTTTACCTGTCAGGCTGGACGGCGGACCACTAACCTTAACACTACTATATATTATATATATAAATATATATAATATATATAATATATAGAGAGAGAGGAAGAGAGATAGAGATAGAGATAAGAGAGAGAAAAGGGTGATGTTGCAGAATACGATAAAACAATTCTGTTCCAATTTAAACATAAGGAAAAAATTTGAAAAAGAAGGAATGAAATAAAGTGTGAGAGAGATTAAATCTAAATAAATTTTTTACATATTAACTAAACAATAAGTTAAAGTAAACATTACCCAAGCTTAATAATAAATTATCATACTCTGTATATCCACAGTCCTGCTTCTATTATTATATCATTATTTCCCTGTTTTGTGTTCCCACACCAGCATAGCTGATGTCTTTCACTGAAGGTCGAAGTGACAGCCAGTCTCCTCGGGGTCTCCAGGGCTCGTCCAAATCTGCAATTCCAGCAGTGCAGTGTTCCAATGGTTTTTCAACCTTCCTGATTCCAAACATTCCAGACCCTTCCAATCCTTTCTGGGACTGTCCAGCAACCAACACAATTGGTATCACTTTCACATTCCATATAACTTTTTCATTCTTTTCTGGCAAGTCCAGATAATGCCATTTTTTCATTTTGTTTTGTATGTCAAATTAATTGTTTCATAATTTCCCAGTGAATCACGCCTTTCCCAACCCAGTCGTGGTCTAGTTTTGTATTCTCGTTGCTAGTTTGCTGCATTCGCAGATATATGGGTTTACAGTCCATCTCTATTCCCGCAAAGTCTACATACTATTTTGTTGGGTTCATTTAAATTTTCTCTTGAGTAGTTTGTCTTATGGCATTATTATTATAATTAATTATTATTATTATTATTATTGAGAAAATCCCTGCATGTTATTGTGTATTGTGTTAATTAGCAACATATTAATTGTGAGTGGTTGATGCTCATGGGGTGTGTCCCAACCTATCAACTGTGTCCCCTCGCCCATTATGCTGGAATTAGATGCTAACTTTCGCTGGATGTGGCATCGTGAATATATTGTTAAAATGGTTTTTTCCATATTCGAATTACGGAAAAAGAAAAAAATGAATTTTAGAAAAGGTAAAAATAAGAAAAGAATCCCAGGAAAAAACAAAACAAAATTGCTATTTAGAAAGACGGAATGGAAACATCAAGAATAATACTATGTTAATTGACGTGTTAAGGCGCGGTAAATATTCCATTTTGCTTTCGCATATTTGTGTTGTGTTGTTTGTGTGTGGAAATATCGGGCCGGCTAGGAGCATGACAAAGAAGAATGATGGTTGTAAGAAGCATTTTTGTCAAGAAAACATTATCTTTCATAGAGAATAACCATATAATATTTTAAAAAAGTAAAAAAGTCGTCGGGGCGGCTTCCTAACAGTATGACCATTACAGCCGAGAAGTCTAAATCCCCTTTCACTACGCCAGTAACCAAGGAGGATATATTTTTAGCGTTCTTAGGTGCGCGGCGCCACAACCAACCTATTCAGCTCCTTACTTTAACCGCACAAGATCCCTGCTACTCATACGCTGAGGTGCGCGAGGCCGGTATAGAGAACTGGGAACCTGGGGTTCTCAGCCAACGCTCTTACCGACTTGAGCTAACCCGGCCCTCAATATTATAATATCATATTTATAGTATTTACTAAGCTTTATAGATTCAGAATGTTTGGCAACAAGGCTAAAAGTTGTGGCCCACTGAGATCAAAACTCAACTTAAACAATGATCATGCAATCTTAGCTCGCAAACCCATTACCACCCACATTGATACCCAAATATATATTATATATACTAAATAGATGTTTTTCTCAAATTTTAACATTTAACTGTATATATTAAACTAGCAAAGCGTTGGTTGTAATGGTTAAGAGTTTAGTGAGGGGAGATGGACTCAGTTCGCCTTGTACATGTTTTTAAAAGTTTTAGGAGATGAGACTTCGTCGCCCCTGTTCTCCAAAAATCCTGGTTGTGGTAATTGAATTTCACTTAGGATAGGGCTAATACCCTTGGAAAGGTATTGAATCAACTACCTCTCCCTCCAGCTATGGATAAATAGTAGGGACATTGACTGGGCCTTTTTTTAACCTTGTTAGCAACCGTTTAAGAAGAAAAAAACCTGAATTCAAAAGCCTGGGTTTAAAACTCCCCGCCTTAAAGACGTTGGACCTTGGGTCAACATCCTGCTCAGTACGTGAAGGGTTGGTAATATAGTAGGAATATATATATATATAAACTTGCAAAAATACTGCTAACAACCCAACCGTCTTCTTGGTGACCCACTGCCCACCCCCCTCCTAATGACCCCTTACTTCATCCCATTCACCCCACATCCTACTTTTTTATTCAACGCTACTCACCCCATTGTCCCCCTCCATTTAGTCGACGCATACTTCCAGCGGCCCCAAACATCCACTCCACATAATCATCAGGTACCACTACCCTCCCTTCACCCCTGTGCGCGACCAAAGATTACTTTTCGTCAGCAAGGAGGAATAATTCCCAATACAAAACTCAATGCCCGAAGACGTACAGGAAACCAAACATTTATAGCGTCTCGACATATTCACCAAAAATAAACATTCATCCATTAAAACATCCCATGTTCTTTCATACATTTCCCCCTCCCAAATAATACTGTGCGGATGGTGTTTCCTCATTTTTTTATACTCCCATATATATATATAATTATATATAATATATATATAATATATAGTATAATATATATATAATATATAATATGGTGGTTGTGTGTAGAACATATATAAAGAGGCAAAGACCCCCCCCCAGAACCCCACACAAACAAATATGCTCCCACACCGAGAACTCTTTTAAAGCGTTGACTTTAAATTAACTTTCACAGCCATATATATAAAGCAAAAGATCGTCTGTAAACAGAGTAGATCTCTCTGGTGATCGTAAAATATATTAAACAAACGGTTTTTATTTATAGTTTAAACACCACCCCCCGTTACGAGTTGCCAAGGTGCCCGAAGGAGTTTAAGAATCGAGCAGATAGAAAGTCAAGTCGGATTTCGATCCTGAACCATAAGTTGTTTGTCTAGCCCACACTGGAAAGGCGTGAAACACCGAAAACACGGTGTCTGTGGAGACTATTATATATATTATTTATTATAATATATAATATTATAGATATATATAGGGGTAATATATATATATATATTATAAGAATATCAGATGATTTTATATTATATATATGATTTTATATGAAAAATCCAATATTCTTGATCAATTCGGTGATTTAATCCGGAAATCCTTTATGGGTTTGGAAACCTCGAATAGGCTTATCTGTGTTATACCACCATTAATATATAATATATATAATATATATGAAACTCTGAAACACTCTGGAAAGGAATAACATTTGCACCACAGCAAACAAACAAGACACCGGTTAGCTCAATCGGTAGAGCGTTCGGCTACAAACCGCAAGGTTCCAGGTTCGATAACCGGTCTCCACCAACTCAGGATGAGTAGCACAGGGTATCTGTGCGGTAAAAGTAAGGAGCTGATGGTAGGCGTGGCACTCCACCTCAGATGCAAAAAAACAATCTCCTTGGTTTAGCGCTAGTGAAAAGGGGATATACTCCCTCGCGCCTGGCTGATACCCGGACTTTAGGCCACCCCGGTTGACCTTTTTTTACTACTTTATATTATATATAATATATAATATATATATATATATATATAAAAATATAATCAGCGAACGGGGTGTTCAGCGCACACGGAGCAGTCTCTCATGTCTATAACCTTACTGATGAGACCTGAATAGGTCGAAAATGTACATTCAGGATTGATATTTTTTCTCGATTTGTTAGCCTTACATTTGAACATCAATGCCCGCCTAAATTCATATTTATTTAACTAATTCATTTTCAAAATTAGGTATGACTTCAATTAAGCACATATCCTCCAAAAATTGTCGGCTTAAAGCCAGCTATAAAAAATCTATGCACATTTGTTTGTTTTACTTAACTTCATACTGTCGTGTAGCAAGTCAATAAAAAGTGGAATATAAATAAGTTTCAAAAACAAACGAAGAATGTGGGAATGGCAAGCTAGTGTAACGGTTAGAGACTTCGCCTGTCAGCTTGACAGTCGAGGTATCGAGTCACACACGGAGCAGTCTCCCATGTGTCTATAACCTTGCTGTTGATAGACCCCTAATAGGTCTAAATGTATATATATATATATATATATATATATATCTTTAATAACAAACACACTTAACTATAACAGGCCTACCCACAGTAAACTCTCCTAAATAATAAACCTGGAAAAAATGCTCTGAAAACACTCTGAAAGGAATAAAAGTTTGCCACCACGGCAAACAAACAACAACTGCAAACAATAATCCCCCTGAAAACGACCACGGATATGGTTGAAAGTGCTCGTATACACCATATGTGGTTCCTATCTGCCATCTGGTCTCTGATATAAGGAAAACGAAAGAGAAAACCTTAAAGTATACAATTATTAAACCATCAAAAAGATATATTTTATATATATTTATACAATCTTCAGACATGGATATTCACATTTTCAAAATGATCAAAGATAATTTTTAATAAATATCTTGGTTAAAAAATGTCCTGTTTATTAATTTGTAAATCTATTTATCTATTTTCATTTATATCAACAATATATTTATATATTATTTATAACATATCAAAAAAAATAATTATAACTATTAAGTTGAAAATTCAGTAGTGGTACAATTTAACGACCATGGATATGGTTGAAAGTGCTCGTATACACAGTATCTGGTTCCTTACTGCCATCTGGTCCCTGATATAAGAAAAACCAAAGAGAAAACCTTAAAGTATATATTCTAAACATCAAAAGATATATTTCCCTTCTTTTTAACAAAACCTGCATAAGTAATATATATATATAATATATACATACATATATATATTAGTGTTCAAAAATGCACATGGTCCAGTGAACGAAATGCCTATAGTCAGCAGGAAGCCCACTCAGAAGCATGCAAGATTCCTATCGATAGAGAAAGTGAAAATTTGAAATATTCTTTCGTGAAAGACAGGCACCAGTCATTGATACATTTGCTGAATGGCATCGCATTGAATGGTATCGTCTTTCAAATGACAATGAAATGAAAAGCTTCCTGTCTTCAATGTCCACAATGACTGAAAATATCAAGGCAGGCGCGACCTGGCTTGAAAATTCTATGATAGATTGTTCTTTTTTTTTTTTACTCGTATCGCTTCCCTAGTTTCCATTTTCACAGAAATATTTTCATCTCTGCACCAATGAAAATAGTAGGAGTGTAGTCAGTCAACCGTGTACATAACACGGAACACCTATACCAGTTGGAAAAATTCATTCATTGAATACACAATTCAATATTGACACATTTTGTGAATCACTCACACACAAAGACACACACAGACACACACGCGTGCACACACACACAGACACACACTACACACACACATAATAAATACAATCACACATAATACATGCTAACTCGCACACACCAAACAACATAATATATATATACTTGCATATATATATATAATATATATACAATCTCAATCATATACAGTCATATATACATGCTAACACACATACACACACACACATATATATAGAGACAAGGCCAAACAGAACATACCACACACACACATTATATATAGAGACAGGCAAAACAGACATACACACACACACATATATATATATATATAATATGTATAAAACAGGCTTCGCGTAAACCACACCGGCCAATATGATATAAATCCTACTACAATATATCTCTATCCATATTCAGCATTCTAAAAATACTTAAGACTAAAAAGATGAAGATAAGTAAATCTCATTATATATATATATATTTAGCCGGGTAGCTCAGTCGTAGAGCTTTTGGCTAGAAACCACAAGGTTCCTAGTTCGATACCCCCCTCGCCAACTCAGCAGCGTTATGAGTAGCACAGGGATCTGTGCGGTAAAGTAAGGAGCTGATGAATAGGTGTGGCGCTCCACCTCAGACGCTAAAATAATCTCCTTGGTCTAGCGCGAGTGAAAAGGGATAGACTCCCTCGCCGTATGGCCTTATACCGACATTTAGGCCGCCCCGACGACTTTACTTACTATATATATAATATAATATAATAATATATATATATATATATATAATATATATTGGATGTTGCGTTGGTTTGAAGGCTATCACAACGCAAGTATAAATAAAAAAAAAGAAGGTAACTGGTGTGTGTTGTTAACCTGTGATGTATTGCTAGAAAGTTGTTGCTAGTGGCTGTTCATTTGTTTCAGACATAAAGGGCCCACACACATTTACACACAAACACACACATAACCCCCCCCCCCCTACATACACAGAATTTGGAAGAAGACATGATACAGAACAAAATGACCAGCCACTAGCACAACTTCAGTTCCACTGATCTTTCTGTAGAAGGATTTTATCCCGAAATATTAAAATTTAGAATAAATCACAGGTTAACAAACAACAACACTGTTACCTTATTTTTTCTTTACACTTGCATTGTGATAGCCTTCAAAACCAACCAACCAACCAACAAACCGATATAAACACAATGCTTCAAGCAAATTACAAATCACATATATATTATATATATATATAGTATATATATAATATAATGTGTGTGTGGTGATATGATATAAAATGAAACAAAATGGTAGAAATAATCACGTACGTATGTTTCGTTGTTCCTGACTTGAATGAGTATCGACTCCACTAATGTATATTATCTTAAATATTATTGCCTATCCTTGAGTGACACGACAAAAGGGAAGACTGAGCTGAGAGTTATCCCCCTTTTTTATTCTATATTTTAATTGAAAATAAAAACACACTTCAGACGTATTGATCATGTTCATCTGACGATCGGCAATATGAAAATCAGAATACTGAGTTTTCATCATGCTGTAATCTATATATATATATATTATAAAATGGGTACAAGAGATAACCTACTCGAGTTTTGCCTTAATGATCTTCAGGGTTAAATCCACTGAATTAATCGAGACACCGATTAATAGAAGTCGATTTCACGTGTGTGTTCATTGCATTAAAATGTTCATTGCGAAGGAACGCTGACTTTCGATTCAAAAAGGTCTCACACCGGAAGTTGATTTTTTGTAAGGTTCAAAAAATATATATAAAGGGCAGTTGTGTGAATCTGTATGTCCGGAGGAAACTTCAAAAATAAAACAATTAACGACAAAGTAAATATATATGCACATTGAATATCACCTGGGCTTGGTTTTTGAATAAGAATAATGAAGATTTAATTTATATTTGTGAAGATAATTAAAAAAATCAAATTTAAATGATAACGGCATGGATTTTTTTTTTCAGCATTTAGCATTTTAAGTAGGAGACATTAACATTTCTTTTCAAATTGTCTAGATCAATGCAACGTCTTTTTTACAAAAGGGATTTTAATGGGGCATCCTGTTAGGATCGAACTCACAATTCAACAATAATGGATTTACGGGACTACCTTTTTACTCCCCCTCCCCTACCTAGGCGGCGCTGGGTAGCCGCTTCTAGTACATATATAAAGGGCAGTTGTGTGTATATGTATGTCCGGAGAAAACTTCGAAAATAAAACAATTAACGACCAAGTAAATATATATATATACACATTAAATATGACCAGGGCTTGGTTTTTGAGCAAAAATAATAGAGATTTGATTTATATTCGTGAAGATAATTAAAAAATAAAATTTAAATAACATGGATTTTTTTCATTTAATATTTTAGATAGCAGACATTAACATTTCTTTTCAGAGTAGCTAGATCAATGCAAGGTCTATTTTTTTTACATAGGGATTCAAATGGGGCATCCCACGAGGATTCAACTCACGATTCAGTAATAATGGATCTGCGGTACTAACTTACAAAATCCCCCTCTACCCAGGCGACACCGGGTAGCCGTTGCTAGTTTTTATTAAATCTGAAAATATCGTGGTCTGTTTTTCTGCATAGACTTCTATTTTACTGTTTAAAAATTATATTATATATACTAGCAATCCCCCCCACCAAAAAAAAAGCACTCTCCGGGCGGTGTGTAAATTAATTTTTGAAACATATTGTCTGAGGGGATGGGAGTTAAAAATTCAATGTCAAGAGTTTGTATCATAAGTAAGTAAAATTATCAAATTTATAAAAAGAATAAAAGAATAAGACAATTTGAAATAAAACTTAATTTTGTCCTCCTCAAATAAAATGTTTTGCACATCTATTAATTATTTACCTAAATGATTATTTTGAATATTTTACACATAAATTTTACGCAAAATCATAGGTATTTATTTGTAAAACTTTAGTTAACATCTTGTTAATGAAAAAGGCACAAGAGTAAAATATAATTTTTGAAATGATTACAAATTTCGCACATAGTAATACAATTTTTAAATTAAGTTCATAGTTTATTCATCTAAATAATATATAGTTTAATTTATTACAATGTAAATGATTCAAACGATGAATTATAAGGAACAGTTGTTATATATTTTATTAAAATTACTAGTACAAAATAAAAAACGTCCTCCAGGCGATGTAAAAATAAATATTTGAAACATGGGAGTAAAAAATTCAATGTCAGCGAGTTTGTACCCTAAGTAAGTAAAATCATCAAATTCATTAAAGGATTAAAAAATAAAACAATTTGAAATGTAAACTTTAAATATTTATTAAAATAAAACAAACTATATATAGATATATAATACCAGTCATGTATTTATTAAAACTTGTTTTAAAAAACAATGAGGACTGTTTAATGTTGCATGTTCAATTCTATGTTATGACGATTTGGGGTAATGTGACGTAAGCAGTGACGGAATTTTTGTTACAGACAAAACCGGAAGCAAATCTCCATTATTAATAGAATTGTTCTTCTATGCATTGACGACTTTGGTAATTTCGGAATTTTTGTTATAAAATCTGACTATGATATATATATATATATATATATATATATATATATATATATATATATAATAGTTACAACTTTTAGCACCTCCCCGTCACTTATCGTTTTTTATCTTAATTTATTCATTATTTCGTTCCTTCCCAACTAGAGGGAAAGGAAAGGAAAAGGGGAAAAAAGAGAAAAAAAAAAAGGAAAAAGAGGGGAATTAGACAAAGTACTGGAGTCTTTCAGTTTCCATAGAACTTACATGTAAATGCATTATTTTATCCCGACTGTATATCTTCATTTCAATTTTTTTTAACCCCGATCTCGAGTAGGAAATAAACATATTTCTTATTAATATATTAAAGTTAGTTATATCAAACCAGTCGAATAATTATATAGTTATTAAGAGAGAAGTCTTATCATATAAAAGTTAAACGTAATTTAAATGGTAGTTATATTAAACCGGTCAAATATTGATATAGTCATATTTTTAGTCGTACTTTTGTAAATAAGGAATTTGTAGAAAATACATTTCATGCATTCGTTTTTTTTTTCTTTTACATCCGAATTAAGTTTATTCAAAATATTTACCTTTTCGAATAGGATATCAACAAGGATACATAATATCATGTCATTCGAATTTCGTAAGACACAAATGCAGGATTTATTTTCGAAAGATGGAAAATTTTAGTGAATAAATAATAAACTATTTCGTAAAAGTATTAAATACAACTTTAATTCATTATCATTCGTTCTAGTCAGTTGCATTTATTTAGTTTTTAATCGTCCTAAGCAGTAACGTTTTATTTATTTATTTTACCCCCTCTCACGGAAAAAAATATATAAATTAAAATTATTTTAATCCGGTCAAATAACTTTTTTTTTAATCGTATAGTATATCATCTAGGGTATATATTGCAGTCGCATTTCGTAAGTCTTAAACCCAGTACTTTCAAGGGATATGAATTTTTTTTTTTCGTACAAATGCTAAACGAAGCTTTATATTTCATATGAATTCATTCAAGTTGGTCGCTTTTAGTTTTCATTCTTTAGTTTGTTTTTTATTTCATTCGTTCTTGTCAACTTCGCTTATATATTTTTAAAAATTCTTTTTACCGAGTAGATAAATAGATATTTAGCAAAGTTAGATATTTTAAACCAATCACATTTATAAAAATAGTTTTCAACCGTATATAGATATTTATAGACAATAAATCAGAATGTACATATATTTTTTGCAATTTCACACTTTTTTTTATTCTGTTAACCTCTTAACTATATGTATACAGTTTTAGTCATTACCTGCGTTAAAAAAATTTTATTAAAAATATTAAAATCCGCATTCAATTTCGACCAAATTGAATATGGAGTAATTTGTATATTGCTATTATGGAAAACAAAACAAAACTAAAAACAAACACAAAAAATTCTCAATGGTTACTACTTACATTTCTTTCTGCCTCACGTATCCAAAGCGCTTTTCTATCATGGTAAAATCCCAGCTAAGCCAATGCATTTATTAAAAAGAAAATGTCTAAGTCGTGCGATCTTGTTTATAACAACTTCCCTTATTGATGATTGGTTGCGGAAGTGACCAATCGGATATAAAGAGGCCGAAGATAGCGACGTATATAGCACTTTTCTGTTAAAATCGGGCATTAGTGGAGCGGCCCGTTTCGGATCAGCTCGTGGAGCGGCATGGCTCGTCGTTGGAGGAGGTCCGCTCACAGTGGAATTGGGCGCCAGATGCTGGGTTCATGAACAACTCAGAGTTCTCCCTCACCTAGCGACTTGCTCGGAACATGTTGCCGCTCGCAAGCGTGCAATACAAAGCGCACGCTGCCGATTTTCCATCATGCACCGGTTTCGTTCGTTTTGGGAGTACGTGAACGAGGTTACGGCCTGTATTGCACCCAATCAGTGGGTGCCGCTCGACGTTGGTTACGTCGTGGATAATGTCAGTCCACCGTTCATAGGAGAAAAACGAAAGGTGTTTTTCGCTATACTAGTCGTAGCTAGAATGGTGACATTGTCGACTCGAACAAGGGATTGCATGAGAACGGAATTCTCCTGCCAGGATCTGATCAATTATTTTAAGCATCAGCTTAAGGAAAAGATTAGGTTCGACAGGAGGATGCTCTAACCCATAACATTCAACGAAAGGTGGATAAATGCTGCAAGCCTGTGTGTAAGAACGGGGGCAGGAGTAGAAATATTGTTTCCTGCCCATCATGATGGTGGGCAGGAAACAATGTTTCTACTCCAACACTGACGGGCCACCTGTTTGGGACCCCACCCCTAGATAGACAACCAAAGTCTATAAAATAAGAAAAAACCAAGACATCTAAGGCAAAGCCTAAAAACAGCATACACCATAGGTCCTTCTAGTTAGGTGGCTGAATCATCATGACTCCCAATGTTTTTACCTAGGACCCCAAACCCAAGTCTTTTACAAAACTACCCATTTTTACCTTAGCATTTTTTACTCCTGGAGAGTCAGCTCTTTCTAAGTAGACCCGACCTACAGAGAAACCCCAATTTTTTCGCCAAATACCCCTCTAAGGACACCCATTCCCAACTTAGAGTAACCGACCGGCTTGCTTGAAAAAGATCGGAAGACAGTCGGCGGCCCTATACAATAGCAGAGGGAAAGGGGGCAACCAAAAATGGCCAACAATTTTATTTTGTTACATTTTTTCAGTTTCCTGTGGATTTCTGTTTTGTTACCCCAACCCCTCCATTTCCTTCTCGTACGAAGCTTATGCTTTAAAAACTTTTCTAATCACTCTAAAGGGATAATTTTAAGTAGGATAAAGCCATAGAGCGAAAGAGGCATTTTGGTGTAAGTAGGCTGCGAAAAAAGAGAACGCCAGGTTTATTTTTGAATGGATCGGCCAGTGAGTGAACCTAGCTAAATAGATCCATGTAGTGGTATGACCAGTTTTGTTACCCTCCTCCCTCAAACTAACTTTCCGGCTATATGCCGAGATATGACACACTCGTGTATTCACTTCTTATTTTTTGGAATAAAGAATTTGGAGTGAGTACATGAGTGTGCTCACTTCAAATATTTAGCACTTTTCTGTTAGCGTTGCACAAGGGTGGCGTGTTGTAGTTTGATCGTCTCCAACGGGGTCTGGCTGACTGAGGGGGGTATTATGTTGGAAGACCCGAAACCCCCCTATGAGGTCAGCCTATAACATAACTGACGACGCCACCCTGCGCTAAGTCTGGCGTATTTCAAACATATATATATATATATATATATATATATAAGTAAAAAAAAAAGTAAGTAAAGTCGTCGGGGTGGCTTAAAGTCGGTATCAGCCAGACAGCGAGCGAGTCTATCCCCTTTTCGCCAGCGTTAGGTCAGGGAGATTTTTTTGCTCCTTACATTACCACACACATTAGATTACCCAATCTGTGCTACTCATACGCAGAATTGGTGGGGACCCGTAGCTTGGGATTTATCGTCGTGTGCTCTACCGACTGAGCTTGGTGATAAATGATACCTAATCTTGTTCCCAATATAATATCAAAAAGATTTCATCCGTATCCACTCGATATCGAATAAGATTCTAAACTGAAAATAGATAAAACGAATGAACCGATGAGTAAAATATTTATTGTTATTCGTAGGACTCTCACCATGAAGTCCTCGTTAACGGAAGTGTACATTGAATAGAAGGAAAGTAATAATTAATGCTATTTTCGAAATTTCTTGAATATTAAATACGTAGCTATTTATTTCCATTATGTGTATAAATTCATTGGTATTAGTATTACGATTATCGCTAATAATAAATATGAATGTCAGTGTGTCAATATTTTTAACTTTACTCCTAGAGGTCGTAGCCCAACATATCAAACCATTTTGGAATCTGCCCGAATCTGTGAGTAAATCAAAAACATTCCGAGCCATTTGGCACAATAAATCCTGAAATTTTGGTTTCCCGTATTTTAATCAATGCGAGCTTTTTTTTCTGCGTTTTTTGACGTCATTTTTTACAACGAACGTTTTTGGACGATTCCGATTCTTATACATTGGAAGTAAATTTGTAAATAATCAAAGTTTAATTACGAAAACCCATCGACAGTCAACAGGCAGTAATGGCAACTCTGTTAGCAAGACTAGCTACTCTGACAATATCCTCGTGTAAGTTCGTATCTTTTATGTCTTTCATTAGACGAATCCAACTTTCTTGTCTCCTCTCTTACAATAAATCCTGAAAATTGATAAGATGTGTGATTTCGTTTGCGTCTAATATGATTTTTGGTGACTTTATTTTCCATGGTGCGATGCTACATACGATAGTATCATGTACTTTCCTAAGTGGAAAGTTTGACTCTTCGATGATGGGTTCGATCCGGAGTCCAAAAGACTTTCTCTGATACACATCTTGTATTTAGGTTTAAGAGCTATGTTCGGCTAATGTTCGGAGCTGGATTTAGTGGGAACGATTTTAATTTTATTTAAAATTACAGAGCCAGTTTTTTTTCCTTCTTAGAGACAGAGGAGTTTCATGTGCTTCTGCATACAAACTTTCCACTTTGGCCATTATTTTTCAAACAAGGTAGAGAGATAAACATATAAATGTGTAGATATTTCTTATCTAAAATATATTAGCTTGCTTTGAAAATAATGGCCAATTTTAATACAAATTTAAATGTAAAATTGGCCATTAATTTTCCAAAAAAATAGACAAGAGAGAATGAAGATATTTCTTTTTTTTTTTCAAATATATTAGGTTGTTTTGAAAATAATGGCCAATTTTAATAATAATTTAAGTACAAAATTGGCCATTATTTTCAAAACAGCCTAACTTTCTTTCATCCAGTAGAGAATCCACCTAGAAATCACAAGGTCACAGGTTCGATTCTGGCTCTCTCCAACTCAGCACATGAGTAGTACAGCTAGTATCTGTGCAGTAAAGTGGGGAATTGATGGTAGGTGTGATGCTCCACCCCAAGCACAAAAATAATCTCAAACCTTGATGGTGTACACTTTCTAGCGCTTTTTTGTATGATTTTCGGGCTGACCCATAGATGAAGCAGCCATAATCGTGTTTGGAGCGTATTCGCGTTCGATATAATTTCAATAAAAATGATTTTATCTATAACCCCATCAGTGTGTTTTGGGCGCCTGGAGAATAAGCTAGAGGGAAGCTGCACAAGAATGCTGCTTGGTATCTTGAACATATCGTGGAAACAACACCCGACAAGGAAGCAGCGGTATGGCCACTTTCCCCTTATATCACATACCATCCAAGTGAGACGGACAAGACATACTGGACATTGCTGGAGAAGCAAGGACGAACTCATACGCGACGTTCTCTTGTAGAAACCAGCACATGAACATACCAATATGGGCTGTCTAGCAAATACCTACATTGCCCAGCTCTGCGCGGATACTGTATGCTGTGCAGAGTACCTCCCGGGGACAATGAGTGATAGAGAAGGTTGACGAGAGATTGTCATGGATATCCGTGCTAATTGCGCCACATGTTGATGATGATATATATATATTTACCAACCCCTTCGCACGAGCAGAATGTGGCACAAGGTCAATTTCTTAAGCGGAGTTCAACAAGTTTGAATTCAGAGTTTTCCTTCTCCTAGACCGGTTGCCTAACCAAGGTTAAAGAGCCGAGTCTGCTCTACTATTTATCCAAAGCTGGAGGGAAAGTAGGATTCATACCTTTCCCAAGGGTTTTAGCGCAAAGTGAAATGCAATTACCACATCCAGGATTTGAACTCGGGGCGACGAGTCCATTTCCCATGACTTTAACCATTACACCACGCGCTGCCTTGGTGATGATGTATGTGCGCAGTGTGAAGGTAAGATGGAGAAGATTTTATTTATATTTAAAATATTTAAAAATTAAAATATATATAGAAATAGCATTGAAATTCCACTTAAAATTGTCTAGCATTTATAAATCTCAAAAGTAAACTAATCAATACACTAGGGTTCCCTCCTCTACACAGGTGTCGCTGGGTAGTCGCTTCTAGTTTAAAATAATTTATTTGACTTACCTCCAAATGGACAAGATTTTTTTTTCCTCTTACCCAGATAATATTACGTTGTTTCTCTCTTCTGAAGTTTCAACAGACATTATTTAGGTACTATATGACACTTTAAGTGAGTTCGATTCTCACTGGGTGCCCCACACTTCTGGCCTTGTGCTCAGCTTAGTAAATGACACTTTAAAGGGCTGGGTCAGCTCAGTCTTTAGAGCGTTCGGCTAGAAATCACAGGATTCCTAGTTCAATACCAGCCCTCGCCAACTCAGTGTATGAGTAGCACAGGGATCTGTGCAGTAAAGTAAGGAGCTGATGGTAGGTGTGGCGCACCACCTCAGACGCAAAAAACAATCTCCTTGGTCTAGCTCGAGTGAAAAGAGGATAGACCCTTTAACTACGTGAAGAATGTTCTCGAGTGTGCATTAGTAGGTTTTGCTAAATGCCTTGATAAATTGGTGTTATATAATGGATGGATATAGTCCATTATTTCGGCAGGAAGTGTAAGTAATTTAGAAGGACCATATGACCTTTAGGCACCCCGTTTTGATCTCGATTAAGAAAGGACATGTTTTCATTTACACCGTCAATATCCGGTTGTTTTAACAGACGATTTTTAGATCTTTTTTCATAATTATGAAACTAACCCCTAACCCTAACCATATTTGCTAACCCTAACCCCTAACTCTAACCCCAAACAAACAACGGGATATTGACGGTGTAAATGAAAAAATGTCCTTTCTTCATCATCATCATCAAGTCGCGCAGTTGTCACGGATATCCATGACAATCTCTCTCCACCCGTCTCTATCGCTCATCATTCTCGGGAGGTCCTCTATGCAGCATCCTGTATCTCGGGGCGACGAGTCCATTTCCCATAACTTTAACCATTATACCATTCGCTGCATTGATGATGATATATGTGCGCAGTTTGAAGGCATGAAACCATGGCCCCTTTAACTACGTGAGGAATGTTCTCGAGACGTAAAATAGCATTGAAAATGTCTGTTAATTGTCATTTCCGAAAAGAATCAATCCATATTTGCTCCAATCGGGATGTCACAAAATGTTGGGGTTGTTTTTCCCCCGCTGCGCACTGCTGTCCGTATTCTCAGGTGGATTCGAATTATTAATTAACTAATTCCATTCGAAAATTGAAATGAGATATTCGGACACCGTTGGAGACTGTGAAATCATTTAATGAGGTAATAGAACATTTCCCAAAAACAGTTAAATGAAATAAAATATAATGAGAAAACGATCAGATGAAAGTTGGAAAGGGATAGAGTGTGAGATGAATCAGAGAGAAACAAAAGTAAATAATAATAATAATAATAAGAAGAAGAAGAAGAAGAAGAAGAAGAAAAAGAAGAAGAAGAATTTAAATGGACGAAAGAGAGGGAGAATATAGAAGAAGAAGAAATGAGTAGAAAAAAGAAGAAGAAAAATTCAGAAGAAGAAGAAGAAGAAGAATTTAAATCGACAAAAGAGAGGGAGAAAAGAGAAGAAATGAGTAGAATAAAGAAGAAGAAGAAGAAGAAGAAGAATTTAGATGGACAAAAGTAAGGGAGAAACGAGAAGAAGAAGAAATGTGTAGAAAGAAGAAGAATTTAGATGGACAAAAGTGGGGGAGAAACGAGAAGAAGAAGAAATGTGTAGAAAAAAGAATAATAATTCAAAAGAAGTCAGAAGAAGAAGAAAGCTTCAGAAGAGAGAGAGAGAGAGGGGGGGTAGAAAAGAAGAGAAGAATTAGAACATTAAAACCTGTGCAGAAGTGGAGACGTAAAGAACAATAAAAAAGTAATAAATAGAGAAAAAGCCGAAAAGAAAATACTTTTAAAATTATATATATATATATATATATATATATATATATTATATATATATATATAATATATATAATTATTATATTATGACGGGCGGGTATAATATATATATATAATATAATATAAGAAGGACAGAAAATAAGAATGGTGTATGTATAGAAATAGTGCTCAATAATATGATAGCCGAGCAGATTTAAAACCTAAAATATAAAATTATGGATACTATATAACTGTTACTCAAGTTTCATGTGTATAACAGACTATTCGATGTGAATAGTAAAAAATGGTAAGTCGAGGTTTCCTATTGCGTGATGCGTCTTTATGTGGTTAGATATGTTTTTACGCGAGACGTTTACCCGAAAACATAACGTGCTTAGGAATTATTGCAATGAATAAAACCCATGGTCAAAGAAATAAGCATTTATATATATATATATATATATTATATATATATATATATATATATATAATTCACCAATGCTTCTAAAAAATAAACAAACATCCCAAAATCTTATTTCCTTCGCCGAAGAGCATAAAGCACCGTGTTTGTTGTTTACTTAACGTTCCCTTGCCTCCTATGGTAGAGACGTCCCAGTAACATTGACAAGTTAATTTCGCAGGCATTTCTCGGGTGCTGTATCGGTGGCTGAGGCAGTATAGTTTCTGACTATCCTGCTGAAGTCCCAGTTTCGATTTCTGTCGGAGGGAGATCGTTAGTATACATCGCTGATGAGACTTAATAAAGTCGAAACAGCTGCTGTACGATGTTCTACACGCCGGGTAATTCTTTGCGAGATTCACTTGTCAATGTTATTTATCTTCTATAATTATCGAATTTTATGCGATATACCGCATTGTAATTGCCTTCAAGCAAACATGTAAATATATATATATATATATATATATATATATATGAGGGGCTGTTCTTAATAAATAAGAGAAGACGATAACTAAAAAAAAGGGTGAATACAGAAAGGGTCGATTAGTTGATTGGTTAGATTTTACGGTATGTCAAACATTATTGGGGTATTTTATGCCGAAGACGTTTTCTTTTATTCGTTCTTGATGGTATTCATTTTTTAAACACATTAACTCGTATTTTAAAAAATCTTAAACCATAGATTTGACCCTAACAGGTACTACCACTTCTGGTCAGAGTGGACCTGGGAGTCAAATGGCAAGGAAGGGGTACTTCACAATCCACAGAGTTCCAGAACCTTACTCCTAGATGCAGTTTAATGTCATATTCGGCTGGAGCTTTAGAATACACCGACTGCACCTCTGCAGAGTGGTTAAGACTCCCACAAATGGGGCCACCTGTTGGTCGTGAGTAGCGACTCATGATGCTTACGCATGGAATCCAGGTAGATAAGCAGTCAATGATATACATCACTTCACTTTTACCTCTATTAGGCTAGACGGGAGGTCAGAGAGACCCCTTCCGATCAATCGGCTGGTCACGTCAAGCCCTAGCACCTATATGATTGTCCCGGCCCTATTGTCCCTATGGTAAGTCCCAACCCTTTTTATCATATGAGTGCTAGAAGGTGGTGACTAAGAGTCTTCATGTATTCCTCCTGGGTATGACGTTAAACTCTATCTGATGGTGAGGTTCCAGTTCCGGAGGTTTGGGGAATATGTAGCACCCCTTCATCACGATTGCTACCTGGTCCACTCTGACCCGGAGTGGTAGTATCTGTTAGGGTCCCATCTATGAATAAAATAGAAAATTTGTTTACAAAATCTGAGTTTAAAATATTTTTTCCAAACTATCGCTATGAATCTTTCAAAACTTTGCCGGCATTAAATAAGCCAACGTGGTTGATATGCCATAAAACAAACAACAAAAAAAAGAAAAAAAAAAAAAAAAAAAAAGAAAAAAAAAAGAAAGCCTCTGACAGTATAAAAAGTAAAATAAATAGTTAAATAAACATAAATAATCATTTAATAAAACATACACAATGGGAGGGCTGACTTCTAATTTAGGTCGGAAAATTAAAACGGAAAGTTTTTTGGTGGTACCAAATGACAGTTTAACTACAGTCTATGAATGGTTTTAGGGGGTTAAGGTTGTTTTTAATTACGTATTGCTTTAAAAAAAACAAAACAAATTACTTACATTTAATTAAGCATTGAAATTAATTATTGAATCTGTTGTTGAGACAGTTGTTTGTGTTAGTATTGCAATGTATAATTTCGATTAAACTTAGTTTAAAAAAATATTTGTCAACATTAAATGTATAGTAATTTGGGTTAATTTGGGTTTCTTGTTTATTTTTTTTAAAGCAATACGTAATTAAAAACAATCTTAACCCCCTAAAACCGTAACCCAATTCGCAAAATGTTAATTCATAGACTGTAGTTAAACTGTCATTGGGTACCACCAAAAAATTTTAAATATAAAAATAAAATATAATATAAATGCGATTTTCCCAAGTGATATAGAAAGGTGTTAAACTGAGAAAAAGGGAGGGTGTATTATTTAACATGAAACTGAAAAACGCTAATAGTAATGAAAGAAGTGTCATATAGTACCTAAATAATGAAAATTAATTTGTCTGTTTTTCATATGAATAATGTCTGACGCGACGTCGGAAGTGAGAAACCACGAGATCTCAGGGGACTCGTTAATTCAGTCAAGCAATTGTTAGTTACTCTATTCACATTGTATCCTTGCTTATTAAACTCTTTTCCCTATCCTTAATACTCTTTGTGTTTCTTCCTATATTTCTCTTATCATATTGATATATCCGGGTTAAAGGATATATTCTGAAGTTCGTATTTGGTATATTATCTCAATAGTAATTGGTACATCCGTCTGTCGAGGTGTCGTCTAGCGAGTAAGTTAGCTTGTAAGCATAAGGTCATCGGCTATCGAGTAAGTGTGGGTCGTAGGTCTGGAACCAACACAGTGTCGACTATTTATCCATGACACTGTCCAATGAGATTATAGTAATGGGGTACCAAGGTATTTACATATTCATTATATCACACACACACACACACACACACATATATATATATATATATATATATATATATATATATATATGTATATATATATATATATATATATAGTATGAACAAAAAGTGATGAAAGAAACAGGAATATTTCTTATATGTTATTCATTCTCAACTAGTTTCGACCTAAGGTCATCGTCAGGAGAAGATTTCTTGTTTGAAGAAATTGTTTTTAGAGATTTTTTTAAAGGGAGCATTATAAAAGAATTATAGAAATTGAAATATTTGTAAGGGTTTGACCTGCTATTATAATCCGGGTAGAGGAGTGTATTAGTAGTAGCAAGTCCATCTGTTCCGTGAAAAAAAAACCTCTTTGAGGTGGGTTCTTTTTTAATGCTCTTATTATGTGAGGAAGGTTATTAGGAGTTGTGTATATGACCATATATGTATACATATAAATGTATGTGTGTGCATACATATATGTGTATGAATGTGAGTGTGTGTGTATCTTGGTACTGTGCGCGTGACTTTAGATTTTTAAATGGGTCAAGAGTGGGTTGTTTGATATGGGGCGGTCGGTATTTGTTTATTTAGGTGTTTTTGACCCCCACATATTTGTCGGGCCTTGAATTTTTTATACCAGGATAATGAGTCTAATTTCTGGTTAAATCCAAACGGGTGGAAACTTCTTATCTTTTTTATCCATCTGTACTCGTAGTTTTCGATGACAGATTTAGTGACACTATCTTTTTGTATTCTTCCGATAAGAGTAAATTTAACCTCTCTGTCAAAGTAATGGTCATCTAGTCGGAAGTGTTGCTCAGCTGGGATTAGGTTGCTATGATCTGTATTTTGTATGCGATATCTGTAATTATTAAATATAGGGAGCAGAATCAGCAGTAAAAACAAAGCGGGTGAAGGCAAAAAGAGAAAATGAAGAAAGAGATAGAATAGGAATGAAGAGAGAGAAAGAATTAGAAGGAAAGAAAGTGAGATTAAAGAAAGGGAATTAAATGGAAGAAGGAAAAATACATCTCCAAAATAGAAAGAATAATAAAAAGGACAAAAAGAAAAAAAGGAAAAAAAAATAAGAATAAAAAAAAGCGAGAAAAAAGTGAAGAAAATAGAAAACGAAAAATATGAGACTAAAATAAGATGCTGAAAAATTTTTTTTAAATATAAAAAAGAAAGAAAAAAGGAGAATGGACAACATATGACGACAACAACCACATGGTGATGTTAATGTAACTAAGATTTTTAAAAAGAAAAAGAAAAAAAAACATAGGGGCAAAAAAAAAAAAATAGATAAATAAATAAATAAACATAGAGACCAAAATCAGTAGTAAAAACAAAACAGGAGACGACAAAAAGATAAACTGAGAAAATGAAGAAAGAGGGAGAATAGAAATTTAGAGAGAGAAAGAATTAGAAGGAAAGAAAGTGAGATTAGCAGAAAGGGAAGTAAATGGAAGAAGGAAAAATACATCTCAAAATAGAAAGAAGAATAAAAAAAGGAAAAAACTGAGAAAATGGAGAAAGAGGGAGAATAGAAATAAAGAGAGAGGAAGAATTTGAAGAAAGAAATTGAGAAAAGTGAAGAAAATGAAGAAGAAAAATACATCTCCAAAATAAAAAGAAAAAAGAAAAACTGAGAAAAATGAAGAAACGGTGAGAATAAGAATAAAAGAAAGCGAGAAAAAAGTGAAGAAAATGGAAGAACGAAAAATATGTGTCTAAAATATGATGTAAAAAAAGGGAAAAATTGAAGAAAAAAAGAGAATGGATAACATATGACGACAACAACTACATGGTAATGTTAATGAAAAAAGAAAAGAAAAAAGAAAAAGAAAAAGAAAAAAGAAAATTCAAAAGAAATAAATAGAGGGGAAAAAAGATAAGGACAAAAACAGCAATAAAAACAAAACAGGCGATGACAAAAAGATCAACTGTAAAAATGAAGAAAGTGAGAGAATAGAAATAAAGAGAGAGGAAGAATTAG
>CM042165.1:75072419-75077419 GCA_023376005.1 Doryteuthis pealeii
GTCTGTTGAAAAGATTATGAGGAAATATGCAGAAATCTGACCGAATCAAATTTTCTCATCTTGACTATATATATATATATATGTGCATGTGTGTGTGTGTATGTATGTGCGTATATACATATGTTCATATCTATATGTGTCTTGCGGATGTATACATATTTATATGTGTATATATGTATATATATATATGTGTGTGTGTGTGTGTATATATATATATATATGTATATATATGTATTTATATATGTCTATTTATATATGTATATGCATATATGCATATTCATATATGTATATATATATGCATATTCATATATGTATATATATATGCATATTCATATATGTATATATATATGCATATGTATATATATGTACATATGTATAAATGTGTATATATATACGTATATATATATATGCATACTTGTATTTATATATTTATATATAAACGAATATATGTATATATTTAAGTGTGTGTGTGTGTGTGTGTATATTCATTTAGTCAGCAATTAAAATCCAGACAGCTTAAATAAATATCCAAATTTAAATACTTCGGGTTTCACAGATAAACAATCGTTTAAAAGAAAGAAACTCAATAAAACTAGCTAAATATACGATTAAATTCTCAATGGTCGAAAACCAGACCGACTCGAATTTCTTGTAGTTAACAAATCCTCTGAAGATTTCTTAACGTCACCCCCCCCCTAATAAAAAACGGGTTTTCAATAATTCTGTTTTTTCGAGTTCTTTCTCTCTTTTCTTTTAAGACAGACTCTTTCTTTTCTACTAGCAAAAACATTTTCTTTGTTTTTTCTTCTGTCGTTTAAACCCAAAAATGTCCTTTATGAGTTTTTCTTTCAACACTGTAGTATAAAATCAGAACCGTGTATGTTTAATGGCTTATATAACTCCCTTTACTATTATCATTCTAACCTACCAAATTACTTACACTATCTATGCATGAGTTTTATAATTGGCTGAAATATCTAGTATACAAATGCTTACCTTGATTCCGTAAGCCGCTAAAACTTATATCTATTCAAGTGTAATATATGAAGGGGGGGGGTCTTTTATGACATAGGATACAGTAATTGATAAAAAACAAATTCTATCTCTGTATATAAAAAATACAACGAAACTTTGTCTATACATCTCTCTTTATATCTATTAATAATGGAGATTCGATCTCTACTTGTCTGTAACAAAAACTACGTCACTGCTTACGTCATAATTACCAAAATTGTCAATACATAGAATAAAGAACAATTAATATTAATAAAATAAATAAAATCGAGTCCTCATAATTTAGCGCTTGAATCATTTCCATTGTAATTAATAAATTATACATTATTTAAATAAATAAACAATATAAACTATGAAATTAATTAAAAAAATATATTACTTTAAATAGAAAAAACAAATTGCGAAATTTGTAATCAATTTTAAGAATTTTTTTTTTTACTCTCGCCCTTTTTTCAGTAAAAAGAAGTTAACTAAAAAATTTACAAATAAATAAATACTTACGATTTTGTGTAAAATCTATGTGTAAAATATTCAAAATAATTATTTATTTAATAGTTAATAGATGCGAGCAACATTTTATTTCAGGGTGAAAGAACTAAGTTTAATTTCAAATCGTCATACACTTTGGCCCTATCTTGGGCTAGACGGGCGGTCGGAGAGGCCCCCTCCGATCAATCGGCTGGTCACGTCAAGCCCTAGCACCTATATGATTTTCCCAACCCTATTGCCCTTATGGCAAACCCCAACCCCTTTTTATCATATGGGTGCTAGAAGGCGGTGGCTTCGGGTCTACATGTCCTGGGAATGACGTTAAACTCTATCTGATGGCGAGGTTCCAGTTTTGGAGGTTTGGGGAATGTGGAGCACCCCTTCATCACCATTGCTCCCTGGTTCACTCTGACCCGGAGTGGTAGTACCTGTTAGGGTCCCATCTATGGGTTAAATAGAAAAATGTACTTACAAAAAAATTGTATTATCCATTAAGAATTGATTTATTTCAAAACTTTATCGGCATTAAATGACCCACTGAGGTTGATATGCCGTAAAACAAAACAAACAAACAAACAAACAAATCGTCATATTTTTTTTAGTCCTTTAATAAATTTGATGATTTTACTTATTTATTCAAACCGCTAACATTGAATTTTTAACTCGGCCCCACTCAGTGTATATTTTTCAAAAATATTTTTTACACCACCCAGAGGGTGATTTTATTTGCTAGTATATGTAATGTAATGTTTACTATCGTAAGAAATGGACATGCCAACACGAGTTCAAATCATGGACGTGGCTGTTTGCATTTCAAAAAGAGTTAACAAAAATTCACAAAGAGTATGTATCACTTTCCTAACCAGGGGTAACTGGTTTTTAGCAAGAAATAGAAATATCTTAAATTTTAAACAAAAAGTCTCTAGGTGCATGTATGATATTCATGGAAAATTTTTAACATATTTTAGCAAGAAAGAGAAATATTTGTAATTAATTTTAGTAATTAATTTTTATAAAAATATATGTTTGGTGTAAGATTGGTGTAACGTATTGCCTTTTCTCGACACTACCAATCGTATAGTATACGTGACGTTATTTTGTGGGGCACACCGCGTCTTCAAAACACACGGTACTATTAGGACTTGTACAGTCGTGTATCAGGGGGTTGGCAACGCTCGTTCGTTTACAAGCGCACACAGATCTCTAGTAGTCGTCGTTCTGTTAAGCGAATTCTTCCACACTTCTTCGCGTGGTCAGGGAAAGGTACAAGACAAGTGGTTCTTCGTTGCGGTCAATTAACTTTATCTCCACTGGTATCTCTTTCATTCATAACATTCAAAGTATTTCTTGTAGTAGAGTAAAGTTGACAACAAACTTTTCGTTTCTTTTTTAATGATTTGATTTATTCAATTTCGGCTTCTTAACTCTGAGAGAGAGAGATTCGGTTTCATTAACACATATGTTTTTAGTAATGTCCTTAACTTCGTTCCAACGGTCAGTACCAATTATCAGGCTTCACACATCAGCGACACCAGGGCCTCCGTCACTCGCCTATGACTAACCTCGGCAAAACCCTAAGCCTACTGTCTTCGGCCCCAGACCAACTGTCGCAAAATCTAAGGTTCCCTCATTATATAGAAATCGGTGGGGAACTTTCTAGAATGTCGTGGAATCTTTCGAAGGTTCTAACTGTTCTACCAAATTGCACGTGTCAATTAATAGGTCAACGGGTCAACCATCCTTTCTTCTAACAAACCGATTAAAATATTTTTTAATAGCAAAATCCTAGACTTACTGGCTACGAATAGACTCACAGGTGATAATTAGAAATTCATATTCTTCTTGCTCGCCCACTCCCGTAAGGTCCGAGAATCGTGCTACATCCTATTAAGGTTTCTCTGTGTCTGGCACAAGGTCACAAATATGGTGGTCGCGCCATTATGCTACATTGGGTCTTGATTCAAATAATACGAAATTCAACAGAAATTGGTTTGAAAATGTTTGTCTGATATATTATTTAAACGAAATGTGATTTTTTAGAACTAGTTTAGCTAAAAATACAAATCGAAAAATATTTCAACCCGCAACAAATACATAATCCAAATAACAATAACCCTATTGAGTCATTCTATGAACCCACATCCATTAATTTAGTCAAGTATAATGATCCGATTATTTAATTAAAGTAAAAAAAAAGAAAAAAAAGAAGTAAACTTTAAAGAAATTTGGGAAGTTCACAATAAATCTGACTATGTGAAACAGTTATGTTAAAAAAACCTATCTCTGGGTAATGAGTTAATGTGTGAGAAAAACACAAGATTCCATAATCCTACCTTGTTTTCTATTGAGTTAATATTTTTTTCACATAGTCAGATTTATTGTGAACTTCCCAAATTTCTTTAAAGTTTACATTTTTTTTTACTTTAATTAAATAATCAGCCCATTATATTTGATTAAACTTAATGGATGTGGGTTCATAGAATGACACAATAGGAATTATTGTTATTTGGATTATGTATTTGTTGCGGGTTGAAATATTTTTCGAGTTAACGTCATTCGTGAACCGATTTTCATAAACAGTCAATTGGAGTATTGATGAAAATCAGCATTGAATTATAATAAGCGAGTTGTATAGCCGCAGGCGGAAATTTCTCATATTGGAATGAGAAAAAATGGTGCCTTTTTTTTTTCTTTTTTTTGCTAAAGAATATTTATATTGAAATGAAAAAGAAAGAGAAAAGAAAATTTAACATTGACGACCCTCCCCCCCAAAAAAACCCAAAACAACACAAAACAAAACAAAATGAAAAGAAACGTAAGATGATGTTGAAGAAGAACGAAAATTTGTATGGGAAAGGTACGAATAGAAACGAACAAAGTAAATGAGATGAATAACAGGAGAGAATGAAAAACAAACAGGTAAAAGAACGGAGAGAAAACAGAGAATCAGTCGTAAGAAATGGACACGGCGATTCGTTGGAGTCCAAGTGGTGCAGCTATACACTAGCACTGACACGGTCACATCTTGGAAGAATACTAGCTTTCTCTTATCAAAGAGATTGTTATATACTGATCTTTTTACATACCAAATCAGATATAACGTTATATACCTTTCTTTACTTCTTCTAGTCGTCTTCTCATTGCTATTCTGGTCGTCTATCTTCTAACATCTTGGTCTGGTCTTGTCGTGGTGTTTCTTGAGGACTTTGGGTCTGGTTTCTGTGGGGATCACTCCTTATCAGAAGCCCTGTGTTATTGTTAGTTTTTAGGTAATAAACACAAGACTTCGATTTACGTTGATGTTACTTTATTCCAAATCCCCAACCCAGACAATCTGCGCATATGAGGCTTACATGTTGCTAGCTCGGCTCCTAACTTCTAACTGACTAACTGAGTTGTTTACTCCTTAAACCGGAAGAGGGCCTTCTATTGCCTTCCGGTTCTCACGATCCATCCCCGCTAGGCGGGGTGAGAGGGGGGTCAAGCGCCGTCACACA
>CM042165.1:75079919-75094122 GCA_023376005.1 Doryteuthis pealeii
GAAAAATGAACAAAATTTGAGAAAAAAATAAAATCCAAGAGAATAAAGAATTCCTTTTTTAAAAAGTTTAATTATTCCATTTTCGGCTAGAAGCTCTATCGACCGTGACTATAGAATACAACAACTGCACCGCGACTGAAGGATAACCCCGCTCCCCAAGGAGGCCACACGTTAGCCGTGGGTGGCGAACTAATGGCTGAGCAGTCCATGATATGCAACACTCTGAAGAATAATCAAGCTAAGTTCCAATTACCGTTGAATTGGTAAGACACGGCAACAACTGGTTGTAACTTAATACAATCTCGTCCTGTCGCAATCCACTGCAGAATGACAGGGTATTTATAAAACTCTACAATATCATAGAAACCAAGCAGCCAATCAGAACTCAAGGAATGAAATTACCCAAATGCATGAATGGACTATTCTTGATTTCTATAAATACCAACTGTCTTGGACACTGCTTCAGTTGGGCTTAGCTAGTTGCTGTTATTCAAACCAACAGTTGACTAACTAACTGACATCAATACACTCTACTTTGGCTCTTAGTGGGGCTAGACTGTCGGTCAAAGATACCCCTCCGATCAATCAGCTGGTCACGTCAAGCCCTAGTACCTATATGATTGTCCCGATAGTAATGCTCTTATTTCAACTCCCTACCCATTTTATCGTATATGTATAAGAAGGCGGTGACTGTGAATCAGTGTCCTGAACTGCATCAAGTAGTGAGGTTCTGACTCTGGAGCTGTGTGGAGCATGGAGTACGCATTCAATGACACTACTGCCAATTCAACTGGGCCTTGGATTGGGTAACATATATAGTTTAGATAGATCCTAAAATGAGTTTTAAAAATTGGTTTAAAAAAATGAATACCAAGACAAGAATGAATAAAAAACACATCGGCATAAAATAACCCTAGGGTTAACATGCCGTAAAATTCAGCCAAATACTATTAGATTTTGATCGACCATGTGACATGTTTCCGTGGTTTGACAGACCAGAATAAATTTATGAACTTGAAGATGATATACAACAACATAAATCACTAAACATACAAGCAAATTAACTGGACCAACACAAGTAATTCAAACCAAACTCACGCACACACACACACACACACACATATATAATATATATGTATATATATATGTGTGTGTGTAAATATATATATATACACACACACACGTACACACGTATATATATATATAATGTTAGCGTACATAAACCTGGTGGTAATGCGACTGTCATGAAGCAGTGAGTAAACATTCATTAATTCTAGGATATATATATATATATAAAAACGTTTGTAGAAAAATCGTAAACTCATTACATATAAACAAATATTAATGAATGTTTACACATCTCGTCATGACAGTCACGTTTACCACCCCTCTCTTTTATATATATATATATATATATTATATATATATATATATATATATATATATAATGTGTGTGTGTGAAGAGATAGATTGTGTGTGTGTGATGGTTACGAAGCAAGATTAGATGATCTGGTGAATTCGATTCTCATTTGGTAGTCCATACATCTTGCCTTGAGCCACAAGTATGCTAAGTTTAGTATATATATATATATATATATATATATATATATTAACATATGCGTATCTGAAATTCGCCGTACCTCAAACTTTTGCTCTCAAAACAAAGCAAAAAATCGGAGAACTTGTAAATTGCCATACTCATAATCAAGGAACCACTATATATATATATATATATATATATATATATATATTGTTAAATAATGCAGCCATCTTTTGTCTGCAAGTTTTGTCCTTTCTTTTCATGGTTGGCACTTTAGAGAAGACATTAGTTCATCTTTCACCGTTTAGCGGAAAAGCATTTACTCGCCTGTTGTTTACAAACTTGAGTTCTCTGGTGATTGTAAAAAAATACATCCTGTAAGTTTGTTTGTATCAATTAATTGTTACCTGGCTCTCTGTTCCTATAGCCGTGAGGGTAAGGAACTTGACAGACGAAAATTCTGTCGGGTTTCGCACCTGACTAGAGGTAGGTGTTAATAAGTCGAGCCGCACTGATGAGAAATAAACTTCGAAACACGTGTCTGTGGATGACTGTATATATATATATATATATATATATATATATATATATATATCCTCATCAGACTCTGTGTTTGTACTATATGTATTTATAGCCGTAGCCGTTTATGTTCGTGGATGCAGCAAAGTCCGAACAGTACTTAATACAGAAATTTTGTTTTTTAATTATTCATTCGTAAAAAATTGACCGTGATATATATATATATATATTATATATATATATATATATATAAAGATATGCCAATTTGTCGAAAAATACTTGTTTTTACAATACAAATTAACAAAATATCAGGGAGTATCCGATTTTAATGGGTCTCTCAGTGTTGATTTAACATTAAATAAATTTTATAATGCATCAGTATTTTATTTCAAAACTTTTTGAAAAATATTTGTTGAGTTATATGTGATTGGAACTTTTTTTCTGCATAACTAAAAAGACAAAATACCGAAGGGGTGAATAGAAGAAAAAGACATTTTTTAAGGAATCTGCTTTGGTCGTAATAAGTACCGAAAATGAAACTAAAAAAATTAAATTTTTGGATAATTTTTTTACTCATTTCGATAATTATTTAATTGGCTATTATCTTATAAAAGAAAAAAATATACATCAATATTTGTTCCGTTTAAAATGGGGATGTGTAAAATTTCCAATACAGTTTTCGACAAAATATTAATTAGTAATTGATAGTAAAGTAGTTATTAAAAAAAATGTTTTTAAAATATAATAATATGACATTTTAAACTTAACATCATGCTGCTCATATTAAAATTAAACTGCTATTATCAAAAGTAGAAATACCTAATTAAATCAAAATGTTTTGAAATAAAGTAACTAATGCATTATAAAATTAATTCATTGATAAATCAATGCTGAAAATTTCATTAAAATCGGATAATTCTTTGATTTTTGTTAATTTTTTTTTGATCGCGAGTTTTAAATTTATTTTGTAAACACGGATTTTACGGCAACTCACGGCGGCCATCTTAAGATATATTTGATCAAAATTGACAGAAAAATAGTTTTAAATGTATTAAAAATAAATTACATGTGTGTAATTATATTATTATTTTTAAAATTTTTTTACTGATGCTCATCATGGTAATAGTTTTTGACTTAGACAAATATTTTTATATATATCCCCTTTTCTGATGTTTGTGACGCATTACAAATAGATGTCCCTGTTATTCAAAGGACATAGGAATATGACAATCATTACCTAAACAATCTATGCACATCTTTACATTTTAGATGCTGGATGATATTTTCATTCCATCAATGACAAATTGGTTTGGTGATAAAGTCATTTTTCCAAGACGATAATGTATCGTCTAGCAGAGCAGAGATGATTAATTCTTTTCTTCCAGAAAGGCAGATACAATCAATTAATTGGACAGCGAACAATCCGGATTGACAATTTATGGTGATAATTTAAAAAAAAATGGTCCACCAATAAAGATCCATTAACTGCCATTTTGAAAAATCGAACCCATTTTGATAAAGCATATCGCTTGAAATCAGTTAAATCCTGCGTGAAAAAAAATCAAGGCTCTCATTAAATCTCAAGGAAGAACAAATAAGAATTATTTCTATTTTATTTGTCAATTAATTACAAAACACGGAGGAACAATTTTTCTGTTGAGTTTGATTCATGCTGATTTCAAAACTACAGTCAGTTTTCTTCTATCACGTCAAGTTTTTTTCCTCAAAGCTTACTCTCCAAATAAGCACAATTGTATATTTTTTTTCTGTAAGTAATAGGACTGGTCAACTGATTAGCGTTGATTATTTTATTGAAAAGGTTGGAGAATTTTTCAGATCTGGTGCCTAGGTTGATTCCCAGTCAAAGAGCAAAGATTAGCGCGTTTGTAAAACTAGTCCGTTTTGCATATTTTGAATTAAAACTTGATAATTTTTAGATTTTTTTAATGATAAAACTAACCCCCAACCCTAATTCCTAACCCCTAACTCCTAACCCATAACAAACAACCAGATTTTGACAGTGTAAATAAAAAATGTCCTGATGAAATGTGATTGAAAAAGGGGTGCTTAAAGGTCATATGGTCCAAAATCCTTGTTTTAAATATGATGTAAACTTTCCATTTTTTTACAGTAGTAAGTTGGAGAAAATTATATAATTTTCATAAAACATTTAATTTTTAACTATTTATTAGGAAGTATTTCAAAAAGTTTTTAAAAATGTATAAATAACTGTAAATGGTCATACAAAAAAGTAAAAAACAAATACACAATTTGTTAAAAATGAGTCTTGATCTCCTGACAAGATATACAGGCAGAGTGTTCAAAGTTTACGGATGTGGATCAATGAAACAGATGATAAGTAACAGTTGTATCATATAGCGATCACATATATTTTTGGCACGAATTAGTCTCTAAAATGTCTTGTTCCACCACTTTTGAGTTTATCTCCGTTTCACCGAATGAAGAAAACAAAAATCAAAGATGCATTTAGTATTCGACCCAAGAATGACATCGGTTACTACACTTTCATAAGTTTTCTTTAAAAATGTTTAAAATATCTAAACAGATATAAGTAATTATTTAAAGAAGAACAAAAGTATGTTGAATTAAAAACAAATTCTGATGCAGGGTCATCCACAAAGCGTTTCTTCACTGACTGTAGTCTCGCGTAGGCCAACTGCTTCAGAATTTGTTTTTAATTCAATATAAGCTATTCGGCTTTGGATAATGGCAAACAAGTCTAAGGTACGCCCTGTCAGACGTTTGTGAACAGAAATGGGCGAGATATCGTCACCAATCTCTCCCCAGGCAATTTAAAAGTCGAAACTGGATCAACATGCCGTCGTACACGGAAAGTTGGCCATTTATTTCGCAGGTGAAACTCGGCAGCGGCATAATAAAGCCCTTTAATGGTGGGGTAGAAGTAGTTGGCCTACGCGAGACTTCAGTCAGTGATGAAACACTTTGTGGACGACCCTGCATCAGAATTTGTTTTTGATTCAACATAAAAAGTTATTAATTTTAAATATACAATAGAGACTCTTTTTTCGTTGGTATTTGATTACTTTCTCTATCTTTTAAAACAACCAATAGTAATTACCCCATTAAAGTGAGACGAGTCTCTTTCGAGTCGTGGTCGATTTCGTCTTCTTCTATGTGACAGTGATTGAAACATTGGGATAAAAATAACAAAAATGATGACGTTCGACCGGACAATTCATGAATTATTCAAAATACTTAACAGAAAGTATTAATACACCAAAAAACCAAACGAAAAAAACAAAACAAAACAAAAACAACAACATCAAAGAAGTATTTAGTATTCGAGTTCGTTTCCTACACTGTTTTGCTTTCGCGTTCAGACACGAGGTTAGCTTCCCAGAAATATATATTTTGATGACGTTAATTCGTTTCTACAACTTCAAACGTTACACGAATTGTGCGAGTTACCTTTCGTTAAGACCAACAATCTATTTCTACTAAGTGGCTGATAAATCTTCGTTTGATCCCCGAGCCGAAGCGACTTCTGGTGAAAAGTTAATCTCAACTTTTGTGTTGATGTTATTGCCCGTTGCTCCAACCCTTGATCTATTGTTCATTATAGAGAGTTAATCACCATAGCTCATTTCATCCGAGATCAATAGCCGAAATATATTTGTAAATCAGTTTATAAATCAGTTTTCTTTATCACCAATATCTTTATATCGATCTCTAGACCTATCACTATATTCCTTGATCTATATCATTCGAAATATCAATTATCGAGTTGTATTATAAATGGATCCTTTCTCTTTGGATTGCGTTATTTATAAACCGCATTGTTTCAGCTACAGTGTATATATATAATATATATATATATATATATATTATATATATATATATATATATAAGAGAGTTTTAAAATTTGCTTGGAGCATTGTGTATATATTGGTTAGGAGGTTGATTTAGAAGGCTAACACAATGAAGGTGTAAAGAAAAAATAATAATACAACAGGAACTGAAGCAGTCTAGTTATGACATTTCTTTTTAAATGAATTTTTAAAAGAAAATTAATTTAAAAGAAATGTCATAACTAGACTGCTTCAGTTCCAGTGATATTTTGAAAAAGAAATATTATCTCGAAAATTCAAGAATTAAATACAGGTTAACACACAACACCATTGTTACCGTATTATTATTTTTTCTTTACACCTGCATTGTGATAGCCTTCTAAATCAACCTCCTAACCGTATATATATATATATATATATATATATATATATATATGTATATATATATATATATTTAGATGTTTGTTTTTTAGAAGCATTGTTGAATATATTATTATTCATATTTTTTTGCTTGGAGGCAATTACAATGCGTATATCGCATAAAATTCGATAATTATAGTAAATAAACATGATAAGTGAATTTCAGCAAAGGATTGTTCGGTCTGTAGAACATCGTACAGACTGTTTCGACTTTATTAAGTCTCATCAGCGATGTATACATCAAGCCAAAAAATATAAATAATAATAATAATAATAATAATATATATATATATATATATATATATATATATATAAAGGGTATGAAAACACACAATGCTGTTAAAATGAAAATATTTTATATCATTTTCATAGCTAATATTGAACAATATTTCGATTTATAAAAAATCCTCATCAGAGCTTGTTTTTATAAATCGAAATATTGTTCAATATTAGCTATGAAATAGATATAAAATATTTTCATTTTAACAATATTGTGTGTTTTCATTCCCTTTTATCTATCAACCTATCTATCTCTCTCTCTCTCTCTCTATATATATATATATATATATATATATATGGGGTGTTTGTGTGGGGGTGTGTAGTGGGTGATAAAATATGCTAATAAATAAGACGGTATGTAGAAACAAAAAAAGTAAAGTATAAAGTCGACGTTAAAACATCTCGTTTTTTTAAACCTTCATCGGGACATTAGGATGAAATAAGTGTTGTCTTAAGAGTGATGGAATTGTTTTGAAAATGAAACAAGAGATGAAAATGTATCAGGGAAAAGATTGTTTCTGTTAGCAAAGTTCTTTTCTAACGTCAACTTCTCCATCAAAAGTAGATCTGTCTTTTTAGATTACTTTGTTTTTTCTTGTTTACACACACACACACACACACACACACATATATATATATTTATATATATATATACACACACACACACACACACATATATATATATATATACACACACACACAATATATATATATATATATGTGTGTGTGTGTGTGTGTGTTTGAAAAATGAAAATGGAAGTGAATCCGACGGCACGTTGGAAAAATAAATAAAGGAAAGAAAGTATAGAATGGATAAAATAGGATATTTTAATCAATTTTACTTACGCGTGTTTCGGTCAGGAGTTTATCCATGTGTACATTATTCAAACTGTTATTATTTTTGAATAACCAAATGAAATGAAATAATAATTGATTAAAATATCCTATTTTATCCATTCCATACTTTCTTTTCTTTATTTCTTTTTTCATATATATATATATATATATATATATATAATGTGTGTGTGTGTGTGTGTGTGAATGCGTATAATATGTGTGTGTATAATATCTCTTATCTTAAAAGTCAGCTTTGAGTTATTTCCCCTATAACCGGTTATATTTTTCAAAAATGTTTTCTTCCCTTTATAATAGATATGCTCTGATAATGATTCAAAACGGATTGAACTATTGCAATATAAGCAAATGAAACAACGTTACCTAACAACATATGTGCATTTTTTAATTTTTTTTCACTGATACACCGTCGAGACTCACTTTGTTTACAAAGTTTGAGACCTCTAGGTGAATTCATTTCCGCTTAGAAATGTAGCGATTAAATAGCCTGCTATACTTGGCAGCTGACTGTGGCCGTATGGGTAAGAGATTTGGCGAGCGTAAGTTCGTTCGGGTCTCGAACCCGGCCAGAGGTAGCTGCTAAAATGGTATAACTATACTGGTGAGAGGTGATACCTCGAAACACGCGTCTGTAGTTTTACTATATATATATATATATATATATATATATATATATATATATATCACTCAACCCCTCCTCACGAACATGGTGAGATACAAGATTAGTTTCTTGAGCGAAGTTTAACAGGTTTGAATTCAGAGTTTTCCTTCTCCTAGACTAGTTACCTAGCCAAGCTTAAAGAGCCAGTCTGCGCTATTATTTACCCATAGATGGAGTGAGAATAGTTGGATTCATACCTTTCCCGTATTAAGCAACGGCTGGCACTGTAAACAATCAGTCATTTGATTATCAAAATGACTTGATTCGCCATTAAATAGACCCGTATAGGGTTGATATTCCTGATTAGGGTCAGATCACAGTTTTCCCACTAGATCACCGAAGTTAAGCAGCGATGAAACTGTTCAGTCCTTAATTGGGTGACATTTTAAGCAACATCAGGTATTCTATGCAATCAGAGTCCTTTGATTACTGAAATGACTTGATTCGGCAATAAATCACCCGTACAGGGTTGATAATCCTGATTACGGCCAGGGCACAGTTTCCCACTAGATCACCGAAGTTAAGCAGCGATAAACCTGTTCAGTACTTAACTGGGTGACATTTGGAGCAGTAGCAGATACTCTAAGCAATCATAGTCCTTTGATTATCAAAATGACTTTATTTGGCATTAAATTGGAGTTAGGTTATGTGTCCAATTGGACAATCCAGTGTGAATTTTGGAAACTTATAAACCTAATGTCTTGTTTTGCCTAGAATATCTACCTATTCACTTATGTAAGATTTTTACCTAGACTCATATTAGGTGTTTTTTATTATATATTTTTTGATAAAGGAGTTAGGTTGTGTGTCTAATTGGACAATCCAGTGTGAATTTGGAAACTTATAAACCTAATGTCTTGTCTTGCCTAGAATAACTACCTATTCACTTTTGTGACTTTCTTTCCTAGACTCATATTGGGTGTTCTTTTTTTATCTAATCTAATTTAGCCTTTTTAATCATAGGTTCACATATTGTGTTCATTTCTATGCTAGGTCTACTTACGAGATTAGTATAGCCTACCCCCCCCCACACACACAAAAAAACCCAAAAAAACAACCTGAATGTTCTGTTCTTGAAACGTGTTAAACGTTTTGAGGTGGAATTTTCCCTCCAAAAATCTGAGAGTTCAATCAGCATGAATAAATGAAGTGATTAACAGACAAATCTAAAAGAGATCTTCAAGGAAATCCAAAAACAAAAGTTCCTTTAGATTTAATTGATTTAATTGAACAATTGACATTCGAAAGATCGATTAATAGAAACCGTATTCAGGAAAACAACATCTGAATAGACTGACACAATTTTGTTTTTGTTATGCGAACAAATTGTGATTCCCAATAATTAAACAATGCTTATATTGATTAGCGACTCGTTTTCAACGTCGAATAGTGCATCTTAAATCAACCCTAAGGCTTGGTAGGCGTTCAAGAAGTGTCAGTTGCATAATAATGTACAAATAATCTTTTCTCATTGTCATTGATAACGACTATTAACAAGAACGAAGCTTGGCATATAAACTACTCAGGTCAGTTGTATATAGGCATAAATAATGGAATTTGATAATTTGCTTTTGAAGCATTGTTATGTAAAGTATATTATTATTTATATTTTTGAAGGCAATTACAATGCGTATATCGTATAAAATTCGATAATTATTGAAAATAATCATGACAAGCAAACCCGGGGAATAATGTGCGTGACGTGGAACACCGTACAGTTGTTTCAACTTTATTAAGTCTCATCAGTGGTGTATACCTACGATCTCCCTCCAACAGAGATCGAAACCAGGAACCCAGCACACAGTCAGAAACTCTACCTCTGGGTCACCATCCCGTAGCACACGAGACATGCCGGATTAACTTGTCAATGATAAACACGCCACTACTATACATAGTACATTGAGCGTTGAAGGAATCGCAAATTAGGCCTATGCCCAGGCCTAAGAAATAATGGAATTTGATCATTTGCTTTTGAAGCATAGTTATGTAAAGCATATTATTAGTTATATTTTGGTGTGTGTGTGTGTGAGAGAGAGAGAGAGAGAGAGAGAGAGAGAGAGAGAGAGAGAGAGAGAGAGAGAGAGAGAGAGAGAGACTCGCCATCAGATGCAGTTAAGTATCCTCTCCAGGACATACCTTTTCCTGTGGAGTCTTACCTCATTGCAAATCGGTCGGAAAATTAAAACATATTACAGGGTAACCCAGAGAAACAGAACCCAAATTATTTATTCATTTTCCCATTAAACTAACCCTAAACCCTAAACTCCTACCCCTACCCCTCCCCTAAACCCCCCTAGTTAAAATTAACAGTTTTATTACAAAATGTGTGGGTTCTGTTTTTTCTGGGTTACCTAATTTTCGGACCGATTTGCAAGTTTTGCCCGGAAAATTAGGTGACCCAGAAATAAAAACCCAGAACCCACACATTTTGTAATAAAACTGTTAATTTTAACTAGGGTTAAGATTAGGTTTGGGGTTTAGGGTTAGTTTATTGGGAAAATAGATAAATAATTTGGGTTCTGTTTTTGATAAAACCAATCTTATTTTTTGGATGGGCTGATAAAAGAAAGGACCATCAGTATGTCAGAGATACTCATGAAAAGGAACCGCAAGTTCTGAGACGATTTGTTACCTTCAATGAGGTAAGACTCCTCAGGAAAAGGTATGTCCTGGAAAGGACACTTAACTGCATCTGATGGCGAGTCTCTCTCTCTCTCTCTCTCTCTCTCTCTCTCTCTCTCTCTCTCTCTCTCTCTCTCACTCACACACACACACACACACACACACACACACCAAAATATAACTAATAATATACTTTACATAACTATGCTTCAAAAGCAAATGATCAAATTCCATTATTTCTTAGGCCTGGGCATAGGCCTAATTTGCGATTCCTTCAACGCTCAATGTACTATGTATAGTAGTGGCGTGTTTATCATTGACAAGTTAATCCGGCATGTCTCGTGTGCTACGAGCTGGTAACCCAGAGGTAGTGTTTCTGACTCTGCGTTCTGGGCTCCTGGTTTCGATCTCTGTTAGAGGGAGATCGTAGGTATACACCACTGACGAGACTTAATAAAGTTGAAACAGCTGTACGGTGTTCCACGTCGTGCACGTTATTCGTCGGGTTTGCTTGTCATGATTATTTTCAATAATTGTCGAATTTTATACGATATACGCATTGTAATTGCCTTCAAAAATATAAATGATAATATACTTTACATAACAATGCTTCAAATGCAAATTATCAAATTCCATTATATATATATATATATATATATATATATATATATATATATATATATATATAAGTAAGTTAGTAGACTCTGTACTGAAAAATACCAATGTGAGTTAGTAGGGTGGGATATCCCATTAGATATATTTGGCAAGATTATACTCTCGGTTCTGATTAGCTGCTGCATGTGGTGTAGATATTTTGATCAATATACCTTCAAAACATAATCGGGATGGGAGTTAGTAAAGGGTCTATATTTAGTCACAGCCTGTCAGATTTGTCTTTGAACTGTATGCTAGTTGAAGCCTTACTGTGAAGGTGAGTATTTTGTGTTGGTTCTACACGGTCGTTTTCTTCTTCTTCTTCTTCTTCTTCTTATTATTATTATTATTATTATTATTAATTGTTTACTCCTTTTGAGTTTTCACATCAGTGTCCTCAGGTCTCCAGGATTCTTCTGAGTATTCTGGCAGATTGCAGCAGTGCAGTGTTCTGAGAGGTTTCAATTCTTCCTCTGATTACCAAACTTTCCAGACCCTTTTCCAATCCTTTTGGGACCGTTCCAAGTGCACCAACTACAATTGGTATCACTTTGACTTTCATATTCCATAACTTTTTCAGTTCTCTGGCAAGGTCCAGATATTTGTCCATTTTTTCATTTTCCCTTAGCCTTACACTGTGATCTGCTGGAACTGCAAAATCCACCAGTTGACAAGTTCTTTCTTTTTTGTTTATCAACACTAGATCTGGTCTTCTTGCTGGGATAAGGTGATCCGTTTTTATTTCAAAGTCCCAGATAATTTTATGTGATTCGTTCTGAAGAACAGATTCTGGTTTATGCATATACCATTTTGTTGTATGGTCAAAATTTAATTTTTGCATACATCCTAGTGGATCACCTTCCCAACCCAGTCGTGTCAAGTTTTGTATTATTATTATTATTAATAATATTGTAGAAATAATTTCCATTAACTTCGCGTGAATTAGTAGAATTTATTAACTATTACCTTACTCTAAGCCACCGCAATCTAGTACCCATATAATGAAAAGGAGTGAGAGTTTGCCACAAAAGAAATTTGAAGAATTCGGTCGGGACAATCATATAGTTGCTAGGGCTTGGCATTACTAGCCAACTGATCGGGTGGGTCCTCTCCGACCGCCTATCTAGCCCGAGTAAGAGCAAAAGTGAGTGCTGCCTGTCACGAGACTATTAGACTACTTTTTTTTTTTTTTTTTTTTTTTTTTTTACTTATAGCCCCCTTTTATTCCTATTTCATTCTCGGAGTGGTGGACCCGTAGATCTCATTAGATCATTCACCTGTGTTCTTCAAAGTCTTACAGTCATCTTTCCTCGACTTGTCACTGATACTAGACTTTGAGGAAGGAGAGCATGCGGTGCGTGTCGCACAAGCGCACAACATGTCAACATGTGCAGATATTTCTACAAGTCCCTCGGTGATGGAGGAATGGTGATGTGTGCAGGTTTGATGGCCTGGAAGTACTCAACTGTGAACATACACGTGGCGATGCTCGTGACCAATTTAACAGCACTGCATTGTCGATTAAACAGCAACACTCTGCGACCATAATCCTGCCCGCAGGTATAACGAGTCACACCCCACAGCCTACAGGTGGCCGCATTGAGGGGATCTTACCTCTTCGCAGAAGAGGCGGTCAACGTATTCTACAGCCTAGACAACAGGCGGACGAGTTTTGAATAAAACTATACTATTTATGAGCAAACAGCATAATGTGTTTCAAAAATGTATTTATAAAGAATATGACTTACCTATACACGAACACGTCATCAAATGGAGGCAAAATATGAAAAAGAAAGAAAAGAATTATGAATAAAATGAAAGGTTAACAAAAAATTCTTAAAAATTTAATTTAATTCTCTTAAAATGAATTCAAACACAAGTTGGGTTTATAGAAAGAGTGAAAGCACGCAAAATGAATAAAAGGGAATGAATTCATTAAAAAAAAGAGTTCAATTCTTTCTCTACGTGACGAATTGTACATTCGTGAAATCTCTAAATATCACGCATAAAACATTTCTTTTTATATACGAAAAATCAAATAGATTTTAACATCTATGTTTTAAAATGTTTTGAATTTTAAAAATACTTATAATACAATATGTCAGCAAAATTATCATTATACAGGGTGGACCAAAATGATCTGATACGACTAAGGCGGGCGGGAAAACATCTAATGTAATGAAATAATGATAATAATAAGAAGAAGAATATGAAAGTCAAAGTGATACCAATTGTGAGGTTTTTTTAATATATATAAACACAGCATTTTCTTGTCTCAAATTTGAGTTTGACAAAGCCTCGTTAAGACACCGAGGCAAGTTGTTTGTATTTTATCTCCTTGTATTACTCAACTCTAAATTACACACACCCATGTAAGTATATATATATATATATATATATATATATAATATATATATATATATATGTGTGTGTGTGTGTGTGTGTGTGTGTTGTGGTACGAGCAAAATTTGAAAAGGGTTTTTAAATAATTTACTGTTATTCGGATCCAACAACCACTCCTCCAACAATAATATTGTTGATAATAACTCTGCCTGTTATCACAACTTTGCTACGTAATATATATATATATTTTTTAAAAAAAAATTTTTTTTTACTTCCACATCTGCGGATTTTACACCATTATTCCTGCGTTACAAAAACATTTAGCTGGCTCCCCACGGCGGTATTGGCTTCTGTCCCCTTTCTTGAATTGAGGGGGGGACGTGACCGAATTCTCTCTTTCTTTTTTTTTTTTCCTCCCTCCCCCCCGGGTTTGTTGTTGTTTTGGAGGGGAAAGGGAGGATAATTTTCCTTCCCCTTTTA
>CM042165.1:75094222-75109222 GCA_023376005.1 Doryteuthis pealeii
AAGAGAGAAGTATACAAAACAGACGACGCCAATATCAAATCCGAACTGAACAGGATCAAAATTCACAAGAGTATCACATTCAGGGCATTTCGAAGGACCGTAATATTGAACAAGTACATTGAGTAATTTTGTAGGCTAAGTGAAATTAGAAGATAGTTAAATCAATTAGCAGCTGAAGAATTTGGTACTTGTTCACAATAGCCCGCTGAACAAATGCCTGCGGTAAGGTACATTGTTCCATTTTGAACGACAATTCGTCAGAGGGCTATTCTGAATAAGTGCCATTGATTACCCTTAATGGATCGACCATGAAATGGGTGGGAAGTGCTGGGAGCCAAATGTGTGTGGGCACGAAGGACATCTAACGTGCTGTAATGTTTATCATTGTTTATGAGTTTGATACTGGTGGGGATTAATAAAAGTAAAAATTAATAAAAACAAAAGTAAAATAAAGTAAAATAAATAAATAATAAAAAAAGAGACAAAAATAACAATCTCCTTGAGGGCTTAGGACAGGAAGAGTACTCAGGGCATGCTCAGGAAAAAACCCAAGTTCTTGGCATCGAAAAGGTCTCTAGGACGCTTCGACTTAGAGATTTGCAGAGGTAACACCTATCGAATTGTACAGGAAATATATCCCCTCAACGAAATAGTGTTAACCCGATAATAAAGGTCTAACTCTAAAGTCATCCCTGTCTCTGTTCCTTTCTTTCTCTCCGTTAAATTCTATTTCACCTCAGCAGCCTACACGAAGTAAGTAATACTTCTAATAGGGGATAGGACACAAGACACATGAACCAAGACTTATTCCCATAGACTCACTGGGAGATCCGTACGTCTAGCCTTTTGCTAAAACTAAAGTAATCTACTTTTTTTTGTAATAATAATAATAATAATAATAATAATAATAATATCCCTTATCACTGCTCACCATTATATATATGTATGTGTAAGAGAGAGAGAGAGAGAGAGAGAGAGAGAAGAGAGAGAGTGTGTGTGTGTGTGTGTGTGTGTGCAACGCACTCCCGATGTTTGACTAGATATATCGATTATTCAAGTTCCTACTCTTTTAAAACAACGTTTCTTTAAAATAATAATAATCTTATTATAATGGAGATTGTGTGTTTTTCTGTCTGTAACCGAAACTATATTCCTACTCAAGTCACAATCCTCTTAGTTATTAACATCACATTCTCCATGATTTTATTTTTATCTAAACCTCAATTATTAATAAAAATTGTCTTACATTATTAATACTGTTAACTATGTATACTTACTAACAACATTCAATTATATTTATATATACAACAAAATAGCGCTTTACAATGTGAACGGGAAGGCTAATTTGCATATTAATATTAAAAAATCGAATTTAATAAATATGTGCTTAGTATTATTGATTTCTAATTGTTTGGTTTTATTTTAATGAATATAAGCAAACGTTTCTTCAATAAATCTTAAATGAAATCCGTTAACAAGAAAAAATAACTGTCATTTTATTCTTCACTTCTCTTTTTAACTAAATAGTTAAATTCGAAAAAATAACAATGAAAGACAAGAGTGATGGAAGAGTAAGTTTCAGTTGTTCCATTTTTTATTATACTCCTCTGTTTCAAATCTTTTATTATACTCCTCTGTTTCAAATCTTTTTATCTGTATTCTTATTTAGTTTCATTAGCCTTTCTAATTTAATACAATATTTTATTACATTAAAACTTAAATACTTGCACCCGGAGGGTGCATATATTTGCTAGTAATAATAATAATAATAATAATAATAATAATAATAAGAAGAAGAAGAAGAAGAAGAGAATAGAGTTATTTTGTTTAAAACATTTAGAGGAGCTGATTTTTTTCTTTTTTTTTCTCTTTTTTTTTTTTTTTTGGAAGTAAACTTCCTGGTGGCAGAAGTTTTTGGCGCACTTTCTCACCTGTCATCCACCATCGTCCCCCCCCACCACAAAACAAAGCTTCTCTTACACGACGACTGAAGACGGTGTTAAATGAAACATCGACACACTTTTCTCTATTCATCTCATCAATTCGCCGTAATAACGAGTGCAAAGCATCAAATCAAAGAACCGAGTCCAAAAAACTGGCTAAAAGTAAGATGACTTCGAACTTGGTATTTACCAAGACCGCCCACCAGAGTAGGATGTGATATACAAAGTCTCTTTAAACTGAGAAGCCACGCACAACCAGAAGCTCATGAGATGGTTAGTAAAATAGGCGGATTAATAAAAGCAATCTTCGTGTAACTGTTTGTGTAACTGTATGACAGGTGCATACAGTTATACAAGCACACAATCGCTTTGAGCATATCTTTCAGATTTTCAAAAGCTTTCGCTGCCCGAAGATTTCTCCTCTTAAACAATCAAGTCTAAATAGCAGGAAACCAATATGGTAGCAAGTTTATTTCCTTACAAAATATATATATATATCATTATTATTATTATTGCTCTATCACAGATATTGAGCACTCTCCTAATAACCCTGTATATATTGGCTTACTACTGTCTCATCAAGTGTGATAGTGTTAACCATACATATTGGTATGCATATAAACACACATATACATAAACACATACACACACACACACACACACACACACACACACACATATATATATTATATATATATATATATATATATATATATATATATATATGGACTCTCCAGTCGATTTCGACGTATGAGGGTTCACACACAAAATGAACATCCACACAGTGATTTGTTTATAGTGGTGAAGGCTTGTGTTGGGCCATCCACACTTTTTGGCACAGTCGATAGGAAAGAATTGGTGCATCAAGGGTTGCCACAAACCCAATCAACAACCGACCTCAGTAATTTTGAATTCAGAGTTATCCCTCTCCTAGACTGGTTACCTATCCAAAGCTGAAGGGCCTGGTCTGCCCTACTATTTAACCCATAGCTGGAGGGAGAATATATGGATTCATATCTTTGCCAAGTGTATTAGCGCTATGTGAAATGCCAACAGCTTCGTCTAGGAATTGAACTCGAATCGAAGAGTCCATTTTCCACGACTCTAACCTCTAGCCCACTATCTATCTATCTCTCTCTATATCTATATCTATATCTATATCTATATATATATTATATATATATATATATAATATATATATATATAGTTAACAATGGAAAATAAGGAAAATGATAGGTTTCTTACTGTACAAGGATGCGCTATGACATAGCAAATTACGTGAAGTGCCCAGAAAAATATATATATATATATATATAGTAATACATTATTCTCTGAGACCAACTGAATATCTTACTGCAACTTCAGATGGCCAAATATGACATTAGATAATAGAAACCTTTTACCAATAGACAACACAAAGAATGTTTAGAAATTGTTACCTGTTTATTCCTTTGACTAATAATAGGTCGTTACACTAAGTGTATGAAATGTTTATGCAAATTTAAGACGAAGATCTGAATTGATAATACCTGTAAGATGTTTCGATGATAAAATTGCTATATATATTCTTAATTGCTGTCTGGTCACAAATATATGTCACCATGTGTATTCTATTTTTCAATTCTACCTTATTGGCTAAGCAATATTTTAAAATGGTTTGTTGCAAGTGCCTTCGTCTGTTTAACAGCATATCAGCCAACGGTGCTTGAAGGCAATTTATACAAGTGAATTTCGCAAAGATCGTACAGACTGTATTAAGTCTCATCAGCGATGGACTTCAGCCAGTTCGAAGAAATTCCTGCGCTGTCAATGATACTGAGACGTCTCTACCATATGAGGCAAGGGGCGCATATACTTGGATCTTTGTTTATATATATATATATATATATTATATATATACGTTTAAAAATCGAATGGTTTAAAAACTACGGACTTAAGCTTCTCGCAGTAGCGCGAATCTTCAGGGTATTTTATTCCTACCATCGGAGTTACATAGGGGCTGAAGGCGGGTATGTAGCTCATCCGCTGTATTGAAAATGGGCACTACCCAGCTATTAAATACAGAACGATGGTAGAAAGAAAATAACCTGAGGATTCGTCTACTGCTAGAAACTTAAGTCGGTAGTTTTTAAACCATTCGATTTTAAACGAAAATTAGCTCTTTATATTGAGCCCGTTTTAATCGGTTTTAGGAAAAAATCCAGAAGTAAATAAGACTTTATACGTATTTGCTTGGTGGATTTAATGGTAACTGCTGGAACTTAATCCGACGATATATTATATGCGGCTATATATATATATATATATATATATATATATATTGTGTTTGCTGGTTGGTTTTGAAGGCTATCTAATTCAAGTGTAAAGGAAAGTGAGGTAATTATTATTTGTTTGTTTACCTTTTATTTATTCTAAATATTTCGAGATAAAGATCGCTTCGTCAGAAGACTTCTGAAAGGCTGGAGTAGTTAGCTTGTTGTTAGGACCTGTCCATTGTGTTGTTCTAACAACCAGCTAACTGTTCCAGATTTTCAGAAGTCTTCTGAAGAAGAGATCTTTATCTCGAAATATGAAGAATAGATCAAAAATAAACAAACAACATCATAGTTGCCTCATTTTTCTTTAGAATGCATTGTAAAAGCCTTCAAAACCAACCATCAAACCAATATAATCACAATGCTTTAAACAGATTATAAAACTCTTTATATCTATAGGATTTGTTTGTAAAAGTAAAGTCGTCAGGGCGGCCTAAAGTCGGTATCAGCCAGTCAGCGAAGGAGTCTATCCCCTTTTCAATAGCACTAGACCAAGGAGATTGTTTTTGGCGTCTGAGGTGGAGCGCCACACCTACCATCAGCTCCTTACTTTACCGCACAGATCCCTGTGCTACTCATACGCTGAGTTGGCGAGGACCGGTATCGAACTAGGAACCTTGTGGTTTTTTTAGCCGAACGCCTAACTTCATGTATTAATTAATTAGTAGAATTACTTTTCATTAACCTCATGTGTACTAATAAATACTAGTGGCTGACCCCCAGTCATTGCTTCTAGCACCTACATGATAAAGGGCTGGTATTTGTCATAAGTGTAATTGAAAAACATGGTAAGGACAATCATAAAATTTTAAATTTAAATGGAAGTTACTGTCCAACTGTCACGTGGTGTAATAGTTAGCAAACTAGTTTCGTAAATCCGTTTCTACTGAAATGCGAGTTCGATCCTCGCTGGATACCCCATACTTATGACTTTGTGTCAAATGCTAGGACAATATTACTATAAGGATGGTTCAAATTTATACATACTTTGGATACAAATAACTCCGACGAAGGTTAATAGACAAACATTTAATATACACAGCACAGGGATAACAGTTGGTACAACGTTCATAGTAAAGAGTACATATAAAAAGGGGTACACAAATAAAGATAAGACACATTCATGAATGATACAGATATACATATATGAGTACAGACATGAGACTAGCGATAGTCCATGCTGTAAAGACTTACAGTAACGTAAGTGGGGCGGAGCCCCAACGAGAGGGTTTAGATAGAATCTACCCCATGTGGCTCGTAGTTGCTGAAACAGGAAAAGAGGCCGAAAGGATTTGAAACCGGCGCTTAAATACTATGGTGCCCCTGGTGGGCATCATCAAACTAGAAAGGGCAGACAACTCCACCAGGCGAATACAAACTAACGCTATTACCTTTAGGCACCCCCTTTTGATCTCGATTAAGAAAGGACATGTTTTTTATTTGCACCGTCAATATCCGGTTGTTTGTTAGGGGTTAAGGTTAGGGGATAGGGTTAGGGGTTATTTTAGGGGTTAGTTTTATAATTTAAAAAATATCTAAAAATCGTCTGTTAAAACAACTGGATATTGACGGTGTAAATGAAAAACATGTCCTTTCTTAATCGAGATCAAAAAGGGGTACCTAAAGGTCATATGATCCAATGCTACTCACTATTTGATGTGGATACATTTCTGCACCCACCTGAAAAGGGTTACAGGAGTGCACAATACATCTCGGCATATAGCCGTTGTGTCAAATCCCACTCGTTGGTTACGTAATTTTTTTATTCACTAATTTGTTTTTCTTCTTTTTTTTAAAGTTCTCGTAAGCGTCTTATGTAATATTTCCAACAGAATGGTGGATCGTGCTTGTTTATGACGTCATAATAACAAAAGATTCGCTCGTTCGAGTGTCTGACATGTTCATGCCACACATCTCGTCTAACGTGACAGCTCGACATTCAAAACAGATTAAGTCACGCTCTCAAGTAAATAACAAAAATACAACATGTTTTCCACACTTTTTTTTTTCGTGCGCTTAAAAATATCTCGAAGAAAATGATCTCGAATAGAAAGGAACAGTTTTTTTTCTTGAATTCAACTCACTTGTTATTTTTTTTCTCATATGTATTCAATGTTATTAATCTAAATCAGAGGTAATATTATAATATAATTTGCATATATACATATATAAAAGATGTATGTAATTTAGGCACGCACATACACACACACTGACACACACACTCATACACACTCGATTAGCTCAGTTGGTAGAGCGTTCGGCTAGAAACCACAAGGTTCCTAGTTCGATACCGGTCCTCGCCAACTCAGCGTATGAGTAGCATAGGGATCTGTGCGGTAAAGTAAGGAGCTGATGGTAGGTGTGGCGCTCCACCTCAGATGCTAAAACAATCTCCTTGGTCTAGCGCTATTGAAAAGGATAGACTCCCTCGCTGACTGGCTGATACCGACTTTAGGCCGCCCCGACGACTTTACTTTATATATATATATATATATATATATATATATATATATATATAAAGGTTTTTTATAGTATGTTTGAAGCATTGTGCGTATGTGTAATATAAAGATTTTTGAAGGCAATTTACAATGCAATATGTGTTGAAAATTATATTTATTTAATTCTAAATATTTTCGGAAATAAAATTCCATCATCAGAGTTATTGAAAGTACTGGTGTTTTTTTTATAGTACTTATCCCATGGCGATGGTGTGATCATCTGTTGTTTTAAGAAGTTGAGGAACGCCGTATATTTGAAAACACCTTCGCCGTGGGATAAGTACTTAAAAAAAAACCTAGTACTTTTAATAACTCTGATGATGGAATTTTATTTCCGAAAATATTTAGAATTAAAATAAATATAATTTTCAACACATATTGCATTGTAAATTGCCTTCAAAAACCTTATATATATATATATATATAAACGATGAGGAAATTAATCCGACAATATTTGAAGAAAATATTTTCAAAAAATATAACAAACACAGGATGTTATGATCAGAGGAAAACATTTTATGTCTCAATATTTAAGTATTTCGTTATTAACCATCATCAGGATATTGTTACAGAAATTTTTGTCAGGGAGAAAAATGAAAAATACTAAGTGTATAGTGAATGAATATGATGTTATCAACCGTTAATTTTTATATGTGGGTTTGTTTACGAAAGCTGATGACGGGATCATTGCCTGTGAAAAAATGGAAAATGAAGATCATAGGAGGACGCATACATGAACAATTAATAACATTACATTTACACACTCATTATAACTTAAAATTTTCATTATTCTTCCCCCACAAAAATTATGTAACAATGTTCTGATGATGGTTTAATACAGAAATACTTAAGTATAGACACATAAAATTGTATCCTTATGATCATAACATCATGTGTTTGTTATATTTTTTGAAAATATTGGTTGCAAGTATACTGAGAAAGAATCAGTGCTTAAGTAATGTATCAACCACGCAGTATGGCCAGTGATTGGCTAATGAACAGATCACATGATCTCGCCTAGTCTATAAATCCAGGCGGGAACTAGAGAACACCTTATATCTCAAAATTTCCAACACATTGCCCCTGGAAGATCCTTTGCGCAGCATCCACTATCCGCACAGAGTTGGTCTATGTACGTCTTTACTGGAAATCTGATCACACTGAGAGGTTAAAGCGAAATTTTTTCCATGTCATAGTTGTATCAGTGCTACTGTACGGCAGCACTACTTGGAATCTAACAAAGCGCCTAAAGAATAAGCTAGATGCGAGATGCACAAGAATGCTGCGCGAAATCTTAAAGACATGGAAACAATACCCCACGAAAAAACAGCTGTACGGCCACCTGCCCCATATCACACAAACCATCCGTGTGAGATGAACAACGCATGCTGGGCATTGCTGGAGAAGCAAGGATGAACTAATTAGTGACGTTATGTTGTATAGCCGCTTGACTGGACTTCAATAAAACCACAGACACGTAATATAAAAATAGGACCCGTCTTTATTTTCTTCAGTGTATGGGTGGTGAGGTGCGACGAGTGTTCACAATGAAAATGCCGGTGTCTGGCGAAGAGCGCAGTGTTCACAATGAACTTCTAGTGGTTGACGGGAGACGAAGTTATTTCTCGGCTGCTGCTGGGGACTGACCGTCGGCTCGAATCCTCTGACCTTTGTATCGATAAATACGCCTACGTATCTTTATCCTTTGATCTGGTCTTTACATCCGCTAAATATGTCTACGCATTTTTATCTTTTGATCTGATAACGGACATATATATTTCTTTCTTTTCACCGGAAGTCTCTGCTTCTGTTTTCCTTTTTTTCTTTTATCTATTTCTTCATCTTCTCCCCTTTTTTTAAGATATATATTTTTATCTTTGGCTTTGTCTTTTTGCCGGAAGTTTCCTCTTCCGGGCGACGATAATAAAACAGTTCTTCTTAAACAAGACATGGAAACAATACCCTACGAAAAAACAGCTGTACGGCCACCTGCTCCATATTACAGAAATCATCCATGTGAGATGAACAAGGCATGCTGGGCACTGCTGGAGAAGCAAGGAGGAACTAATTAGTGACGTTCTTCTGCGGAAGCCATCACATGGGCACGCCAGAGTATGCCATCCAGTTACATTATACTCCTCCTAGAATTGCACAGAATACATTAGAGTCTGATTGAATTTGTTTCTGATTGAAAGACATTTGAAAAAACAAAACAACAAAACAAAACAAAAATAAAAAAAATAAAAAACGAACCAAAACTACACAAAGTCAAATCATTGAAAATAATACCTTACGGATCAAAAAGATTTCATCCGATTACAACGTTCGATTCACCGTTTCGAATAAATTACGCTTGAATATCCATCGCCATCTTGTTTAGATTTTTAGCGTTACTTCTATATTCACGAGTTTGACATCTTCGTTTACTCGTGTGAACACAATCCATGAAAGATTAGAAAATGAAAAAAAATAAAAATAAATAAATAAAAAGAAGAGACATTTACTGATCTTAGGATTGAACTGTACACAGCCAATCAACTGTAAAGATTTAACGCGCACTGTTGACTAACTTGCTTGCTGCCTATCTACACAAGACAACCTCTTGTAATCTCGCACCCTGACAATTTGTTTTTAGAAGAAGAAAAAAATACTACAAAATAATCCCTAACAATAAATACATATGTATAAATATGTTGTGTATTTTGGCAGCAAGTTATTATCTAGGCAAGTATTGTTGAAAACCACGGAATATTTCTTTTTCATGATCTTTATCGGAAGTTTTTTTCTAGTCATCTAGTTTTCTTTCTTGTCGTGTATAAATATGTATTTATTGTGTTATGCTTGATATTTTTATATTTTTTTATCTATTATTTGTTGTTATATGACTCATTATATTATTCATTGTTATATTATTTATATTATGTTATATTACATTTATTTATGAATATTGGAGTTGGCATTAAATAATCCACACGGTTGATATGCCATTAAACGAAAGGAAACGAAACGAAACCAAATCAAACCTTTCCGTGAATAGTAAACACGCCCATACATGTCAAATAAACGCGCGTGCACACACACATACACACACACACACACACACACACACACAGACAGACAGACAGACACACACACACACACACAGGCAAACAATTAACGTATTAAATTAGAGGCAGACAAAAAATATGTAACAGAGTGGGGGTATAATAGAAAAATAGAAATGAAACTTAGCTCTTCCACCACTCCCGTCTTTTATTGCTGAATTTTACTTATTTAACTATTTAGTTAAATTAGGGAATAAAGAATAAAATGACAGTTATTTTTTCTTGTTAATGGATTTCATTTAAGATTCATTGAAGAGATGTTTGCTATATTCATTAAAATAAAACTAAACAGTTAGAAATCAATAATACTAAGCACATATTTAATATAATCTTTTTAATATCAATATGCAAATTAGCCTTCCCATTTTAAATACAATTACATGTTATTTGTAGATATGGACAACACTAATAATTGAAGCAATTTTATTAATAATTGAGGTTTAAATTTTGTTACTTGATAGTTTCGGTTGACAGAAAAACACACAATCTCCATTATAATATATATATATATATATATATATATATATATATATATATAATATATAAATATATAAAGGTATTACATATCTATTTATTTGATGGCAATAGAACAGTCACAGCCTTAGGTTTCATACATGCAAAATCGCATGCATTCATCAGGTGACGCTGTTGCGAATACAATGAAATTGGAAAAAATCGAAAAATTCAAAAGGTTTTTACGGGCACCATTCCAGTGAAAACTGAAGCGGTGACTAGCCCAGGCTATAGTTATATATATATATGGATCTACAGTGTTAAAAATATGTGAAATAAATATGTATTTACATTGTGTCTCTAATTGTCTTCGGGTTAATAAATATCACATGTTGATATTGTTTTCTGTTCAAACGAGTACTACCAGGAGGAAATATGCATTAGCGTTCTTGTTTGACAAAAATAAAATAAATAAAATAAAATAATACTGTCGATCCATTAAGCGAAACATTAGTGTCGGTATATTTTATCAAATATCAATAAGTCATCCTCATTTTCTCCTGTTTTACTCTTACTCATTTTCAACATACTGTCAGATTCCTTTCCCTTTTTCTTTGCCTACATACACAATCAGACACACACGCACACACACACACACATATATATATATAGTTATTTACTAAGCTTAGGTTGGATGTGGCACAAGACCAGAAGTAGGGGACGCCAAATGAGAATCGAATAAACTTACTATCAATGGTCTGCGAATATAGCTTGCTAAACATTATACTACGTGAGCTGCTCTCTCTCTCTCTCTCTCTTATATATACGTGGGATTGGCACTGTTCAGCTTTTACTGGAACGATGTGCCAAAGTGTAGTATTATAGGAAGAGTGCTCAATATAAAAAATAGACCTATTATATAATATAATAAAATAAATATATAAAGGTTTTATATATTTATTTATTTATTTGATGCATTTGAACCAACGTCGCCTGAAGAATGTTTGCAGTTATGCATGCGTGAAACCAAATGGTCGAGACTGTTCCATTGTCATCAAATAAATAAATATATAAAATCTTTATATATTTATTATATTAAATAATATATATATATATATATATATATATATATATATATATATATATATATATGTGTGTGTGTGTAATTATTAATTTTCCCAACGATTTCAGCGTATATGCGCCTAACAATTCAATTAAAGATGTGAATACCTACAACTGTATATAGTAGTGAAAGGTTGCGTAGAACTAGGCACTCATTTTTGATTATGTAATTACATGACAATAATGCAACAGTGAACAAGCGACTTACCAAACCAGAAATGCTCTAAATTCAGAAGGATTCTTTCCCTTAGCCAGGTGCTCTACTACATCTAGAGCAACAAGCCTGCCCTACTATTTCAATAAAACTGGTGACAACAGAAGGAACCATGTCTTTCCCAACGGCATTATCGCTAAGTGAAATGTTATCCAAGGTTTCAACTTTTATCATCGAACGCATTTCCTTTTGACGATAATCATTACACCGTGTTCACTTCATTCCGTTGTCAAATTGTACAGTCGCCACTTTTGCGACATCAAATAATAATGTAGGAAGCGCGTGGTGTAAGGGTTAAAGAAGGGAAATAGACTCGTCGCCCCGAGTTCAAATCCTGGACGTGGTAATTGAATTTCACTTAGCGCCAATACCCTTGGGAAAGGTATGAATCCTACTCTCCCTCCAGCTATGCATAAATAGTAGGGCTGACTGGGCTCTTTAAGCTTGGTAAGGCAACTGGTCTGGGAGAAGGAAAATTCTGATTTCAAACCTGTTGGACTCCGATTAAGAAATTGACCTTGTGTCGCATCCTGCTCGTGCGGAGGGGTTGGTGTGTGTGTGTATATATATATATATATATATATATATATATATATAATAAAGAACGAATGTGAAAAGTATCAGCACATAAAAGTTCTTAATGCTAAAATAGCAGAGCGGATTTTTAAAAATCAAATATTATGGTGTTAATATTTCGTACCTGCAGTTTAATACTTATCATGCAATCTTCGGGCGGTCAACAATATTGGATTAATACAATATTAAAACGGTGGTTTGTTCAGTGTTTATATAATGTGAAGTGTGCTCACACAATGGAATATTATAACGCAAAATTCATATTTAAAAATAAACATGCTTAGGTCTTAATGCTCGCGGTGTCCAGATGAAAGAAAAAAAAACGTTTTTTAGATTAATAGAGGGCGGAAAATAAAGGATTAATTAGGGTCGGTGGTAAATGGCATAACAGAAATTTGTTTAAATGTCTACATTTGGAAACCAGTTCGCTTCTCTTGTTCAATAAATTTACATTCGTATTTTGGAGAATACACATATTTTCTTCAATGCAAAGTCCACAGTTGCGCTGGCCACCTTTATAAGCCTGAGCCTTTTTATAATTTCCCATTTTATCATAAGTGTTTTGCCCGTTGTATCTTTAATGTACCATACATATTTTGATAAGGTGGGACTGTTTGCATATCTTCTGTTGGTGAAGCTTATATTTTGTTGTACCACCTATTTTTCCAATTTTTTTCAGTGGCACCAATGTATGTTGCGATGGCCACCCTTGTAAGCCAGGGTCTTTTTGATAATATCCCATTTAGCGTTTTTGTCCGCTGTGTCTTTAATGTGGCATACGTGTTTGAATAAGGTGGTACTATTTGCATATTATATATATATATATATATATATATATATATATATATAATGTTTATTTTAGCACTGTGTTATGGTTCTTTCTCCTATGCCTTTTGTTCTAGGGAGTAGACTTTCCGGTGTTTTAAAGGAGGAGACAGCATTGTTAGACAGGCACTACTTGAAACCACATGACTTTGCACCCATAACACAATGCCAAACCTACAGCTCCTGTTATAAAGGGATATATAAATGCAAAGTAGTAAAATACCCCCTCCCTGTGGGCCTCTGTGCTTTTCTTCAGGCTATTAAAATTTTATTCACCCCGCATTGGTTTATATGTACTATTTTCAGAATCGCTAGTGTATACCATGATAGGTATGGAACTTATAACTACTCTCTTTCCAGCTATGGGGAAATATTAGGACACACTGGGCCCTTTCAACTTTGCTATGTAACCAGTCTAGCAGAAGGAGAACTCTGAATTAAATCCTGTTTAATTCCGCGTAAGAAATTGGCCTCGTGTCACATTCTGATCGTGCGGTGGGGTTCGTATATCTCCCCATTCCCTAGTGGTTTGGGCACATTGGAGGAGATTTCACTGACGACCGCCAACTAAGCTTAAAATGGCAACGCTCTCCTGTAAAAGGGATGGAGCACTCTTTTGCGGCCTTTACATATACACAGATGTGTGTATTTATTAGTTAACATGTCCTTTCAAGTTTGTAGGTGACGGTAGTCGAGTGGTTTAGCAGCATGACTGATGATGAATCGAACGGGTTTCAATCTCGCTTGCCGGTAGCTTGCAAATGCCTAGCCAAACGGAACAGACGGTGTCTGTGGATTACTATATATATATATATATATATATATATATATATATAAAGACCACATGTTTTGTTCATTATCGATTAAAAGAGAAGTAAACATTTTTTTAATTAAAAAAAAGAATTTGTCATTTTTTGTTATATTTTTGTTATTTTGTTATTTTTATCTTTTATTTATTTATCTATTTTTTCCATTTTCTTTTTTTAGTCTTCTTTTAATCAATAATGAACAAAATATTTGGTCTTTTAAAGCTCTAATAAAATGTTGTACTCCTGAAATAATTACAAATATATAGATAAAATGTGTGTCAAAAAGTATCGAAATTTTTTGTACTTTTTGACACACTATGTATTCTGAAAAAAATAACGTTCCATTTATTTTTTTTTTCAGAATAGAAGGTGTATAAAAAAAGTACAATGTTTAAAGCTGTATTTACCAGGATAGAAATGAAGAATGAATGAAACGTTATTTTTTCAGAATACAAGGTGTGTCAAAAAGTACAAAAATCTCGATACGCTTTTGACACACCTTGTATATATAATGGAGGCGCGTGGGCTAGTGATTAGAGTCGTGGAAAATGAACTCGTCTATTCGAGTTCAATTTCTAGACGAAGCTGTTGGCATTTCACATAGCGCTAATACCCTTGGGAAAGGTAGGATCCATATATTCTCACTCCAGCTATGGGTTAAATAGTAGGGCGGACTGGGCTCTTCAGCCATGGCTAGGTAACCAGTCTAGGAGAGGGATAACTCTGAATTCAAAATTTCTGAGGTCGGTCGTTGATTGGGTTTGTGGCAACCCTTGATGCACCAATTATTTCTTATCGACTGTGCCAAAAAGTGTGTATGGTCAAACACAAGCCTTCACCACTATAAACAAATCACTGTGTGGATGTTCATTGTGTGTATGAACCCTCATACTTCGAAATCGACGGGAGAGTCCATTATATATATATATATATATATATTATATATATATATACTCACACTCTTTCTCGTCACGTACTTAAAATAAAAAACGAATAAACAAATAAAATAAATATACATCACACTGACACACAAACGCACACACAGACACACTGACGCCCAAATAAATAACGCACACACTGACGCCCAATACAACACGCTCTCTCTCTTTCTCCTCTTCCTCTCCCTCTCCATCTTCTCTCT
>CM042165.1:75114222-75124222 GCA_023376005.1 Doryteuthis pealeii
AATTCTTTCTTTCTTTCTTTATTTTCTTTCTTTTCTTTATTTTCTTCATTCTGTCCCATTTTTTATTCATTTAATTCTTTCTTTCTTTCTTTATTTTCTTTTCTTTCTTTATTTCTTCATTCTGTCACTTTTGATCTTTCTTTCTTTCTTTATTTCTTTCTTTCTTTATTTTCTTTCTTTTCTTTATTTTCTTCATTCTGTCCCATTTTTTATTCTTTCTTTCTTTATTTATTTTCTTTCTTTCTTTCTTTGCTTCATTCTGTGCCACTTTTGATTCTTTCTTTATTTATTTATTTTCTTTCTTTCTTTATTTTCTTTCTTTCTTTATTTATTTTCTTCATTCTGTCCCATTTTTTATTCTTTTAATTCTTTCTTTCTTTATTTTCTTCATTCTGTCCAAATTTTTGTTCTTCTAATTCTTTTTTTCTTTCTTTTCTTCATTCTGTCTCACTTTTATTCTTTTAATTCTTTCTTTCTTTCTTTTCTTCATTCTGTCTCACTTTTTATTCTTTTAATTCTTTCTTTCTTTCTTTTTTTCATTCTGTTCCATTTTTTATTCTTTTAATTCTCTCTTTCTTTATTTTCTTCATTCAGTCCCACTTTTTATTCTTTTAATTGTACCTTCCATTATTCCCTTCATTCCTTCCTCTTTTTTTCTACCTTATTTTCATTCTGTCCAACTTTTTCTTCAACCAATTTCATTCATTTCCCTCCTTCCTGTCTTTTTAAAAATATCTTCCTAATGTCCATACATTTTTCTTTCATCTTTCCGCTTCTCCTTTTTTTCTATCTTATTTAAATTATTATTTCTTTCTTCGATTCCTCCATTATTTTTGTTTCTTTAATCATTTCTTCTTTGTTTTCACTATTCCTTCATTTCCTATAGTTTTTCATTCCTACTTTAAATGTTTCTTCATCCTTGTTGTTTTTGGTTCTTTTCTTTCTTTCCTTAAACTTTCCTCTATTTGTGTATCAATTCTTACATTTCTCTTCCTTCCTTCTTACTTTTTTTCATTTATTGTTAAATGCTTCTTTATCCATTTCTTAATTCCTTCTCAAAATTATTAGTTCCCGAGTTCGCTAAGAAACACCCGAAGAAAGCCAAAGCCTTGTATATACATATAAGAATTAAGATGAGGAAAAATCCAAATATTACAAACTATCAAGCCTGATCAAAAAATCTAGGAAAATAATTTGATTTCTTGTTTTAAACTAATATACTATAAAAGAGATTTACAAATTATATTTTTATGCAATCTTATTGATCTGTGAAAAATAAAATGAGGAAGTTGGGAAAATCTCTCTATATATATTTACCAACCCCTCCGCATGAGAAGGATGTGACACAAGGTCAATTTCTTAAGCGGAGTTCAACAGGTTTGAATTCAGAGTTTTCCTTCTCCTAGACTGGTTGCCTAACTGTTATACGTGATACACCCTATAAGACTAATGGAATGCGCCGACAGGTTACTATAAATAACAGGGATAACTGTGGCTTAGCAGTAAGCCAATGCGAGTGCCAATAACTCTGTTCGTCGGACGTAATTTCCACATCTCTCTATTGTATTTGTCTACTTTCTGTTAATACATTCTTCTACATTTTGTTACCCGTCGTTTTGTTCTTATTTGACCCCTTAAAACCTCACAACACTAACCATGGTTAAAGAGCCCAGTCTGACCTACTATTTTATCCATAGCTGGAGGGAGAGTAGGATTTATGCCTTTCCCAAGGGTATTAGCGCTAAGTGAAATGCAGTTACCACATCCAGGATTTGAACTCGGGGCGACGAGTCCATTTCCCATTACGTTAACCATTACACCACGCGCTGGGAAAATCTATATAAGTACACCTGATATAAGACAGATTTACTCAAAATTAAATGTGCATTAGTAGGTTTTGCTAAATGCCTCGATAACTTAGTGTTATATAATGGATGGGCATAGTCCATTGTTTTGGCAGGAACCGTAAGTAATTTAGAAGGACCATATGACATTGAGGCACCCCTCTTTGATCTCGATTAAGAAAGGACATGTTTTTCATTGATACCGTCAATATCCGGTTGTTTTAACAGACGATTTTTAGATCTTTTTTAAATTAAGAAACTAACCCCTAACCCTAATCCCTAACTCTAACCCCAAACAAACAACGGGATATTGACGGTGTAAATGAAAAACATGTCTTTTTTTCATCATCATCATCATCATCAAGTCACGCAGTTGGCACGAATATCCATGACAATCTCTCTCCATCCGTCGGGAGGTCCTCTGTGCAGCACCTGTATCCGCACAGAGCTGATCAATGTACGTCTTTGCTGGTCGGCCCACACTGGCCTGCCCATGTGCTGAGGACGTCGCTTATGAGTTCGTCCTTGCTTCTCCAGCAGTGTCCCGCGTGTCTTATCCGTCTTACTCGGATGGTTTGGGTGATATGTGGCAGGTGGCCGTACAGCTGCTTTCTCGTTGGGTGTTGTTTCCACGTCTTGTTCAGGATCATCTGCAGCATTCTTGTGCAGCTTCCATTTCTTAATCGAGATTAAAAAGGGGTACCTACAGGTAATATGGTCCATTTAGAATAACAGTAAATGTTTTAAAAATACTGAGTCATTTAGACACTAATTTCTGAATCCCATCTTCAGACTTACTACTATTTTAGATACGTCTACCTATTTGTCATCCCTCCTCCTTTTATGCCACGCCCATTTACGCTTTTATTTCATTGCAGCTCTCTTGTCACACCCCCTATGCGTTGTCTTTTGTTTTCTCCTCCTCCCTTGCCACACCCCCTAGATGTTTCTGATGTTTCCTTCCTCTGTCCATACGTACTACAATTCTGGATGAGTTGGTCTTTATTTCTGCTCCTTTTCCACACTTTTTTTTTAATTACTTTTCCACTTATGCCGCACTCCTATACGTTTTCTCTGTTTTCTCCACCTCTCTTCCCACACGCCTCTACGTTTTTCTTTCATTTTGAAATCTAAAATTAATAGATTCCTTCCTACAAAATGACAATAACACTGGAATAACAACATCCACAATAAACTCTTCCTAATCAAACCCATTTTGGGAGGCTGGAGACCAACTTTAACGAAGTCTAGAAAGGAACAAGTCATTGTATCTCGATTACGCATGGGTCATACATGACTAACGCACTCCAATATTCTCAAACAAGAAAAACAATCTGTTTGAAAACGTCAACAAAGTTGTTATTGTTTGAGTATATAAGAGTGCGTTAGTCTTGTATGACCAATGCATAATCGGGATACAGTGACTTGTTCCTTTCTAGACTTCCTTAAAGTTGGTCTCCAGCCTCCCAAAGTACTTATTTTGCATTCCATCCAAAATTGGACTCTCTCCCCCTCTCTCTTTCCCCCTCTCTCTCTCCCCTCCCCCTCTATCTCTCAGTTATTTTTCTGAAAAGTAAACAATATTCATATCATTTGAGTAGCACAGGTTTTATATTGGACATAGTGTTTAACTGTCAAAGGTGTTTGACATGTTCCACATTGTGGTTGTTGTTCTCGTTTGAGTATTTAGGAGTGTGTTAGTCTTGTATGAGCAACACACTAATTTTTTTCTGTTCTCATCAACTCTCTTTTCTTTCCCCAAATACTGTGTACAATTTTCTCTTCCGCTGGCGCCATTTTTCTTCTTGTCTATATTCCCTCTCCTTTCTATTCATATTTCCCACGAATTCTCCCTGATTTTTCCCTCAATATTTCCAGCTCTTATTCATTCTCAGTCGGATTTTTTTATCTAACTTTCATACATTTTAAATTATCCTTTGTCCATTATTTTAAACTTGAAAAGTAACTTACTCAAGTTGAAGTGACTTACTGTTATAGGTGATACACCCTATTTGACCAATGGAATGCGCCGACAGCTTACTATAAATAAACAGAGATAATTGTGGCTTAGAAGCAAGCCAATGCGAGTGCCAATAACTCTGTTCGTCGGACGTAATTTCCACATCTCTCTATTGTATTGTCTACTTTCTGCTAATAAATTTTTCTACTTTTCGTTACCCGTTGTTTTGTTCTTATTTGACCCCTTAAAACCTCACAACACTTACTAAGAGAAAACCAAAGTCTTATATTTTTCTACAGACATTTAAAAAAAACATGGACACTACGCCATCGTCTTTAATAGAGGGAAGGTTGCCAACCATACATTTTAACCATTCTTCATTTCTCTTCAATAACACCTCTTTTTATCTATTGTTCCTTTCCATCCGTTAATGTACTTCAGATTTCCTCTTGTCTGTTCCTTGATATTCTTTCGATTCTGTGTATAATTTGTGGCGAATCTCTGATTAGACACGCAAAAAATAACTAGCGAATATTGAATCAGCCCCGAGCTGCATAGACTAAGGTAATTATAGAGTCGTTTTCCAAGAGGCCATTACCGAAAATACAAAAGAGACTAAGATTTCAGAGAGAGAGAGAGAGAGAGAGAGAGAGAGAGAGAGAGAGAGAGAGAGAGAGAGAGAGAGCAAAAGTTACAAAATGAGTAGAAAGAAAAAAAAATCTGTAAAAATAGAATAAAGAGAAAGAAAGGAGGAGAGATGATGAAGAAGAAATAAATATAGTATTATGTAGAGGAATACAGTGAAGATTATAATAGAACGAAATTAATGGGATGAAAGTTTGAAAAGAATACTGTTTGTGTCAGCACAAAAGCGTTTGGAAGTTGAGAGAGAGAGAGAGAGAGAGAGAGAGAGGGGGGGAGAGAGAGGGGGGGAGAGATGGAAGGTGCTAAAATACAAATAGAAAGCGGCTTGTTTGTTGTTGTTTAAAGGCATATCAATCCTTGTGCGTTATTTAATACCAGTTCTTGTTTATATATATATATATATATATATTTTAATAGAGTACAATACATTATCAATTTATGCAGGTGCTAAAATACAAATAGAATGCGGCTTGTTTGGATGTTTAATGGCATATCGATCCTTGTGGGTTATTTAATACCAATTCTTGTTATACACACACACACACACACACACATATATATTTCTTGTAATATATATATATCATTTATAATAGAGTACAATGCATTTATGTTGCGATTGTTACCATCGGTTTAAAAGCAGCGTGTTAGCTACTTATTGTTAAGACCATATATATATATATATATATATATATATATATATATATATATATATATATATATATATATGAGGTAGGTAAAAGGATAGTGAACAAGAAATGATAACTCAAAACAAATCTAAGAGTTGAAATATTTCGTCCGATTTATACGGACATCACCAATCGAAACATTTTTATTGAAAGCAAAATTACGTGCGTGTACATATGATTTGGTGAGGGGTTGAGTTAGTAGCGAAAATGAAGCGTAGGGAGGATAGGGCTAACATGAATGAAGTGAGGGGATGGTTTACAGGAAGTAGAGAGTAGGGTAGGAGGTAGATGGGCACAGGGGTAGGTCAAGGGAGGAGGGTAAAGTTCATAGTAGTGGTGTGTTTGATGTCAGGGGAAGAGAAGGAGGAGGGGAGAGTTGAGTGATATTAGGTCTCTACTCCTAACCTACTCTCTACTTACTGTAAACTATCCCCACACTTCATTCATGCCAGCCCCTATCCTCCCTACCCTTCACTTCCGCTACTAACTCACCCCCACACCAAATCATATGTACATGCACGTAATTTTGCTTTCAATAAAAATCTTTCGACTGAGGGTGTCCGTATAAATCGGACGAAACATTTCAACTCTTAGATTTGTTTTGAGTTATCATTTCTTGTTCACTATCCTTTTACCTACCTCATACCGTCGGATTCTACTACATCCATCCTATCTTCATATATATATATATATATATATATATATATATATATATATATTCATGCGTAGTTTAACATTTTCCTTCTCCTAGAGTGGTTACAAGCCAAGCTTAAAAAGCTCAATCTGCCTTTCTATTTTATCCATAGCTGAAAGGAGAGTAGTTGAATGCACACCTTTTTCAAGGGTATTAGCTTTATGTGAAATGCAAACAACCTCCTCCAGGATTTGAACTCGGCTCGATGAGTCCATTTCGTATGACTGTAACCATTACATCACGCGCCTCTATATACACTTTTGTATATACAAACATACTTAAACAGCAATAAACATACGTAGAACATGCATCGTAGATAATGTGGCTACCAAGCAAAAAAAACCAAAATTCACGAAACTATTCAGAGAAAGTATTTTGGCTCTACATATATTTTTACGAATCATCCTCGCTCTTAATTGCACGTGATGTGCATCGTCATTAAAGTAAAAATGTATTTCCGGCAAATGTAAATATGTAAAAATATCCAATTTAGCTACGACATTAGATTCTTAAAAAGGAACTCTGCTATTGCATGTCTTGTACATAAATTATTTTTGTCGATATCTACAAATACTTATAGCACCATGAAAGCGCGTGGTGTAATGGTTAAAGTCATGGGAAATGGACTCGTCGTCCCGAGTTCAAATCCTGGATGTGGTAATTGCATTTCACTTAGCGCTAATACCCTTGGGAAAGGTATGAATCCTACTCTCCTTCCAGCTATGGATAAATTGTAGGGCAGACTGGGCTCTTTATCCTTGGTTAGGCAACCGGTCTAGGAGAAGGAAAACTTTGAATTCAAACCTGTTGAACTCCGCTTTAGAAATTGACCTTGTGTCGCATCCTGTTCGTGCGGAGGGGTTGGTCAATATATATAGCACCAATTTTGGGTGCGAGTAAGTAAGGCATTGCAATCTTTTGAGATCTCAATGGATGGTCAGTTGAAGTTTTAACTTTGTTTTCGACTGTTACATTTTTTGTGGCCATTTTAGGCTGCAAGTGAGAGCACTTCCTTGTGTTCCTTAGTGAAGAATCCTTGGTCATTTCTTAGTGTTAGGAAAAGTTCTTGGTTGTTCCTCAGTGTTCCTTAGTGTTAGGTAGAATCCTTGCTTGTTTCACGGTGTTCCTTAGTGTTAAGTAGAATCCTTGTGTTCATTGGTTGCTGATACATTCGTCCGTGACGAATACATGCAAATGAACGGCTTTCAAAATCGGTGTTTACGTATCAAGTAACCACGTAATCGAGTGTGTTGATTGGCTGATTTTAATCCACGCGCCCACGCAGAGTCTATAAGTTTAAGTGATGGAACACTGCATACCTTATATGTACCAAAATAACCCAACATCGACTCTAATAAATAAAGTGGTACCTTGATTTATGAGTACCCCAACTTGTGTATTCTATAAAAGTGTGTTGAATGAAGGGTTCGGTTCGGAGTACCATGAAGACTCCCGAGTTCGACAAAAAATTGCCCGAGTGCTTCTATAAACCCCTGAAGAAAGCCGGAGGGCACATAAGACGTATATAACAATGCAGACGAGAACAACAGTTTAAAAAATCTGAATAATACAAGTTATCAAGCCTCATCTCAAACATTTACTAAAACATTTGGACTAAGTTACCTTTAAGCACCCCAGGGGCGAACTGGATTCAGAGGGACATGTTTCGCTTTGCACCGTCAATATCCGGTTGTTTATTACCAGACGATTTTTAGACTTTTTAAAAAATTATAAAACTAACTGCTAACCCAAACCCTAATCCCTAACCCTAAACCCTAACCCTAATAAACAAACGAATGTTGACGGTGCAAAGCAAAACATGTCCTGCTGAATCCAGGTCGCCCTTGGGGTGCTTAAAGGTAACTTGGTCGAAACATTTTATAAAATTAACAAATATATGCGCCCTCCTGGTACAAGTATTTAAGTTTTAATATAATTAAATGTCATATTAAATTATAAAGGCTAATGAAATTAAATAAGAATGCAGATAAAACGTTTTGAAACAGATGGGGGTATAATAGAAAAATACAACTGAACTTATACTTTTTTACACATATTCATTAAGATAAAACTAAACAATTAGAAATCAATAATAACAGGCACATATTTATTAAAAATCAAATCTTCAATATCAATATGCAAATTAGCCTCCCCGTTCACACTGTTAACCGCTACTTGTTGTATATGTAAATACAATTGCATGTTATTAGTAGATAAGGCCTACATTATTAATAATTTAAAACAATTTTATTAATAATTGAGGTTTAAATAAAAATAGAATCATGGAGAATGAGACGTAAATAACTAAGGAAATTGTGACTTGTGTAGTGATGTAGTTTCGGTTACAGACAGACAAACACACAATCTCCATGATAATAAAATATAGATATCCTGGAAAACTTGCTGCATGTTTTGAAACTGGGCCTCAGGGCTGTTTGTAGAATTCGGGACGTGGAAAAACAAATTAGAGATTGAAACCAATTTTGGATTCCATGTTCATATATTGCCTCATTTCTTTTGGAAGATTTCGAAAACACATTTATGCTAGGAACTGGTATTTCTTCTAAGATAGAAGAAGAAGAAACAATAACGACAATGGAATAAATATGCCGAAAGGGGAAATATAAGTCAGAGGTACAGAAAATCAATTAACGAAGATAATGGAAAACTCTTAAAGAATCCCTAAGTTTGCGGCTAATAAAATCTATTGGACAGCAAATGAATTAACCCCCCGAAAAAGTTGTAAATTGTTACATAATTCATGAGCAGTCATGAATTATGAGCGTACCTGTAGTTAGAATTTTAAATAAAGTTCGTTAGATTTAAAATCGTAGGTGGGTAATTTTCCATACCCGTTGGGATTATGAGTGACCTGAAGATGACCCCAACTGATCTTCCGGTAGAAAGCGTGTGATTGGACGCGTGGGAATAAGTTTTAGTTTAGTTTGTCAGATTCGACCTGGCTTTCAAGGAGTGTAGGCGTTGTTATCTGCTCCCAGGGTCCATTTCACCCCCGCAGCGATTTCAACATGAGCTCGGGAAATAAAGCTTTATTATCAAGAACAGTCTTGTTATTAATTGAATTTTAGGAAGAGTCTTGTTGTTAATTGAATGTTCAGAGCGGTCTTGTTGTTAATTGAATGTTTGAATGTTAAGAACAGTCTTGTTGTTAATTGAATGTTAAGAACAGTCTTGTTGTTAATTGAATGTTAAGAACAGTCTTGTTGTTAATTGAATTTTATGAACAGTCTTGTTGTTAATTGAATGTTCAGTTTTGTTGTTAATTGAATGTTAAAAACAGTCTTGTGGTTAAGTGAATGGTAAGAACTTTCTTGTTGTTAATTGAATGTTAAGAACAGTATCTGTAACCGGAAGTACGTCACCAATGGCGTTAGGATTTCCTTATTAACTTAGTTATATTCTTTACGATTAGTCATTATTAAAACTTAATTAGCAACTTATTTATTAACAATGCGTCTATTAAAATCAACCTGAGACAAATTTGCCGCAAATCTTCCCATATTATTAGTGCATTTTAGATCCTGAAATATGTGTTATGTATATCTAAGAAATAAATATTTACATAGTACAGGGTGGGAATAATTTCCATAACGATTTTAACAAAACTGGGTTTGATAAATAATTATTTGCTGTTACTGATTTCTAATAATATCATGTTATTCTCAAACAAATTAAAAGCAATACTATATATAATTTTATATAGAAACCAATTAAAATAGCAGTAAAATTATTGTAATATTTTTATATTCGTTTTTATTTAGTTTCGTTAGTTTTCTAATTTGATATCATCTTTTGTTACATTAAAAGTTAAAGACGGTGCGCATAACTTTGCTAGTAAAAGTAATATTTTCTACTAGATGGGAAAAGGGTCGTATATTTACGCGATAAAAATTGGGTAAAGATAATTCAAATAATAAAATTGGGAAATTTGGGAATTAAATCGACTTAGCTATTGGAAATTTTTTAAAGAGAGCTCAAGGATTTGATAGTGAAAAAAAAGCCTTTAGGAAACACTCATTGATATTCCATAATGGAATAATAATAATGATAATAATCTCTCCTCTTCGACGGGGCGGCCTAAAGTCGGTATCAGCCAGTCAGCAAGGGAGTCTATCCCTTTTTTCAATAGCACTAGACCAAGGAGATTGTT
>CM042165.1:75129222-75211289 GCA_023376005.1 Doryteuthis pealeii
CTAAGTAGAGCAAATAATAAAGATAAATCTAATGAGTCAGACAAACCTACTATTAGTTTCGCTTAATGCTTTTCAGGGCAAAGATCTGACTGAAGAGCATTAAGCGAAACCAATAGTAGGTTCGTCTGACTCATTAGATTTATCTATATATAAAGATGTGTAAAAAAACTGTCAATATTTTGTTGTACTTTTTGACACCTTATATTCTGAATATAATTAACGTTCCATTCATTGTTCATTTCTATCTTGCTAAATACTTCTTCAAAGTCGGCAACTTTATGACACACCTTTATATTCTGAAAAAATAACATTCAATTTATTGTTTATTTCTTTATTGGTAAATACAGCCTTATTCTCGATACGTTTATGACACACCTTGTATATATCTTATCACAATGGAGATGATGTGTCTGTCTGTAACCGAAACTACATCACAATTCATTTTCGTTACGTACGTCATATTTTCAATTATTATTAAATAATCATTATTCGATCTTAATTAACATCTTATCTGTGTTTGATTTACTAATGTTATTCATATTATTTATACGTCTAATATCCTGCAATGTGTATTATATATGAATAAGAAATAAATTTTGTAGTAGTATATGATGTTGATGATTAGCATACAGATTTTAACAAAACTGTGCTTAATGAATAATTACTTGTTGTTACTCAGTCTTATTGTTTTATTCTCAAATTTATCAAAAGCAATCAGATGTATAATTTTATCTAGAAGTTCTCCTCCCACCATTTCCCATAACATTGTTATAAACTTGTGAGCCTCTCCTCCTATTTATTGCTACGCTGCTGTTTGTTTAAAAAGAAACAATGGAAACATTTTACCAGTTCCACACCTGATGATGGCACTAGGTAGTGAAGAAAGTACTCGTTTTAGAACCTTTTGTGGATATAATATATATATATATATATATTATATATATATAGAGAGAGAGAAGAGAGAGAGAGAGAAAGAGAGAGATGTTAGAAAATGAGAAAGGTTTGAAAAAAAAACTCGTCAGACAAGAATTGACCCTCGAATTCAAAAAGTCGTCATGGTGGCCTAGAGTCGGTATCAGCGAGAGGGGTCTATCCACTTTTCAATAGCGCTAGACCAAGGAGAATGTTTTGCGTCTTAGGCGGCGCACCACACCTACCATCAGCTCCTTACTTTACCGCACAGATCCCTGTGTTACTAATACGCTGAATTGGCGAGGTCCGGTATCGAACATGGAACCTTCGCTTACCGATTGAGAATTCATTTTATTTTAGATAAAGAGTGATAAAAAGCAGTCATAGATCTAATATATGTATATTTATATCACACATTCTCATTGATTATTTTGTTCTTTCCCATCCATGAGCTTCGGCTTGTGGGTGAGCCCACGTTAAAACGAGACCTTGTGCCCAGTCCATACAAGTGAGGTATGCGACAAATATACATTCTCATTGATTATTAAATAATAATTACCTAATCTAATGGCTAAAACGCTGGAGAGTGACATCGTGGACTCCCTCGTCCGTCCAGCTATGGGTTAAATAGTACCACTGCTATTCTTTTACAAGAATAGCTTTGTCATTGAATAATCCACAAAAGTTGATATGCCATTAAACAAAGAATGCAAACCAGGCAGGATTTGTCGTTATTATATATCTAATTGTTGTGTAGAAATAAGGTTATTTGTGGTAACAGTCAGTTTCAAGCTAATGTGATTTTCAAACCAAGTACATTTACGATACCGTACTTTTATGTATATTATATACGTCTGGTAAAATAATTTCCGAATTAGTCGTTGATGATTTTAGAGCCAAGCCGTTTTCAAACCTGAAAATATAAAATTACTTTGTATAACTCTTTTTGTAGCCTTGAGTTTTGCGTGTATGCAAGCACGATGGTAACCTTTGCTCTAAGCCTGAGATTATTTGAGAGTGTGAATGAGAGAAAGAGAGAGAGTACGGAAGTTGGTCTGTCATGGCTCACCTAGATTAGAATTCCCGTAGGAGTTGTGCCCCTTACACCATTTCATTTCCTTCTCGCCTTGTTTACATCTGCAGCTATATCTTGCCACCGGAAGTACCGTCTACACTGGCTACCCAGCATTCCCCGTGACTAAGCGTGATTTTTAATTCTTTCCACATTATCTTGCCTATTCGAACTGACGTGCTTTGTCTTCCCTCTTCGTGTTCTTCTCTCAAAAAAGGTAAGACTAGCTCCCTCTCGGCCTTTCTCCTCTTATCACGACTTATTAGACCTTTCTCGTTCGTTGCCTTATCACCCCTTATTCATTATCATGTTTTATCACTTAAAGACTTGTGTAGATTATTTAACTGGTGATACCATGTTCCTGTTTCATTGACTTTTCCCATAAGGACACTGCCCTACCTGTTTGTACTCTTCTTAACTCTTTACCCCTGTTTGATAATATTGTTGTATATGCTTGCTACCCGTTGTATTGTGAACTGCTAGCTTCTTAACTCCTACTCGTCAGTCCTCCTTCCACGGTTTTACCTTGTTTGCATTTCCCATGCATGTTTTGCCATCCTTATTATTACCTGTTGTAACATCTGTATTTGTCACATTGTTACTGTAAAATTTGTTTCTTCGCTTTTCAGTTTCTTACCCCTTTCTTGTGGACGGAATAAACGAAATTACCCTACCCACGGTGTTTGTTGTTCTTTGCTTGAAGGAGTTTAACTACGTGTAACGAAAAGCCGTATATACGCTTTGGATAATATATATACGGTGAAGTAGAAGGCGCGATATGGTCATTAATACATGATTCGAAAAATTAAATTGCTTTAAACGTAAATTTTGTGTGTATTATTAAAACTAGCAAAAAAACAAAAAAAAAATCGCTTACCCGGCGGTGTAAAAGTTAATGTTTGAAAGATATTGTCTGAGGGTGGGTGGTAGCAAAAAATTTAGTGTCACAGGGTTTGTATGATAAGTAAGTAAAATCATCAAATTCATTAAAGGAGTGAAAAAAAAAAGAAACAATTTGAAATGGAAACTTACTTCTGTTCCCTTCAAATGAAATACTGTGTGCATCTATTAATTATCAATTAAATAATTATTTTCAATCCTTTCGGCATACATTTTACACAAAATCGTAAGTATTTATTTATTTGTAAACATATTAGTTAACCTCTTGAAACAGAAAAAAAAATGACTATTTCTTGTTTTCTCGTAAATCCCTAAACGTTCGAAAACTTTAAATATGTATTAATAAAATAAACTATATATGAATATATAATAAAATACATGTATTCATGAAAACTTGTGGACCTATGACCTTTAGGCACCCCTTTTGCTTCGCTGATTCATAAGTACATTTTTTTTTCATTTACACCGTCAACATCCGGTTGTTTGTTAGACGATTTTTAGCGTCTTTTATAAATTATGAAACTAACCCCTAACCCTAACCACTAACGAACAGCCGGATGTTGACAGTGTAAATGAAAAAAATGTACTTATGAATCAGCAAAGCAAAAGGGGTGCCTACAGGTCATATGGTCCGAACTTGTTTTAAAAACAATTTAAAAAAACAATAAGTAGCGTCTAAGGTGGCGTACTCAAATTTAGAGTGTATATTCTACAAGGGTGTTCTTTATTTATTGACGATTTTGGTTAATGTGATGTAAACAGTGACGTAGTTTCGGTTACGGACAATTAGAGACCGAATCTCCATTATTAATAGATAAGTGTAATTTTTACATATATACCGTGCATACGAGGAAATAGATGCGCAAATCATATCAAGATCTTTTGGATTAGTTTAGAAAGTAATATATACAAATATAACAAGAATTATCTATTTGCTTATGTACGTACCTATTAATACCTAATTGAGGATATTAGTACAGAAAGAGTAGTATCACATAAATGGACAAGTGTAACATTAACTCTAGATACAGTTAATGAGAGTGATAATTGCCCACGCATTTTCTCACAGATCCGCAGGCAACTTCACTACTGGATTGATGGAAAAATAAGGTAAAGATAAACAGAAAAGAAAAATTAAATATTCTTTTTTACCCAAGGCAGAAAATCAGCTAATGGGTCAGATATACACAAACAAACTAACATTTCCATTTTAGTGGCAAATTCAAACGTCATCTAGCGAATTTTGCTTGACGTATGCTAATTGTATAAAAGTTTTTTTCGTATTATCTGTATTATTCGGACTTTGTCCGATCTTCATTGTTATTTGTACAACATTTCGGCGATATACCCTCCCGCTTCTTCAGGTATTTCTTGTCGGACTCGGAACCTTCTTTTCGAACTCGGGAACTTTTTGTCGTATTCGGGAGCCATCAGTCGACAAGAAATATCTGAAGAAGGCCGGAGGTATATCGACCGAAACGTTGTACAAATAACAATGAAGATGGGGAAAATAGTCCGAATAACGCAGATAATACTAATCTTCAAGCCTCATCTCAAACATTCAGAGAAATAAAAGTGTTTTCGTTTTCTTTAATCAACTGAGTTTTATTGGTAGATTTTTTTACGACAGGGCGAATTGGAATATTCGAATTCCCTATGAAATCATGACTGGACCGGTTTATCTCAGTCGGTAGAAGGTTCCTGGTTCGATACCGGCCTTCGCCAACTCAGCGTATGAGTTGCACAGGGATCTAGACAGGAAAGTAAGGAGCTGGTGGTAGGTGTGGCGCTCCACCCCAGGTGCAATTACAGTCTCCCCGGTCTAGCGCTAGTGACAAGGGGATAGACTCCCTCGCTGTATAGCTGATACCGACGACTTTACTTACTTACACATAAAGGAACGAAAGAAGGAAATAAGATGTAGTACAGGGGCATCTCCCTTCGAATCACAAGGTTCCTGGTTCGATATCGACCCTCGCCAACTCAGCGTATGAGTAGCACAGGGATCTATGCGGTAAAGTAAGGAGCTGATGGTAGGTGTGGCGCTCCACCTCAGGTGCAATTACAGTCTCCCTGGTCTAGCGCTAGTGACAAGGGGATGACTCCCTCGCTGTATGGCTGATACCGACTACTTTACTTACTTACACCTAAAGCAATGAAAGAAGGAAATAAGATGTGGTATAGAGCACAGGGGCATCTCCCATCGAATCACAAGGTTTCAGGTTCGATACCGGCCCTCGATCACTTAGGATCATGATAGCTGAGGGGGCTGTGACCGGTGTAACGAGTGCACCTGTGACATGTAACAATCCGCTTCGGTCCTTACTTGGACCATGCACGTTGTCACAAAGGTCCAATCTGCACAATATGTAGGTAATGTCAAGCCCGAGCAACTATATGAATGTATTCTTAAATTTGCTCACATGGCAAAAATAATTGAGGTTTAGATTACCGAATACGTCTTTGTTTTGGTCATTATTTTGGGGTATTCAAATTTTAGAATCTTAGAATCTTTTTTAAATGCATTTTTTAAATGAAAAAAAACAAAAAAACATGGATTTTGCTATTATTATTACTTTCACTTTAATCGAGTTTTTCACACCAGCTGTAGCCGGTGGTTCACTGGAGACTGAGTGACAGCAAGTCTCCTCACGTCTCCATGACTCTTCTGAGTATTCCAGCCGATTTCAACAATGCTGTAGTCTGGATGGTCTCGATTCTTCCCCTGATTTCTAATTCATCCAAACTCTTTTACAGACCTGGGATCATTCCAAGGGCTCCAATTACAATTGGTACCACTTCTCACCCTCATGATCCACAGTTTCTCGGTTCTCTGGCAAGGTCCAAGTATTTGTCGATTTTCGCTCTCTTTCATTTTCATTCTATGATTGTCCGAGACGGCAAAATCCACGAGATGACAAGTCTTCCTCTTCTTGTCAATCAAAACTAGGTCAGGTGTCCCGGCTGGGATTAGGTGATCCGTCTATACCTCAAAGTCCCAGAGAGTTTTGCGCGTCACATTCTCCAGGAGACATTCAGGCTTGTTCATATACCGTTTAGCTGAATGGTGAAAATTGAATTTCTTGCACAGTTCCCAGTGAATCACCTTTCCCACCCAGTCGTGTCTAGTCTTGTACTCTCTTTGTACAAGTTTACTGCATTCGCTTATTATGTGATTGACAGTTTCGTCTTTCCCCCACACATTCTACACTTGCAATTCAGTTGTGTCTTATCTTATGACATTGTCTTGTACTGCAATTATAAGAGATTCTGTTTCTCGCTTGAGGTTTCCCATTATTATTATTATTATTATTATTATTATTATTAGGACAAAATAAATAACACCCTCCGGGCGATGTAAAAATAGATTTTTGAAACATATTGCCTGAGGGGTGGGAGTAAAAAATTCAATGTCAGCGAGTTTGTACCCTAAGTAAGTAAAATCATCAAATTCATTGAAGATTAAAAAAATAAAACAATTTGAAATGTAAACTTTAAATATGTATTAAAATAAAACAAACTATATATAGATATATAATACATGTCATCTATTTATCAAAACTTGTTTAAAAAAAACAACGAGGACTGTCTAATGTTGCATGTTGACGATTTTGGGTAATGTGACGTAAGCAGTGACGTAATTTTTGTTACAGACAAAACCGGAAGCGAATCTCCATTATATATATATATATATATATATATATATATATATATATATATAATGTATACAATATAATATAATCATTAATAAATATTATAAAGAGTTGGCATTGAATATCCTTAAAGAGTTGATATGCCATTAAACCAAATAAAAAAGGATCATTCCGATGTATTTCTCGATACTTAAAAATGAGCTAATGCGTTTTATTATGTAGTAAAGGCAATAGCTATTATAGAGCTATACACCGTGGGCGGTAATACCCATGGGAAAGGTATGCATCCAACGATTCTCCCTCTGGTTATGGTTGAATAGTTAGGCAGACTGGGCTCTTTAGGTAACCAGTCTAAAAGGAAAAGTCTGAATTCAAACCTTTTAAACTCCGCTTAAGAAACTAACCCTGCTTCGCATCCTACTCGTGATAAAGGGTTTGTAAATATATATACAAGTTAACCTCTCACCAGCGTTTACTAAATTACAAGTCCTCCCATCTTCATGCATATTGAAGATAAACTGAAGTCGATAATGACATTTTGCTTCAAAAGCCAGCCAACCAAAAAAAAAAAAAAAAAAATTACAAAAAAACAAAACACAAAAGAACTCAAATCACAATGATATTAATTTTTAAAAAAACTTTTGTTCGTCCTTCAGTATCTAAAAAAATAATGTCGATTAAATCTGTTCAAACAGATCTTAAAAAAAACAAAAAACAAATCAATCCTTTTGTTTAAAAAATAACTTAATCTTTTTATAAAAAAAAATAAATAACTTAATCTTTTTATTTAAAAATGAGTCAATCTTTTTATCAAAAATATATTAATCCTTTCATTAAGCGCAATTGGCGAATCAATTTATTTATTAAAGAAAATTCATTGACTTTTTTAGAAAATTAAAATAAAACTTGAATTGAGATTATTATTTTCATAAAATAAAAAAAGCAATGACGCAATCTTAGTAAAACCTTTGAACAATTAAATCCTGACACAATCCATTTATAAAAGATAATCTTAATCTATGAGTGAAGAGAAAAATGGCCACATTTTAAAATTGATTATATTCCTTCTTTAAAAGAAAGTTAATCAGTGTTATTATACATCCACCTAGAAGTTAAGCATTGTTCGGTTTCTCATCGAATAATCTTATTTAAAAAATGAATATTGTTTGTTTGTTTGTTTGTTTGTTTGTTTGTTTTGTTTTACGGCATATCAACCACGGTGGGTTATTTAATGCCGGCAAAGTATAGACAGATTTGTAGCGATAGTTTGGAAGAAAATTATTTAAATTCAATTTATTTAGTAAGAATCTTTTATATCAACCCATTAATGGGACCATAACACTGTGGGTCATTTAAGTTTTCAAGATTCGTAGCGATAGCTTGGAAGAAAATTATTTAATTTATTTTGTAAACAAATTTTATATTCAACCCATTAATGGGACCATAACAGATACTACCACTCCGGGTCAGAGTGGACCTGGGAGCAATGGTGATATTAATCAGTGTTATTATACACCCACCGAGAAGTATTATCTGCGTTATTCGGACTATTGTCCCCATCTTCAAGAAAGATAGAAAATACACAGGGAAATAACAAGTGTACGGGGATGGGGAGGAAATTGAGAAACGTTCTAAAATGTTTTTTTTGTTTTTTTAGTCTTGCCAATTAGCGAAATACCAATTACTAAGAATCAATTATGTCTCATTGATCAGAATGTGGATAAGATTTACCTGTCAGAGAGTTATTTTGAATTTTACCAAAATATTCATCAACAACTAATCTTATTATAATGGAGATTGTGTGTTTTTCTGTGTGTAACCGAAACTATATTACCACTTAAGTCACAATTCCCTTAGTAATTGACGTCACATTCACCATGAATTTATCCTTATTTTAACCTCAATTATTAATAAAATTGTTATACATTATTTATACTGTTCTATATATACTATATCAACATATTAATATCATGCAATGTATTTATATATACAACAAAATAGCGGTTTACAGTGTGAACGGGAAGGCTTATTTGCATATTAATATTAAAAAATCGAATTTAATAAATATGTGCTTAGTATTATTGATTTCTAACTGTTTGGTTTTATTTTAATGAATATAAGCAAAAATCTCTTCAATGAATCTTAAATGAAATCCATTAACAAGAAAAAATAACTGTCATTTTAGTCTTTACTTTCTCTTATAACTAAATACTTAAATTAGAAAAAATAACAATGAAAGACGAGAGTGATGGAAGAGTAAGTTTCAGTTGTTCCATTTTTTATTATACTCCCTCTGTTTCAAATCTTTTTATCTGTATTTTTATTTAGTTCCGTTAGACTTTCTAATTTAATATAATATTTTATTACATTAAAACTTAAATACTTGCACCCGGAGGGTGCATATATTTGCTAGTAGAAATAATTAGGATAAAATAGAGTAATAACACCGAGATAGATAATAAAATTGAAAAGCTTTATTCCATGATTAGTTCCGTAGTCTCGGTGTTCACACGACTGGCTCCAGTCTAATACTCTAATTGTACGGTTGTCAAGCCTTGACTAGTTACAACCTTGCAATGAACAGATGAAGGAAAGTAGCAGAGATCAGTTAAACAGTCATTCAACCAAAGAGGGACAATACTATAGATTTTTAGTCCGGTGTCAGGGTTTGTGAAGTCAGTTAATTCGAAGATTTTCAGACAATTAAAAAATAGTTTTATTAGCATTACGCCAAACAAAGAAAATGCACGATAAAGAAATGAGATAAATAATAACATTGAAAAATCTTATTTCATAATTTTTGAAATTGCAATAATACTATGACTTTTTTTAATTCGTTCTACTCGAAACTCAATTTACTCGTATATCAAATCAAGTTTCCCCACTGAAATAAAAAGCAATGAAATTAATCCGTTCCAGCTCCCACAAAATAACCCTCTAATTTTTGTTTTGCATTTTCTATAAGAAAAAAAATGCTCTGTATTTTATGAAAAAGACTCAATAAAATAGAATGTAATGAATTAGATGATGTAACATTTTTTCCTGTTTATTTTTTTATAAATAATATTTTTTGCATAAGACATTTGGAGGCTTTGAAGTTTGCGTGAATTTAACTCAAGCTGGTTTTAAGGCTTGCTTTTTGTTTCGCTGAATCAAAAAATCACTCATTTTTTCTAATTATTTGTACAACGTTTCGGTCGATATACCCTCCGGCCTTCTTCAGGTATTTCTTGTCGGACTCGGGAACCTTCTCGGACTCTGGAACCTTCTTTTCGAACTCGGGAACTTTCTTGTCGTAATCGGGAGCCATCACGGAACTTTGAACCTAACCCTTTATTTATTCTACGGGTGTATCCTGTTCTCATTCCGCTAACCATAGCTGGGGTAGGAGTTGTGTTAATTAATTATTTTTCTAACCGCTTTCACTCTGAATTGAACTCGGCCGAAACGTTGTACAAATAACAATGAAGATGGGGACAATAGTCCGAATAACGCAGATAATACTAATCTTCAAGCCTCATCTCAAACATTCAGAGAAATAGTACCCACCGAGAAGTTAAGAGTGGACCTGGGAGCAATGGTGATGTAGGGGTGCTCCATTTTCCCTAGACCTCCAAACTGGAACCTCACCATCAGTTAGAGTTTAATGTCATACCCAGGACGAAGACCCTCAGCCACCTCCTTCTAGCACCCTTATGATAAAAAGGATTTTGGGATTGCGATAAGGACAATAGGGTCGGGACAATCATATAGGTGCTAGGGCTTGACATGTACAACCAATTGTCTAGCCTAAGTAAAAAGAAATGAATATTCCAACGAAAAAATGTAATATTTACAGGGTTTTGAGGCGCGTAGTGTAATGGTTTCAGTCGTGGGAAATGGACACTGCGAGACGAGATCAAATCCAGAACGCGGTTGTTTGCATTTCACTTAACGCTAATACACTTGGGGAAAGGCACGAAACGAACTATTCTGCCTCCAAGTAGGGCATAGTGGGCTTTAACCGTTAAATGGACATCAGGTCTTGGAGAAAAAAACTCTGAATTAAAACCAAAAGGGCTTTCTTCTCGTTAGTCAAAACTATTTTGAAAGCTCTTTTTTTTCTTTAATACAAATATATATTTAATACAAATATAAACCGAGACACACTAGACACAAAAAGTTCCTTGTATTGGGCAAGCGAAAAGAATTCATGCTTAAAGAGGTTGCCCTCAATCACAATCCTTATTTTCTTTGAACCAGTTTTAAAAAATGAAAAAAACTTTATTAAGTCTCATCAGCGATGCGATTTAATAAAGTTGAAACAGTGTGTACGATGTTCTACACACAGAATAATTCTTTACCGAAATTCACTTGTCATTATTATCTTCTATAATTATCGAATTTTGTGCGATATACGCATTGTAATTGCCTTCAAGCAAAATATATATATATATATATATATATATATATATATATATATATATATATATATACAAAGTTGTAGTATTAACCACATTTTGCCGACGAGTTGCTCTTCCCAACAAAATCGTTAAAACAAGAATTAAAAAGGAATTGCGCTGCTATACATTGCGCATGTGTCGTCACATTCGCCAATATATGGTTACCTGAATGTTGGAGGTGCGTGGTGTAATGGTTACCATCATAGAAAATGGATACAGCGAAACGAATTTCAATTCCTGGACGAGGCTGTTTGCATTTCGCATAGCATTAATACTCTTAGGAATGGTACAAATCCAACGATTTTGCCTCCAGCTATGGATAAATCGAAGGACAGACTGGGTTCTTTAACTTTAGTATGGCAACCGGTATAGGAACAAGAAAAACTCTAGCATAATCTGCATTATTCGGACTATTGTCCTCATCTTCATTGTTATTTGTACAACGTTTCGGCCGATATGCCCTCTGGCCTTCTTCAGGTATTTCTTGTCGGACTCGGGAACCTTCTTTTTGGACTCGGGAACCATCTTAGCGTAATCGGGAACCGTCTTGTCGTAATCGGGAGCCATCAAAAAACTTTGAACCTAACCCTTTATTTAGTACACGGGGGATCATGTTCTCATTCTGCTAACCATAGCTGGGGTAGGGGCGTTAAGCTGTGTTAATTATTATTCTATGTTACTGCTGCCCCTGACCAGGATTGAACCTGCAATCTAGAGATAACTGTCACTTAGAACTGTCTTAACCTAACTACCTTAACCACTAGGCCATGTGTCTAATTGGACAAACTCTGAATTCAAAGCAAAAGTGCTCTCTCCTCGTAGGTCAAAACCTAACTTGAGTTGACCATCTCTTTCTTCCCCTTCCTCTTTCTATTTTGCTCATGAATTGGTCGATTCGTAGTTGAAATCTCTTTAGGAAAACATTTTTCAATGCGTCTCTGTCTTGACAAAGCACAGTTATTATAATTTCAGTTCAAATATAGCGTAATTCCAAGGCGAAGACTAAGTGACAGTCAGAGCTAGAAGATTATGGAGAAGCATAGGACTAAGTAGTTCCGTAGTCAAGTTGAAAGACAACTCGACAGAAGCTATGTAGATATAATTCATCTGCTACGAAAGCACACGACAGGTATGTGTGGTATTCTAAAAACCCGTTTGATAATTTGGTTTGGTTTGGTTTGGTTTGGTTTGGTTTACGGCATATCAACCTCAGTGGATCATTTAATGCCGACAAAGTTTTGAGATAAATGCATTTTTGATGGATACTCACTTTTTTTATAAACTCGTGTTTTAATTTTTTTTGTTGTTGTTATTTATTTCTCCTCATATTTCTTTCTTTTTTCTTTCTTTATTCTTTCTCATCCTTTCTTCTTTTCTTTCTTTATATCACATTCTAAAACCACTTTACTTTTCCTTTCCCTTTTTGTTGTTCTTTTTTTTTTTTCAATTTTCATTTGATTTTTTTTCTGCTTCACGTCTGTCCTATACCAATATTTCATTTTTATTTTTTTAAATAAAAAAAATCATTTTCCTTTGATTAATCATTCCATATCATTTCTAAGAAATTTAGTCAGAATAGGGGAACGTGAATCGAACAATTCAATTAGATCCAAACAAAATGATAAGGCAGCTATTTACGTGACTCAAAAAGATAAGTGTCTGGTTCAGTGACTGACGTTCTGTCCTTATAACAATTGGTGTCTCGTTTTATGTACGACCAACTGAGAGAAATTTACATACGTGCAGATTTATTACTATCATTATTATCGCCATGTCTCTTTGATTCGAGATCGCGCATATTTAAATTTTAGTGCCAAGGCAGCCATATTTATCGTTTCCACTCATCCTGAAAACGAGTCAGGTTCATGTCCGCTTCACTTCACGGGGCAAGTCTCACCTTTCTCTATAGGTACTTTATTTTATTTTTTCAGACTACACCGCAATTTCTCATAATAAATGCAAATGTCAGTGTGTCGTTTTTTTTCTTCAAATTTACTCATTAAGGGCCGTAACCCAACACATCATACCATTTTGGAATCGTGAACAAATTAAAAACATTTAAAGGATGGGCCATCAAGGAAATTGCAGACGATTGACTACGAATTAAATACCAGTTCATTTTGGATAGAAAGAATCCACCGATGATAAAAAAGGAGTAAATAAAAGAAAGGATTGAATAATTGTTTTTTTTTAGGAACTTTTTGACGGATTCCAACGGCAGTATAATTGTCTTTTGGATTTCCAAAGTTTTTATCACTGCGATTGTTTCGGTGATTATTTACAGGATAATGTGGGACGAATTTTTCTGTACGATAACAAAACATTGTCAAGTTGTAAAACATTTATAAGTACTCAATCCATGGTTATTGTTGGGATTGAAGGTCCAATTAATATTAGTGAATAAATGTTGAAACTAATTTATTCCTACATTTTGTTGTTTTAATCCACATATTATTCTAAGAACTTTTCTCCAAGAGAATATCGCAAAGAAATATGAAGTACGTTTGCAAGAGTTTGTTTTTAAGTGCATTTTCATACAGTTGGAGGAGCTTTTAGTAATTAAAAAATTCCAATCTTTGTGTTCTCTCTCTCTCTCTCTCTCTCTCTCTCTCTCTCTCTCTCTCTCTCTCTTACACACACCAAATGTCTAGATGAAAGGTAATGTAGAATAACAACACATGGTTATAACATTAGTCATAACATTTCCCAATGTTGACAATCAAAAATTAACATATCCCAATACACAATCCCATATAGAATAAGTAATATCTATGATACATCTAGAAACAGAAACGAACAAAATCACAAAAACACCCTAGTAATTACAACCACTCCATAACAAAAAAAAAACTCCGCATACAAACTAGACGAGAATCAAATTAATTTACTAAAATTAGGTCTAAAATGTTGCCCTACCCGAAAATTCAACCTAGAGGAACTAAAAAAGGATCTCAAAGAATTTGAACGAAAATTTAGACTCATAGAAAAGTTCCAAAATAAAAGTAACTCAGACGATTCTCTAGTAAAAAACAAATCCAAATTCTTCCCAGAAAAACAGTAAAGACAGTGAGCTAAATATATTTTTTGAAAAACTCTGGAGCAACAATCTACAGGAAAGGAAAAACACACACAACAACCTATCACATAAACAAAAACAAGCCTTAAAAATTTTATTAAAAATATCAGATTCTCCACAAGATCAGGATTTTAAATAATTTTTATAAAAAATAAAGTAAAAAGTAGATAGTTGCTAGCTTAATTGCCACACAATAGGGAGGCATTTAAGCCCGTAAATGAACAAATGTTTTGTCACTAGAGACCAGGAAAAGAAATTGACCGGACAAGTTATTTTGATCTCTTCAACAAAAATTCGCATCGATTAAGTCTTTATTATTAAAAAAAAAACGCTACAAAGGACGTGGTCAATATATAAAAAAGAATAAAGAAGAAATTATCGATCGGGTATTGTGAAGAATCAGCTGGGAAAACATATGATTCACGAAAGCATCGGTATTTATCGCTCGTAAGTAAATAAATAGAAAATAATAATGATAGCAATAAATAACAAAATGAGCACTACATGCTGCGGGGATATTTGCTTATATATATATATATATATATATATATATATATATATATATATATATATAAAATCAAAAACATACATTTTATTAACCAATAATTATTTTTACAGCAACTCAAATGTTAAAAGAATATTCTCTTGCCTCTTTTATCAATGTAAATCATGCTTACACACACACACACAACCTTGAGGTTTGTTTTGATTCCATTTATCACAAAAGATTTATACACACACGCGCAACCTCACATTCATAAACACATAAAAAATGCACAATACTTTTTTCGATACAAACACTTACACATTCTAATACTCACACCACAAAAAAAGTATATTTGACGTCATATTTCAAACCGTTCATTTTTTGAACGTTCTTTTTTCTCAAACTTCAAATTTTAAACGAACTGATAAACAAGGACTATTACTCGCCTTTCTCCTTATTCTGAGATAAAAAATTCTTTATCACCTTCCACACACCAAAAATGCCCTGAAGATGACCTAATTAATAGATCGAAACACTGCAGTGTCGGTCAATAAACTCACCACTTAACTCGTTTAAACCTGTGTTTTGTCAATTTTTTATTATACTACAAACCATCGGATTCATTTTCTTTTATTCACACACACACACACACATATATATATATATATATATATATATATATATATATATACCATAAACTTTCATTTTCAAACAGAAAATATTCAACAGATACATCCCTATCCACACATATCTGGAACTTGAAAGATATGCTCATCTCACCGAACCTAAGCTGGGAAATTCTGAAAGTCGCAGCCGCCTACAGCAAAACATAAAAAAGATTCCTTCTTTGCCTCCACAATAAACTCTCAATTATCACTCATCCAACAAACACGCCCTACTAAACAAAAAATCAGAAATTTTATCTAAATGCCGACATGAAAATAAACACTTACTATCACACTTCCATCCATATACATAACCCCCACCATCCAAAATATTATCTTATTATAATGGAGATTGTGTGTTTTTCTGTCTGTAACCGAAACTATATTCCTACTCAAGTCACAATTCTCTTAGAATTGACATCACATTCTCCATGAGTTTATTTTTATTTAACCTCAATTATTAATAAAATTGTCTTACATTATTAATACTGTTAACTATGTCTACATACTGACACCATGCAATTATATTTATATATACAATAAAATACTGGTTTACAGTGTAAACAGGAAGGCTAATTTGCATATTAATATTAAAAAATCGAATTTAATAAATATGTGCTTAGTATTATTGATTTCTAACTGTTTAGTTTTATTTTAATGAATATAAGCAAAAATCTCTTCCATGAATCTGAAATGAAATCCATTAACAAGATAAAATAACTGTCATTTTATTCTTTACTTCCTCTTATAACTAAATACTTAAATTAGAAAAAATAACAATGAAAGACGAGAGTGATGGTAGAGTAAGTTTCAGTTGTTCCATTTTTTATTATACTCCCTCTGTTTCAAATCTTTTATTATAATCCCTCTGTTTCAAATCTTTTTATCTGTATTCTTATTTAGTTTCATTAGCCTTTCTAATTTAATATGATATTTTATTACATTAAAACTTAAATACTTGCACCAGGAGGGTGCATATATTTGCTAGTATATATAAAAAAGAAAATAAATAAATAAAAATTATTAAGCAAATTAACCACAATAGTAAATACTGCAATAGACCCGCCAAACCTTAAGTATCTTTCCCTCTACCAAATGAATTACACAAGTACCCTTATTATTGTACATCATTCATTGGCATTTTAGTCAATGAATTAATCATGATAACATACGCACACGTACAAAGAAAAAGGCGCATCCGACATCACGTAAACACGTAAAGAAGCAACACGAGAATACAGTTAAAAAGCCCACACATTTAACCATTTGTACCATTCATATTCACAAACTATTTCGTTTTACCTGACGAATGCCATAGCAAAAAATTCAATAATTTACAATTAAAAAAATTAAACAAAATAAATGAGGCGCTTAATTCAATCAATCAACATCATATTTCAATTACCTTCTGTTACTATACAAATTCTAATTTTTAGATATTTTCCCAAATATAAATAAAATCTTTATTACTTTTGTTCAAAAACCAAGTCCTGGTGATAGTGAATGTATATATAGATTTACTCTGTCGTTAATTGTTTTATTTTCGAAGTTTCCTCCGGACATACACATATACACAACTGCCATATATATATATATATATATATATATATGAAGTTAGGATGGATGTAGTATCCGACAGTATGAGGTAGGTAAAAGGATAGTGAACAAGAAATGATAACTCAAAACAAATCTAAGAGTTGAAACGTTTCGTCCGATTTATACGGACACCTCAGTCAAAGATTTTTATTGAAAGCAAAATTACGTGCGAGTACATGTGATTTGGTGATGGGGGTGAGTTAGTAGCGGAAGTGAAGTGAGGGAGGGTAGGGGCTGACATGAATGAAGTGTGGGGATAGTTTACAGGAAGTAGAGAGAGGTTGGGAGTAGATGGGCCCAGGTCAAAGGGAGGAGGGTAAAGTTCTTGGTAGTGGTGTGTTTGATGTCAGATAAGGATAAGGAGTATATATATATATATATATATATATATATATATATATATATATATATATAGAGAGAGAGAGAGAGAGAGAGATAGATAGATAGATAGATAGATAGATAGATAGAGTGTATTTGTGTGTGCGTGTGTGTGAGAAACATATAAGTGTATTTGGGCAGCATCTATTCATTCAAACAAGTTTCAGTAAACAAAACAGGATTCTTATTATTTTGAAGTTTTTATTTCTTTTTGTTTTTCAAGCTTCCTAATAATTCTTTTGATCTTACAATCTTGATAAGCATTAATAATTTCTCCGAAAGAGCCAGTTGGGTTGACCGAGTACTTTCCGTTCGTATCCGAACGATTTCAATATAGAGTATATGTGTCTTTCACTATGAAAACTGTTTAAGTTATTTTAAGTAATGTTAATATAATTGTTAAAGTGATAAAGTGATTCCTTTGGTGATAAAAACAAAACAATTACTTTAACAGTTACATTAACATTACTTAACATTACATAAACAGTTTTAATGATGAAAGACACACATACTCTACCTTGAGAAATGATTCGAATACGCAGCGAAAGTACTCGGTCTGCCCAAAATGCCTCTTACAGGATTGTAAGGTCAAAAGAATTATCAGGAAATTTGAAAAAGTATTTTAAAAATTGAAAATAAGGAATCTGTTTGTTTAATGAAATTTTTAAAATATATATCCGTCCGTTGTTTACAGACTTGAATTCTCAGGTGATCGTAAACATACGTATTCGTAAGCATATACCAATTAATTGTTCGCCTCTTACTGACAGTTACCGATGGCCGTGAGGGTAAGGAGCTCGACTGACGAAAATTCGGTCGGGTTTTCTCTCCCGGCTAGAATTAGAAGCAGAAGAGCGCCGCACTGATGAGACGTTAACGTCGAAACACTGTCAGTGGATGACTTATATATATATGTATATATGTATATAGATATATTTATATGTCTTTTTTATGTTGAAGTTGGGCGTTATTATGAAGCATTAACAAATGAAAAAATGAATGAAGGAACTCGATGTTGTGGAGTTCAGGATTCCCTTATTTTTTTATTGTTTATTCTCATAAATTTTCGGGATCGTTAGATTCCCTACCTCAGATGAATGTCCCTCCTGTTGAACGGATCCTTTATCTTTGTTGTTATTGAAAACGGCCGCGTCTGTAAAATATTTGTAATAACAGAGTATTCCGATATCAGCGTTTAGTCCCCTCACGTGAGTTCGTAGATTTAAAATCCATTTGATTTCAGCTTGTTTTCGAGATTGTGTTGATAGATACGAAGACCGCCTCGTGTGCGATTTGAAACCTGTCTTCGTATCTATAGCTCTGCTGATGAGGCCTAATAGGCTGACATGTACATACAGAGATTGATTTTTCTCGATTTGTTTAGCCTTACATTTAAGTAGTTAAATCCCGCCTAATTAATTATTAATGAATTAACTTTCAAAAAAATTAGGTTTGACTTCAATTAAGCACATATTCTCCCAAATATTGTCGGCAGAAAATAGCTATATGTTTGTTTACATTCTCATATATATATATATATATATATATATATATATATATATATATAGAGAGAGAGAGAGAGAGAGAGAATAACAACCGTTCGTCAAAAATCATAACGGTTGTAAATTCAGTAAGGGATCACCGGTTGGATGAATAATATTTTTTTATTGTTAAAGGGATCAGACATTTGAAAAAAAAACAAAAAACAAAAGCCACCAGCATTCTAAGATGAATTTCGCTCCTGAACGTTTAAAGTAGTCTCTCTATTGTTGCAATAACGATTTTCGGTCTGATGGGAGCGGAATCAACACTTTGTGCACAAACCCGCTTGTCATTTATAGAGAAAAGATGGACGCCCCTGATTGAATAAACAAACTAGATAAAAAAAGGACACAAGTAAGAACAGAGCTAGAATTATTATGGCCTAATGTCGTTTCGATTTCAATGTAACAGAGGCACCTGACGCAATTGAAAAGATCCCTGAATAGGCCGATGTATAAAAGGAGTTTCGCGAAAGTAATTTAGTCTCTTCGGTGGTGATGCAGTCGGTGGTGCTTGTATAGGGTTGCATCTTTTCAGCAAGATAACAATCAAATGCATACAGCTAATGTAACACACGAATGGTTTGTTCAGAACAATCACAGGGTACTTGAGTGGCCTCGTCAAACCCATGACTATAATCCAATTGAAGGTTTATGGCAATGTTTGTAAGAGAGAAAATCATCAGAGGCTCCCAAGAAACTGGATTTATTTGAAGGTCGTTTGTAAGGAAAATTGGTTAAGCTTTGAAACGAATTCTGCAAAGAGTCCGTGTAGAGTTTCAAGGAAAATTTCCGAGGAACACAATGTCTATGTAACTAAGTATTGAGGATATAATATTAATGTATTCAAATATATGTTGATATATATATATATATATATATATATATATATATATATATATATATATATATATATATATATATATATATATATATATATTATATATATAATTTTATGCGATACATGCGTTGTAAGTGCCTTCAAGTAAAAATTTAATATATACTTTATCAGCAACGTTTCTAAATAAACAAACATCCAAAAATCTTATTCACTTCGCCGAAGGGCATTCGGTCTGTTTGTTGTTATTATTCTCTCAATAGCGCCCCCTTACCTATTATGGTAGAGGCGCGTAGCATCGCTTGACAAGCTTAATTTCGCTAGGATGGTCAGCTGTGTACTGTGGCTGAGGCGATAAAAGTGTTTCACTAGTGTTTCACTGCGTCTGCTGAAGTCCCGGTTTCGATTTCTGTCGGAGGGAAATCGTTAGTATATACCGCTGATGAGACTTAATAAAGTCGAAACAGTCTGTACGGTATTCTACACATCGAGCCATCCTTTACTGGGATTACACTTGTCAAGTTCATTTTCTATAAGAAAAGTATCGAATTTTATGCGATACATGCGTTGTAAGTGCCTTCAAGTAAAAATTTAATATATATATATATATATATATATATATATATCGCCCATGACTTTGGTATGAGCTCGCTAATTGGTAATTCAAATTAACTCTCACTACTAAGCATACAAGCAATGATCGTTTCCCCGTAAATTTGATCTCTTAGTGACTGTAAAATACATAAACAAACCTATGTACTTAATAGTTTGAAAACACAAGTCCCCGCTACAGCTGTCAGTGGACGAGGAAATAAGATATCGGGCTACCATACGGTCAGTCTGAGTGCGACTCTATCCAAAGATAATTGTGTCTAGCCACACTAAAGAGGGGTGAAACGCCGAAACACGTGTCTGTGGATGACTTATTGATATATATATATATATATATATATATCAATATATATATATATATATATATATATATATATATATATATATATCTCAATGGAAGGTCTGCAAAACTACACACCGAACTCCAGCCAATTCCAGCCCCGTCAATCAAGAAGTCAAAGTAGGCAGAAAGTTTAACATTTCTATCCATAAAAATGTCAGTGACCACAGTAGTTAACCAGTCTAGAAATCTTTTAAAAAGAGAAATCATTTCCTCCAAATATTGAATGAAATAGAATGGAACTTAGCACACCCACGTTTGAGACTTTGAATTTTAATTTTATAGACATATTAAGCCACAGGGAGTGCTCTATCCGTTTTAAGGAGCGTTATGCAATTGTTGCGTAATTAGCACCCACGCATACACACACACACTCACACGCACACATATATATATATATATATATATATATATATATATATATATATATACAGATGTTGTCTCCTTAAAAGGTATGAAATCAGATAAGGTTGTAGATGAGATTGGCAGACCAGTCAACAGGTTCGTAGATTTAAGACAGAGGGTTTTATTGCAGAGAGATACAATAAGACAGTCTAAGAATACTGAAGCACGCTACTAATCCTCGAAGCCAGCCGTGCTCATTATATATATAGTAAGATCACATGAGTGAGTGAGAGAGAGAGAGAGAGAGAGAGAGAGAGAGAGAGAGAGAGAGAGAGAGAGAGGGGGAGGAATATTCCATTACAATAATTGATAACATGTTTATCGCTACGTAGATATATAGTTAGTATTTAGTATTTTCGATAGTAAATTAGAAATTAAATCATAACTTGTGGCATATGCTGGCAGGGCAAAGTGCCCAACACAGCAAATATAAACAGCATGCCCGCCATTATCTACGAGAGACGCCTGCGTTGGCTTGGCCACGTCAGGAGGATGGACAAAGGCCGCAACCCAAAGACCTACCGTATGGTGAGTTAGTAGAAGGCACTCGACCGGTAGGGAGACCACGCCTACGCTTTAAAGATGTCTGTAAGAGGGACATGAAGACATGCCACATCGACATCAACACATGGGAGGCTTGTGCAGAAGACTGTAAGACCTGGCGCCTCCTCGTCCAACAAGTAACGAAAAGGAGTAAAAACGACAGGAAAGAAGCCGCCGCAGAAAAGATAATCATAAGGAAGGAGAGACAACAGCACCCCAAGTAAGCATCACCGTTTGTTTGCAATCACTGCACCAGAGATTGCCATTCAAAAATTGGTCTATTAACGCAGTTGCAGATAAAGAAAAGGGGACACTTTGCCATCGTCTTTAGTAGACGGAAGGATGCCAGCAACATATGGTGGCTTCATTTATTTAGTATTTGAATAGAGTTATAATCCGAACGGAACATTTTGATCCAAAGTTTTGAAAAATGTGTGATTCCATTGAATGTCTCTTAACATAACGTGATCAATTGCAAAATCCGTTTTCATCCGGGCTTTTTTCATCACCATTATCACGATTTTTTGGGCACACACAATTCCAACAAAATCATTTTAAAAGGAAAAAAAATCATGTTTTCGTCAAGAATTTCCTTGGTTCGGTCTGAGAAGCTGCTCTCATTTTCCTTTCAATTTAGTAGAAAGTTATTAATCTGTCTTTCTCATTTGTGATGTCCTCAGGGAAGCAGTTGACCTGCATCCGAATCCTGATACTGTTTTCTTTTTTTACTTTTTATTTTTAATCGAACACAGCTCAGAAGCCATCAATAACCTTCAGGATAATTATGGCTTCCATCTGCTTTTCTTTAGACGTCAATCGAACTTAGGAATACATGAATATTTATGGTCATACGTCTATTCGCTTCTGTTCTAATAGGTTCCTCCCCAACTTCGTTTTTCAATAAAAAAAATCATCGTGTCAATTTGACGATGACAAAGTCGTAAAAGTCGACGAATATCTAAGATTTTGGACGAGTTCTGCATTTAGCTAGTGTTGTTTGTTTGTTTGGTTGGTTGGTTTATGGTTATACGGCACGTCAAACGTTAGAGGGTTAGTTAATGCCAAAATTAATCTTGATTAACAATCGACAAATCTCTAAGACTTTAGACTATTTCTGCTTTTAGCTAGTGTTTGTGTTTGTTTGTTTGGTTGGTTGGTTGGTCATACGGCACGGCAATCGTTACAGGGTTAGTTAAGGCTAAAATGAGCATTGACTCCACAATCGACAAATCGTTAATATTTTCGACTAGTTATGCATTTAGATAGTTTTTGTTGGTGGGTTCGTTGATTATACGACACATCAATCTTTAACGGGTTAGGTAATGCTAAAGTGAGCATTGACTTCCTAATCGACAAATCTCTAAGAATTTGGACTAGTCCTGCGTTTTTCTAGTGTTATTGTTTATTTGGTTGGTTTGTTGGTTATACGGCACGTCAAACGTTACAGGGTTAGTTAATACTAAAGTGAACATCGACTTCACTGTCGACAAATATCTAAAACTGGACTAGTTCTGCATTTAGCTTGTTTGCATTTAGTTTGGTTGGTGGATTTGTTGGTTATACGGCACGTCAAACATTACAGGGTTAGTTAATGTCAAAGTCAATCTTGATTTACAATCCACAAATATCTAAGACTCAAAAAGTAACCCCGACCTGATTCCATAATTTCCAGGTCACCACTCTGAATGCAGCGTGCATTGGCTAAGTATATATATATATATATATATATATATATATATATATATATATGAGAGTAAGCAAACAGTTTGTTTGAGATGGCGAGAGCCGAAAATTTTTGGGAGAATATGTGCTCAATTAATCACACTCAAAGCGGCTTCCTTGTCTATAACTCTGCTGATGAGGCATAATAGGCCGAAATGTACATACAGAGATTGACTTTTTCTCGATTTGTTTACGCGTTTACATTTGAACAGATATATTCGCCTAATTCATTAATTATCAACTAATTAATTTTCAAATTAGGTATGACTTCAATTAAGCATATATTCTCCAAATATATATATATATATATATAAGAATTTCGAATAATCCGCACGAGCGCATATACAACAGACCGACATGCTATCACGAAAAATCCCGAACATTTCAAATATCTGGCGTTCCTCCTACTTAATAACAACAAAAGATTACGCCGGTGCGGTGCTTAAAAAAACGGATGCTTTTGCCTCTGATGATGAGATTTTCTTGAAAATATTTAGGTAATAAACATAATTTTAACACCTATTACATTGCATTGTAAATTGCCTTCAAATTTATATTTTACACATACATACAATGCTTCTAAGAATCTATTAAAAAAACACTTATTTCACCACCTGAGCGAGGCTTATTTTATAGTTAAAAAAAACCAAAAAACTAAAAGAATTTCGAATAATCCGCACGAGCGCATATACAACAGACCGACATACCATCACGGAAAATCCCGACATTTAAAATATCTGGCGTTCCTCCAACTTAACAACAAAAGATTACACCGGCGCGGTGCTTAAAAAAAAACACGGATGCTTTTGCCTCTGATGATGAGATTTTCTCGAAAATATTTAGGTAAATAAACATCATTTAAACCTATTACATTGCATTGTAAATTGCCTTCAAATTTATATTTTATAAAAAAAATATGTTTAGGTCATCAACCAAACAAGAAAATTAGTCTTCACCTTTTGTAAATAACAGAATAGTGATCGTTTTCGTCTTTATTTCTGGGCGAGTTTTAAAGCCAGAGATTTTGTCTGTTATAACAACAATGATTACCCTGTCATCAAAGGAAGAAGCTAGTACGTAATTAGTTATCGACTGAGACACTAATGGTGTTACATATGAAGCATTAACAGATTTAATTCTCATGGTAAGCCGGATCAAAACATATTAATGCTTCGCTTCTTCCAATTCCTCGTCTTCAATAAGCTGTAAAGGCGCAGTAATAGCGACCAGGTTTTATTTTTAAAAGTCTTTCATTGAAATACGTGAATTTCGTCTTCCGGTAACAAAGCAATAATTGATTAATCGGGTTTTATCAATTACTCTACTCATTGCACACCTGAAATATTGAACGTAATATTGTGACTGTAATTTCCTTTGATATTTTCATGATCCGTAATTCGTTTGATATGTTCCGTGATTACCTGCTGACACGTGCAAATTTCAAAAGGTAAGTTTTATAGAAGTTAAACACTTATATCATTGGAAGTGAAACCTAATTTGCTCTGTTTGAAAATATCATCAAAATTCCTTTGTTCCCTGTGTTTAAGTTAATCTATTGATAATGGTTTGGTTTGTTTTACGGCATATCAACCTCAGTGGGTCATTTAATGCCGATAAAGTTTTGAAATAAATTAATTCTTAATGAATAATACAATTTTTTTATAAATACATTTTTCTATTTAACCCATTGATGGGACCCTAACAGGTACTACCACTCAGGGTCAGAGTGGACCAGGGAGCAATGGTGATGAATGGGGTGCTCCACGTTCCCCAAACCTCCAAAACTGGAACCTCACCATCAGATAGAGTTTAACGTCATTCCCAGGACATGTAGACCCGAGCCACCGCCTTCTAGTACCCATATGATAAAAAGGGGTTGGGGCTTGCCATAAGGGCAATAGGGTTGGAAAATCATATAGGTGCAAGGGCTTGACGCGACCAGCCGATTGATCGGAGGGGGCCTCTCCGAGCGCCCGTCTAGCCCAAGATAGGGTCAAAGTGGAGAATTGCTTGTCATGAATTTCTCATCCACATGGGCTCTATCCTTAAGCATCACGGGTCGCCACCGACGGTCAACAGGTTGCCACATTAGAGGAGTCTTACCCCTCTGCAGAGGTGCAGTCAGTGCATTCTAACGCCCCAGCCGACAGGGCGGCTATTGATAATGGAGATTCAGTTAAATCGAACTTAACGGACCTAAATTCCACCATCGTATGTCACACCCACCGAAAGAAAAAAATACCAAAAATCAGGAAATAAACAGAATTTAATGAAATGTTCAGTGTTAATCTATCAATGAATACAAGATATAATGCCTCAGTTATTTTATATGAAAATCTTTTACATTTTTTCATGTCAGTTAACTTTGAACCACGTATCTTTACTTGGTCACCGAAATTTCTGGTCATATTCATTTAGATAAAACCAATAAATTAATAATCGATAATACTAAGTTATTTAAAATCAATTTTTTAACATTAATATGCAAATCAGCTTTCCCGTTCACACTGTAAACCACTATTTTGTTATATATATATATATATACATATATATATATATATATATATATATATATATATATATACAATTGAACGTTATTACTATGTACATATGGTCAAGAGTATTAATAATGTAAAACAATTGTATTAATGATTGAGGGTTTTAATAAAATAAAATCTTGGAGAATACGGCGTAAATAATAAAGGGAATTGTGACATGAGTAGTAATACAATTTAGGTTACAGGCAAACACACAATCTCTAGTATATATATATATTATATATATAAGTGTATATGTAAAATACCACCTATTGTCTTCATAAACCTAGCAGTGTTTATGCGCCTACACAACTTTCATTTTGTTCAACCCTTTGCAAATCTCACGGCTGTTAACAGGTCCAGTTTTGTAGCCAGCCTCTCTAGATCACTCAATCTCTTTGATGTTTGTCTGTTTTGTTTTTTGTATTTTTTCTGTTGGCTAGATGGTTCTCGTATAATTTGTTGACATACCGAACATTGACTTTCTGTAGCGCATGACAAAATCGCTTTAATCTTTTTGTTTTTCTTCTTGATAATGTCAGTAATTGTATCTGCGATTACAATGTCACCCCCTGATGTCATTCATTTTGATTCAATTCCTGCGAACGACTCCAACTATTGTCCTGGGGTAATCATTCTCAAATATATTCGGTTTTCTTTGTCTTCCCCCTTAGAATTCAACAACTTTCTCTCTCCTGTTTATGAGGAGGTGTTATATGGAGGCAAGTGGTGTAAGTGTTAGAGTCGTAGGAAATGGACTAGCCGCCCGAGTTCAAATCCTGGACGAGGTTAATTGCATTTCACATAGCGCGAATAACCTTGAAAAAGGTATGAATCCAACACTCCCTCTAGCTATGGGTAAATAGGACAGATTGGACTCTTTAACATGGCTAGGCAACCAGTTTAAGAGAAGAATAACTCTGAATTCAAGCCTGTTAAACTCCGTTTAAGAAATTGACCTTGTGTCGCATCCTGCTCCGGTGGAGGGGTTGGTAATTATATAAATATAAGGAGGCGTTAATAGTAATATCTATCGTCGAAAAAATGAAATCTGTAAACAGAATTCATGTAGGTACCGAAGTAAAGTCGTTACATAATCTATTCATAGATTATTTATCAACCCACTGTATTTCTGAAGGGATGGCCCCTTTTCAGATGACGGGCGGGACTTTCCATGGAATATTACCTGGTTGGCTCTCAGTTTCAGCTTGGACGTCAGGCAGAGAAGATGTCTCTGCCTTAGCTGAAGCTCACTATATACGCCCGCTATGTTAGTTAGATGAAAAATGTTTAGTTAAGTAAATAAATGTTTAAATAAATAATATGGTTTTGTGGTTGATGAATGTCTTGGCAACAAGACTGACCTAGAAGAAGAAATGAATCAAAGAAGACCAACCACCAAGACGAAGTCCAGACGCTAGAAGATGAACGTAAGATACCAAAGATGAGCAGAAGAATAGAAGTAAGGAAAGAAAGGGTATACAACAAAGTGTTGCATGTCACAGGTTCACTTCGTACTTGTCTCTGACTGCTCAGCCACCACAATCCTGTTCTCTGGCACAGGGGGCCATATAATGGGGGTTACCCTCATACAGAGGTGCAGTTGACATATTTTACGTCCCAGCCGACTGGGAAGTTAACATGTATTACAAACAATATTTTTTCTCTGAGTTTCATAGTTCAAAGTTAGTGCCTTATTTTAATTACCCGACCCTCAGGTTCTGTGTCCAGTGGCTTCAGCCATTTGACCGGTAAGATATTAATAATAGTGTGATCCCCAGGAGGCCATCCCTCCATGCAACACTTGCCTACTTGATTTAAAAGGCCAGGGCTGGGTTTATTGCCCAGTGTCTGAGGTGCCTCATTGCCGAAGTGATCCACGTAGATTTTTAACTGGCTATGCATGAGCTCCGGTTAGTGCGTAGTCCATTACGTTAATGGTCCTTGTGTCCAACTAGAATGGTGGGGTGCCAGTAAATAACTCAAAAGTTCAATTTTTTCATTGGCCACTGCACGATCTTCGGTTTGTGCGTAGTCTCCCACGTTAATGGTCCTTGTTTCTAACTAACATGGTGGGGTGCCAGAAAATTAAATTGAATAAAACAAGACATGAGCTACGACAAACTTTTAGCTAGGCGGATAGTAGATCTTACACGCAATTAAATTCAGCATTTGAACTCGTCTTAGTATAATGGTTAGCGAGCTAGTCTCGCAAAATCTATTATTACTAAATACCGAGTTCAATCCTCGCTGAATACCCCATGTGTGTTTAAGTGAAATTAGATTATCAGACAGGGGGAGTAATGAATAAATGAGAAGCTATAAACTGAGAATTTTGGATGAACTAACTGATAAATAAATGAAGGTTATTAAATTAAAATAAAAAAGATTCATATTAAGACAGAACGTCGATTTGAGACTAAAATATTATATTAAATCAGAAAGACTAGAAAAAAATAAGAACCCATATAAAAAGATTACATTTATTTCTATTAATTTCAATATAAATTATTAAATATAAGTATTATTTTAAACTTATTTGAAACAGGGGGGGTATATTTAAACTAAAATATTATATTAAATCAAAAGACTAACAAAATAAAATAAGAAACCATATAAAAAGATTACATTTATTTTTATTGATTTCTATATAAATTATTAAATATAAATATTGATTTAAACTTATTTGAAACAGGGGGGGAATATTTAAACTAAAATATTATATTAAATCAGAAAGACTAACGAAATAAAATAATAACCCATATAAAAAGATTACATTTATTTTTATTGATTTTTATATAAATTATTAAATATAAGTATTACTTTAAACTTATTTGAAACAGAGGGGGTATATTTAAACTAAAATATTATCAGAAATAATCAGAAAGACTAATGAAATAAAATAAGAAGGCATATAAAAAGATTACATTTATTTTTATTGATTTCTATATAAATTATTAAATATAAGTATTACTTTAAACTTATTTGAAACAGAGGGGGTATATTTAAACTAAAATATTATATTAAATCAGAAAGACTAACAAAATAAAATAAGAAACCATATAAAAAGATTACATTTATTTTTATTGATTTCTATATAAATTATTAAATATAAATATTACTTTAAACTTATTTGAAACGGGGGGGGTATATTTAAACTAAAATATTATATTAAATCAGAAAGACTAACAGAATAAAATAATAAACCATATAAAAAGATTACATTTAATTTTTATTAATTTCTATATAAATCATTAACTATTAATTATTACTTTAAACTTATTTGAAACATTTATTTGAAGAATAGAAGAGTTTGAGCGATAGTTCTTTCCATCAGTTCCGGATTTTATTGCAAAATTTTCTTAATTTAATTAATTAACTAATTAATGTTGCATATCGATCATAACTGATTTGTTATTTGCACATTGTTTAGTGGTTGCTGTTTCATGTTTTCATAACTGGAGTAAATTTTAACTTTCTGAGACTTTTAATCAGTTCGAAATTATTGAATTTGATTCGGAAACTATAATGAAGAAATAGAGTCGATGTCGTGAGAAGAGGTTTCGGCATCAATCAACTTATATTGTGTTACGCTCTCCTTTCGGGAATAGAGTGATGACGTGTCAACGTTTGTTAAGTTATGGCTCTTACTTCGAATGATGTGTTGACAGTAGAAATAATCTGTATACTTATTTCTAGACCTGTACTGGATTTGGAGAGGCTGGTGTCCTGGTTGCTGAGTCGATGCTGGAGTTGGCTGTCAATACCTGGATGTTTGGAGTCTGCAAACCAACTTGGGGTGCTGAGGGATATCCTGCCTTGTGCCATTTAGAGTTTTTAGTAAAACAACAAGGCCACTTATTTTTCTCATGAGATTTTTTTATTCCCCTCAAGTGACAAGAGTCAGAGAGCAAAAGTACATGTGTTGCTCTCTCAGCATATAATTATAAACTCAAATCAACATTCTCACCTCTAGCTGTCTCTCTCTCCCACTTCGCCACATCTCATCGTTCGTCCAATAGAACAATGCAATGTGGCTATGCTGATTCAACATTAAACTTTTCCAATCTCATCTAACACATAATTATTTTCTAAAAACTTTCCGTGCTAATTTACATATTAGGTAACACTCATGCCCCCCACACCAGGACTGATGACCGATTGGAATTAATGGCAAGAGTGACTTATGGAAGTTCGTACTGTCGGCGCTATATGATGATTACTTTCTTAAATATAACAAATTATCCTTGGGTTTTGACGCTTTTGTGAGAAAAAAATATGTCCTTTTTCCCTTTATTTCTTTATAATAAAAACTGAATGGTTCATTATTTAGCTGGGGTGACAACACTCATACGAAATAAGAATTCGGTGAATAAGTACCACCAGATAATGAGGATTTACATTTTTGCAAACGACGATTTGGAAATTCTTATTTTTAACTAGAGGGTGTTACAAGATAATAACATTCGTACGATTAAGGAACACGATTATCAATATATAGATAATTTTGAATATTGAAAAAAATAATGGTAATTTTTTACATGCTGGAAGGGATTATATCAATTTGTTGTATAATACAAATTGAAAGATATATTAAAGGTTATACTTACAGTAAATATAAAAAGTAAAGCCGTCGGGGTGGCCTAAAGTCGGTTCAACCAATCAGCGATGGAGTCTATTCCCTTTTCACTAGCGCTGGACCAAGAAGTTTGTTTTAGCGTCTAACGCGGAGCACCTCACCTACCATCAGCTCCTCATCTTCCCACTAGGATCCATGTGCTGAGTTGGCGAGGGCCGGAATCGAACCTGGAACCTTGTGGTTCCAAGTCGGATGCTCTACTGACTGAGCTAATAAAATCAAACATTGTCATCGTAATATGACTTATAAATGTTTTATAAATAATTTTCTTTAAAATGAATTAATTCTAAATATTTATTTTTATTTATGTACCTAATTTGATTTCAGTTTTGAGGCAACTTGAGGAGCCCCCTAACTATAAGTGCCCCAATCCCCAAACTCAACGTCTAAATCCTGCTCCACCTGAGAAACTATCGGGAGGCAATGTCAGTTGAGCGCTGTTGCTATAAGCGAAAATAACGCCTTCGTCTATTTATTTCTTCTGCTAAATAACATATTAGCTGTATCTTTTATTTGACATGTAGTGTAGTGATTTCTTAAATATTTAGATAGCAGAAACCATTACTGTCAGGTTTAACTGATAGCTGATGACCCCGAAGTCAATTTGATAATTTGACTGTTATTGGAAAATATCAATCAGGTGTCAGATGTTTAGAAGTTCGATTTAAACTTTAATTAGTTAGTTGAGAATCACTGACGGGAGCATTTGAGGATTTCCATGTATGGTCCAACTAATTCTCCGGATGTGCAGCCCAGATAATGCATGTGAAGTGAATAAAAATGAAAAAAAATAATTGTTGGAATTTTTTGACATATGAGGTGTGCCGTGGCCCACTACTTAAATGTATAGACTCAGCTTCGGCGCGTGGATTAATGCCAGCCAATCAACACTCTCAAATACGTGATTAGTTAACTATTTAATCGCCGATTTTGAAAGCCGTTAATTTGTACGTATCTGACACGGACAAACGGATTAGCAACCAAGGACTCTGCCTAACACCGAGGAACAACCAAGGATTCTTCACTAAGGAACAAACAAAGGATTCTACCTAACACCGAGGAACAACCAAGGACTCTGCTTAAAAACCAAGGATTCTTCAGTAAGGAATAACCAAATGATTCTACCTAACACCGAGGAAATACCAAGGATTCTTCACTAAGGAACAACCAAAGGATTCTACCGAACACCGAGGAACAACCAAGGACTCTGCTTAAGAACCAAGGATTCTTCACTAAGGAACAACCAAAGGATTCTACCTAACACCGAGGAACAACCAAGGATTCTTCACTAAGGAACAACCAAAGGATTCTGCCTAACACCGAGGAACAACCAAGGATTCTTCACTAAGGAACAAACAAAGGATCTGCCTAACACGAGGAACAACCAAGGATTCTTCACTAAGGAACAACCAAAGGATTCTGCCTAACACCGAGGACAACCAAGATTCTTCACTAAGGAACAACCAAAGGATTCTGCCTAACACGAGGAACAACCAAGATTCTTCACTAAGGAACAAACAAAGGATTCTACCTAACACCGAGGAACAACCAAGGATTTTCACTAAGGAACAACCAAAGGATTCTACCTAACACTAAGGAATACAAGGGATCTCCACTGTAAAGTGCTCTCATCTGCAGCCTAAAAAATAACCACAAAAACCGCAACACTAATGCCGTTATTATTCATCCTAGCAGAAAAAATATCGAACAGTGTGGGGTCAGACGAAAGCTGAAGCAGCAAGAAGACGAACGGCTGGACAAGGACAAGATGGTGATACAATATTTCAAAATGAAACTATTCCAGAAATATGATAATTGGCGGCGATGTGAGCTTAAAAAAACTTATAGTGTCTTTAAAAATAAATATTTCGTGTAAATTTAAGGTGTTGATTCTTTTGCTGTATAAATACATGCTGTATAAATACACGATATGTATCTCTTCCTAACCGTTATGCATGACATAACCCCAGACGGGTTGATATGCCGTTAAAATCAATAAACAAACATCTATTGCTGTTTCTGGTAGATTAGTTGATTCATAATTAAATTGATAAAAACAATCAAACTGTCGGTTTCGTTACTTCGTGAGTTTTAGACAATCATATGGATAACCAATTAGTAATCTATATAATAATACTCTTGTTCCTTAATCTTCCGACCGTTATCATCTTCCATCATCCTCTTGTTAAAAATGAGACCGTCCAAATCGTCCAATATAGAATGCAAAACTATAAATGCTGATTATATGGTGTTGCTTAACTGCCGAATTCTCATTTCTTATAAGTGCCGTCACCTCAGCTAAATAATGACCATTCCGTTTTTTATTATAAAGAAAGAAAAGGGGAGACAAATGACATGCTACACAGAAAAATATAATAAGAAAGAGAGAAAGGAAGAAAGAAAATAGGAAAAAGATAGAGAGAGCGCGGAAACGATAACGCTATTTCTGTTCAATCGAACTAATGAAAAAATAAAAAAGAAGGAAAGAAAGAAAAGAGTGAAAGAGGGTTAAATCAAGATTATTATTATATTTTTACATATTGAACGTATTTTCAATAGCTCTTAAGTAAACATAGGAATTGTGGAATAATTAAATTATCATTACTGTGATTTCCACAGGCCGCTGCTAGTGTTATAAAAACATTTATTTAAGATTTGTACAGCTATTTGTTCAAGATACAGCTTCTTTTTTTGACAGCATGTGGACATTTTTGGACGGGCGGAATTAAAAAATAAGCTTTCAATATACACGATAAAATACTGTCCATGCTATCAAAATATAAATGTCTTATAACATATATAAACACTCCACTAAGCAATGCAATTATTGCCAGAAAAATATAATTTGGCAATTTTTTTTACATTTTATTTTTTTTTACATAATATCCAGTTACGGCATTCTATTGCCACACTCATTTCAACCCATTTAGGTTATTTTATCTTAAAGATTAGGGTTGCGTGGGTGGATTTTTATAGCATGTCAAACCCCATTCTGGTCATTTTTATGCAGCAAACGTTTTTTTGTTTTCATTCCATCTGATATGGGTTGTTGGTTGGTGGATTTACGCATGTCAACCATTTTGGGTCATTTTATGCCGAAAAACGTTTTTTGTTTTATTCATCTTGATGGGTTGCGTTGCGTCTGGTTAGATTCTACGGCCATGTCAACCCATTGGCGTCATTTAATGCCACAGACCGTTTTTGCTTTTTATTCATTCTTGCAGTGGGGTTTAGTGTTCGGTTGGACTTTTACGACATGTCAACCCCATTGGGCTCATTTTTATGCCGAAGACGTTTGATTTTTATCCATTCTGATGGGTAACAGAATGGAGACGTGTTGGCAAATACAAACAAGAGGTTTCTGGCATTAAAATAACCAAGTTTGATATGCCATTAAACAAACAAACAAATAATTTCTCGCTAGCTGCTCTCTCTCTCTCTCTCCGTTCCTTTCCCTCTCTTTAATATCTCTCNCGTCAGACAAGAATTGTCCCTCGATTCAACAGTCTAATGCGTGGCTAGAGCGTATCAGCGAGGGGTCTATCCACTTTTCAATAGCGCTAGACCAAGGAGAATGTTTGGCGTCTTAGGCGGCGCCACCACAACCTACCATCAGCTCCTCAGTTTACCCTTCAGATACCTGTGTTACAATACACTGAATTGCGAGTCCGGTATCGAACATGGAAAACCTTCGCTTACCGATGAGGATTCATTTATTTTAGATAAAGAGTGATAAATAGCAGCTTCATAGATCTAATAATATATATATTTTATATCACACATTCTCATTGATTATTAAATATAATTACCTTAATCTTAGCAGGGAGTCCCTGTGGCATAATGCTAATACGCTGGAGAGTGACATCGTAGAAAGCAAGTTCGAACTCCAGTCATGCCTATTAGTTAACTTTCCGATTGAAAATACTTCAGAAAAGGTTGACTCCTTCGTCCGTCCAGCTATGCGGCTTAAATAGTACCACTACTATTCTTTTACAGGATAGCTTTGTCATGAATAATCCACAAAAGTTGAATATGCATTAAACAAAGAAGTGCAACCAGCAGATTTGTTGTTATTATCTTATTATAATGGAGTCATTGTGGGTTTGTCTGGTAACCGAAACTATATTAACTATACAAGGACACAATTCCTTTAGTTATTTACATCATATTCTCCATGATTATATTTTATTTAAACCTCAATTATTAATTAAATTGTTTTACTTACACTGTTGACCAATATCTACATGCGAATAACATTGCAATTGTATTTATATATACAATCAAATAACGGTGTTTACAGTGATGATGGAAGGCTAATTTGATATTGATCTTTAAAAAGTTGTTTTAAATAATAGTGCTTAGTATTATTGATTTCTAATTGTTTGGTTTTATTTTTGAATATAGAAGCAAAATCTCTTTCAATAGATTTAAAATGAAATCCATTAACAAAAGAAAACTGTAATTTATTCTTTACTTCCTATTTTAACTAAAGTCTTAAATTAGGAAAATTTACAAGAATGAGACCGGAGTAAGATGATTGAAGATGTAAGTTTCAGGTTTGTTCTTATCTTTCGACATTACCACACATTTGTTCAAAGATTTATCTATCATTTCTTATTAGTTTCTATTAGCCTTTTTAATTTAATATGAATATTTTATTACATTAAAACTTAAATACTTGGCACCCCGAGGGTGGCATATATTTGAGTATATCTAGATGGTGTAGAAATAACGTTAATTGTTGGTAACAGTCATTTTCAAGCCAATGTGATTTTTCAAAAACCAAGTACATTTACGATACCGTACTTTTATGTATATTATATACGTTTGATAAAATTAATTTCCCAATTTTTATTGCTAATAGTAGTTGATGATTAGAGCCAAACCATGTCAAACCTAAAAATATAAAAATTACTTTGTTAGGTGTCGGGAAAATATCAGAGGCACCTATCCCGACGCAGGGCGGAAGTGCCAGTGCCAAGTGCCAGTAGCGAGCTTTAGTGGGATGGCCACCAGACCAGGTAAATAAAGTGGCTGTGAAATTTAGATGGGCCTTTGCAGTCTAACCACTTCAAAAACGCGACCGCACTGTTACTCGTACTTGGGGTCAATTAGTTGAGGGAAAGAATAATGTTGGAATTGCAACGTAAACCAACTCGCTTTCATGCTTGTTCAGCTCACCTCCGCCTCGCAAGCCGGACTTTTTTAGGCCTTTGATATAAACCAACAACGAGGGGGTGTCAGAGAGGGAAATGGGACAACCCGGTCGGCGACCACCTCACCAACTCGCTACAGGTTAAGAAGAGCGGGGGAGGAGAAAAATAATTCTCACAGTAGTACTTCTTTTCTGGTAGACTTGATTTACGTGTATTCAAGCACGATGGTAACCTTTGCTCTAACCTGATATTATTTGAGAGTCTGAATGAGAGAAAGAGAGAGATACGGAAGTCTGGTTCTGTCCATGGCTCACCTAGATGAATTTCCGTAGGAGTTGTGCCCCTTACACCATTTTATTTCCTTCTTCCGCCTTCGTTTACAGTCTGCTGGCTCTATCTTGCCACCGGAAGTTACCGTCTACACTGGCTACCCAGGCAATTCCCCGTGACTAAGCGGCGATTTTTTAATTCTTTCCACATTATCTTTGCCTATTTCGAACGGACGTGTTTTGTCTTCCCTCTTCGTGTTCTCTCTCAAAATAAATGTGAAGACTAGCTACCGCTCGGCCTTTCTCCTCTTATCACGACTTATTAGACTTTTCGTTTCGTTGCTTTATCACCCCTTATTCAGTTTTCTCACTTAATGACTGTGTACATATTTAACTGGTTAACTACCGTGTTCCTATTTCATTGACTTCCCATAAGGACACTGCCCTACCTGTTTGTTACTTTTCTTAACTCTTTACCCTGTTTGATAATATTGTTGTATATTTTTTTTTTTTTTTTTTTTTTTTTTTTTTTTTTTTTGCTTGCCACCCGTTTGATTGTTGAACTGCGAGATTCTTAACTCCTACTCGCAGTCCTCCTTCCACTGTTTTACCTTGTTTGCATTTTCCCGTGCATGTTTTGCCATCCGTTATTATTATTATTATTATTATCTGTTGTAAACATCTGTTATTTGCTGCATTTGGTCGCATTGTTATGTAAAATTTGTTTCTGTCACCTTTCCAGTTTCTACCCCTTCTTGTGGCCGGGAATAAACGAAATTACCCTGACCCACGTTGTTTGTTATTCTTTGCTTGAAGGGAGTTTAACTACAGTGTAACGAAAAAGCGTATATACGCTTGGATAAGATATAACAGGGAAGTAGAAGGCGCGATATGGTCATTAATATATAATTCAAAAATTAAATATGGTTAAAGTAAATTTTATGTGTATTATAAAAACTAGCAAAAAATAAAAAAAACGCCCACCTGGCGGTGTAAAAGTTAATGTTTGAAAAGATATTGTTGCGGGTGGGTGGTTTAGCAAAAAATATTAGCTGTCAGAGGGTTTGTATGATAATAAGTAAAAATCACTCAAATTCACTTACAAAGGAGTGAAAAAAAAAAGAAACAATTGTGAAATGGAACTTACTTCTGTTCCCTTCAAATGAAATGCTGTGTGCATTCATTAATTATCAAATTAAATAATTATTTTCAATATTTCGCATACATTTTACACAAATCGGTAAGTATTTATTTATTTATTTGTAAACATATTAGTTAACCGCTTGAAACAGAAAAAAATGATATTTCTTGTTTTCTCGTAAATCCCTAAACGTTCGAAACTTTAAAAATATGTATTAATGAAACAAACTATACATGAATATAGAATAACAACATGTATTTCATTTAAAACGTGTGGACCATATTAACCTTTTAGCGCACCGCCTTTTGCTTCGCTGATTCATAAGTCCATATTGTTTTTACATTTACACCGTCAAAATCCGGTTGTTTGTTAGACGATTTTTAGAGTTTTTTTTTTTGTAAATTATAAAACTAACCCCTAGCCCTAACTTCTAAACAAACAGCCGGATGTTGACGGTGTAAACGAAAAAAAAGAACTTATGAATCAGCAAAGCCAAAAGGGTGCCTACAGGTTCATATGCGTCCAAACTTGTTTTTAAAAACAATTTAAAAAAACAATAAAGTAGCGTCTAGAGGTGCGACTCAAATTTAGAGTGTATATTCTACAAGGGTGTCTTTATTATTGACGATTTGGTTAATGTGATGTAAAATGACTGAGTTTCGCGTTACGACAATTAGAGACCGAATCTTCCCATTATTAATAATAGGAGTAATTTTTTACATCATATACCGACACATACGTGCGAATAAGATGCGCAAATCATATCCAAAGATTCAGTTGGATTTAGTTTAGAAGTAATTATACAAATATAATGTTGAAGAATTATCTTTTGCCTAGTACGCACCTATTAATACCTAATGAGGATATGTATCGATACAACCTACACTGGTAAATTAATCTAGTACAGAAAGACCGTAGATACACATAAAATGGGACAAATGGACACATTTAACTGTATCTAACAGTTAATGAGAGTTGCATAATTGCCCACGCATTTCCACAGCACCGCAGGCAACTTCACTACTGATTGATGAAAATTAAGTAAAGATAAACATAGAAAGAAAAATTAAATATTCTTTTTTTCTACCCAAGGCAGAAAATCAGCTAAGGTCAGATATACAACAAACAAACTAACATTTCCATTTTAGTGCAATTCAAACGTCATCTAGGCAAAATCTTTGCTTGACGTATGCTAAAATTTGTATCAAAGTTTTTTTCGTATTTATCTGCTATATTCGGACTATTGTCCCGATCTTCATTGTTATTTGACAACATTTCGCGCCCGATATACCCTCCCGCCTTCTTCAGCGTATTTCTTGCGGACTCGGGACCTTCTTTTTCGACTCGGGGAACTTTCTTGTCGATTCGGAGCCATCAGTCGGACAGAACATATCTGAAGAAGGCCGGAGGTATATACGACCGAACGTTGCACCAAATAACATTGAAGATGGGACAATAGTCCGAATAACGCAGATTAATACTAATCTTCAAGGCCTCATCTCAAACATTCAGAGAAATAAAAGTGTTTTCGTTTTCTTTAATCAACTGAGTTTTATTGGTAGATTTTTTTACGACAGGGCGAATTGATATTCGATCCTATGAATCATTGACGGACGGTTTAGCTCAGTCGGTAGAAGGTTCTGGTTCGATACCGGCCTCGCCAAACTCAGCTATGAGTTGCACAAGGATTCTAGGCAGGAAATAAGGATGCTGGTGTAGTGTTGGCGCTCCACCTCAGGTACAGTCTCCCCGGTCTAGCGCTAGTGACAAGGGATAGACTCCTCGCTGTATGGCTGATACCGACGACTTTACTTACTTACACCTAAGCAATGAAAGAAGGAAATAAGATGTGGTATAGAGTTACAGGCGCATCTCCCTTTTGAATCACAAGGTTTCAGGTTCGATACTGGCCCTCGCTCGCTTAGGATCATGGTAAAGCTGAGGGGCTGTGACCGTGCCTAAAACGAGTGCACCTGTGACATGTAACAATCCGCTTGCGTCTCCTTACTGGACCAATACACGTTGTCACAAAGGTCCAATCTGCACAATATGTAGGTAATGTAAGCCCGAGCAATTATTATGAATTGTATTCTTAAATTTGCTCACATGACAAAATAATTTGATGTTTAGATTTACCGAATACATCTTTGTTTTTGTCATTATTTTTTGGTGTATTCAAATTTTTAAAATTCTAGAATTAAAAAAAAAATACATTTTTTAATGCGAAAAAAATACCTGGATTTACTATTATTATTACTATTTCACTCTATGTTTTGAGTTTTTCACACCTGCTTGTAGCTGGTGGTTCACTGGAGACTGCAGGGTGGGACAGGGCCAAAAAAGTCTCCTCACGTCTCCATGGGACTCGTCTGAGTATTCAACCGATTTCAACAATGCTGTAGTCTGGATGTTCTCGATCTTCCCCTGATTCTAATTCATCCAAACTCGTTTTACAGACCCGGGCGATCGTTCAAGGCTCCAATTACAATTGTACCACGTCTCACCCTCATGATCACAGTTTTCTCGGTTCTCGTGGCAAGGGTCCGTATTATTGTCGATTTTTTCGCTCTCTTTCATTTTCTTTATTGATTGTCCGAGACGGCAAAAATCACGAAGCATGACAAAGTCTTCCTCTTCGTCCAATCAAACTAGGTCAGTGTCCCGGCTCGGGCATTAGGTGATCCGTCATACCTCAAAGTCCCAGAGAGTTTTTTGTGCGTCACATTCTCCAGGAGGACATTCAGGCTTGCTTCATATAACCGTTTAGTTGAATGGGGAAAATTTGAATTTCTTGCCCACAGTTCCAGTGAATCACCTTTCCCAACCCAGTCGTGTCTATCTTGTACTCTCTTTGTACAAGTTTACTGCATTCGCTTTATTATGTGATTGACAGTTTCGTCTTTCCCCACACATTCTTACACTTGCAATTCCGTGTGTCTATCTTATGACATTGTCTTGTACTGCAATTATAAGAGATTCTGTTTCTCGCTTGAGGTTTCCCATTATTATTATTATTATTATTATTATTATTATTACTATTAGGCAAAAATAAATAACACCCTCCGGCGATGTAAAAATAGATTTTTGAAACATATTGCCTGAGGGGTGGGAGTAAAAAATCAATGTCAGCGAGTTTGTACCCTAAGTAAGTAAAATCATCAAATTCATGAGATTAAAAAAAATAAAAAAACAATTTAAAGTAACTTTTAAATATGTATTAAAATGAACAAACTATATATAGATATATAAGTACATGTCATGTATCCTTATCAAAATGCTTTTAAAAAAACAACGAGGACTGTCAATTTGCATGTGACGATTTGGTAATGTGACGTAAAGCAGTACGTAATTTTTGTTACAGACAAAAACCGAAGCGAACTCCATTATTAATAGATATATATATATATATATATAATATATATATTATATTATATATATATATAGTTGTATACAATATTAATATAATCATTAATAAACTATTATAAGAGTGGCATTTGATATCCTTAAAGAGTGAATATGCCATTAAACCAATCAAAAAGGATCATTTCCGATGTATTTCGCGATACTTAAAATGAGCTAATGCGTTTTATTATGTAGTAAAAAGGAAAAAGCTATTATGAAGCTATACACCTGTGGCGTAATTACCCATGGAAAGGTATGCATCAACGTTTTCTCCCTCTGGTTATGGTTGAATAGTTAGGCAGACTGGCTCTTTTTAGAAACCAGTCTAAAAGGAAAAGTCTGGAATTCAAACCTTTTAAAACTCCGCTTAAGAAAACTAACCCTGCTTCGCATCCTACCGTGATAAAGGGTTTGTAATATATATACAGTAACCTCTCACAGCGTTACTAAATTACAAGTTCCTCCCATCTCTGCATATGAGATAAACTGAAGGTCGATAATGAACATTTTGCCTTCAAAAGCAAGCCAACCAAAAAAAAAAAAAAAAAAATTACAAAAAAAACAAAACACAAAAGAACTCAAATCACAATGATATTAATTTTTAAAAAAACTGTTTGTTCGTCTCAGTATCTAAAAATAATGGTCGATTAAATCTGTTCAAACAACTCTTTAAAAAACAAAAAACAATCAATCCTTTGTTTAAAAAATAACTTAATCTTTTATAAATAAATAACTTAATCTTTTTATAAAAAAAAGTAAATAACTTAATCTTTTTATTTAAAAATGACTCAATCTTTTTATCAAAAATATATTATCCTTTCATTAAGCGCAATTGTTCGGAGCAATTTATTTATTAAGAAAATTCATCTGACTTTTTTAGAAAATTAAAAATAACAACTTGAAATTGAGGATTATTATTCTCATAAAATAAAAAAGCAATGACGCAATCTTAGTAAAACCTTTTGAACAATTAAATCCTGACACAATCCATTTATTTTAGATAATCTTAATCTATGAGATGAAAAGAAAAAAATGGCCACATTTTTAAAATTGATTATATTCCTTCTTTAAAAGAAAGTTAATCAGTGTTATTATACATCCACCAGAAGTTAAGCATTGTTCGGTTTCTCATCGAATAATCTTATTTAAAAAAAGAATATTGTTTGTTTGTTTTGTTTTACGGCATATTCAAACCACGGTTGGCCCGTTATTTAAATGCCGGCAAAAGTATAGACAGATTTGTAGCGATTAGATTTGAAGAAAATGATTTAAATTCAATTTATTAGTAAGAATCTTTTATAGTCAACCCATTAATGGACCATAAACACGGTGGGTCATTTAAGTTTTCAAGATTCGTAGCCGATAGCTATTGGAGAAAATTATTAATTTTTATTTTGTAAACAAATTTTATATTCAACCCATTAATGGGACCATAACAGGATACTACCACTCCGGGTCAGAGTGGACCTGGACAATGGTGATGTTAATCAGTGTTAGTTATACACCACCGAGTAAGTACAATTATCTGCGTTATTCGGACGTATCTGTCCCCCATCTTCAAGAAAAGATAGAAATACACCAAAAAATAATAACAAAAAAAAAAACAAAAAACAAAAACAAACGGAATAATAAACAAGTGTACGGGATGGGGATGAAATTGAGAAACGTTCTAAAAGTTTTTCCTCTGTTTTTTTCAGTCTTGCCCAATTAGCGATAATACCAAATTACTAAGACATTCAATTATGTCTCATCGATCAGAATGCTGGATAACGATTTACCTGTCAGGATTATATTTGAATTTACCAAAATATCATCAACAAACAATCTTATTATAATGAGATTGTGTGTTTCTCTGTCTGTAACCGAACTATAACCACTACCTCAAGTCACAATTCCCTTAGTTAATTGGACGTCACATTCACTCATGATTTATCCTTATTGTAACCTCAATTTTTAATAACATATTGTTATACATTATTATACTGTTAAACCCATATATCAACATATTAATATCTAATGCAAGTATTCATATAACACAAAAATTAGCGGCTGTACAGTTTTGACACGGAAGGCTAATTTTGGCCATATTCAATATTAAAAAATCGAATTTAATAAATATGTGCTCTAGTATTATGGATTTCTAAACTGTTGGTTTATTTTAATGGAATATAAGCAAAATCTCTTTCAATGAATCTTAAACGAAATCCATTAAACAAGAAAAAAATAACTGTCATTTTTAGTCTTTACTTTCTCTTATAACTAAATACTTAAATTAGAAAAAATAACAAATGAAAAGACGAGAGGATGGAAGAGTAAGTTTCAGTGTGTTCCATTTTTTATTTATTACTCCCTCTGTTTCAAATCTATTTATTATACTATCCCTCTGTTTCAAATCTTTTTATCTTGTATTTTATTTAGTTCGCTTAGACTTCTATTTATATAATATTTATTTACCATTAAAACTTAAAATACTTGCACCGCGAGCGGTGCACTATATTTGCTAGTTAGAACATAATTAGGATTAAATAGAGTAATAACACGAGAATAGATAATAACAATTGAAAAGCTTATCCATGATTAAGTCCCCAGTTCTCGCTGTTTCACACGACTGGCTCCAGTCTAATACTCTAATTGTACGGTTGTCAAGCCTTGACTAGTTTACAACCTTGCATGATGAACAGATGAAGGAAAGTAGCAGAGATCAGTTAAACAGTCATTCAACCAAGAGAGTGACAATACTATAGATTCTTTAGTCCTGGTGCTCAGGCGTTGTGTTAAAGTCAGTTAATTCGAAGATGTTCAGACAATTAAAAAATAGTTTTATTAGCATTACGCCAAACAAAAGAAACAGGCACGATAAAGAATGATGATAAATGTAATAACATGAAAAATCTTATTTCATAATTTTTGAAATTGCAATAATACTATGACTTGTTTTACTTCGTTCTACTCGAAAACTCAATTATCGTATATCAAATTCAGTTTCCCACTAAAAAAAAGCAATGAAATTAATCCGTTCCAGCTCCCACAAAATAACCTCCTAAATTTTGTTTGCATTTTTACTATAATAAAAAAAAAATGCCCTCTATTTTATGAAAAAGACTCAATAAAAGAATGTAATGAATTAGATGATGTAACATTTTTTCCGTTTATATTTCTTTATAAATAATATTTTTGCGTAAGACATTGTAGGCCTTTGAAGTTTGCGTGGAAATTTAACTAAGCTGGTTCTAGGCTTGCTTTTTGCTTTTCGCTGAATCCAAAAAAAAAAAAAAAAAAAAAAAAAAAAAAAAAAAAAAAAAAAAAAAAAAAAAAAAAAAAAAAAAAAAAAAAAAAAAAAAAAAAAAAAAAAAAAAAAAAAAAAAAAAAAAAAAAAAAAAAAAAAAAAAAAAAAAAAAAAAAAAAAAAAAAAAAAAAAAAAAAAAATAAAAAAAAAAAAAAAAAAAAAAAAAAAAAAAAAAAAAAAAAAAAAAAAAAAAATAATATCACTCATTTTTTCTAATTATTTCTACAACGTTTCGGTCGAATACCCTCCGGGCCTTCTTCAAGTATTTCTTGTCGGATCTCGGAACTTCTCGGACGTCTGGAACCTTTTCTTTCGAACTCGGGAACTTTTCTTGTCGTAATCGGGAGCCATCACGGAACTTGAACCTAATTCCATTTATTTATTCCACGGGGTATTCCTGTTCTCATTCGCTAACCATAGCTGGGGTAGGAGTTGTGTTAATTAATTATTTTCTAACCGCTTTCATCTGAATTGACTCGGCCGAAAACGTTGTACAAATAACAATGAAAGGATGGGGACAAATCAATAACGCAGATAATACTAATCTTCAAGCCCATTCTCAAACATTCAGAAAATCCAGTACCCATCGAGATCAAAGTTAAGAGGGGACCTGGGAGCAATGGTGATGTAGTGCATCCATATTCCCCAGACCTCCAGACTGGACCTTCACCATCAGTTAGAGTTAATTGTCAGACAAAGACCCTCAGCCAACCTCTTTCTAGCAACCTTATGATAAAAAGATTTGGGGATTGCCACTAAGGGCAATAAGGTCGGGAACAATCTATAGGTATTAGGGGCTGGGACGCTGTACAAACAATTGATCTAGTCTAAGTTAAAAAAGAAATGAATATTCCAACAAAAAAAAATTACAGGTTCTTAGCGCGCTAGTGTAATGGTTAACCAGTCGTGGAGGATAATGGACACTGGCGAGACGAGATCCAAATCCAGTAAACGCTGTTGTTTGCATTTCACTTTAACGCTAACTACACCCCTGGGGCAAAACCGGCACGAATCCGAAACTCATTCTGCCCTCCAATATGGGTCACAATCGTAGGCAATACTGGCTTTACCGTTTGATTTGGAACATCAGGTCTAACTGCGAATAGAAAAAAACTCTGTCAAATATCAAACTTAAAAGGGCTTTCTTCTCGCTTAGTCAAACACTATTTTGAAAGCACTTTTTTTCTATACAAATAATATTTAATACAAAATATAAAACTGAGACAACACTAGGACACAAAGTTCGCTGTACTTGGCAAGCGAACAACGAATTCATGCTTAAAAGCAGGCTTGTCCCTCACAAATGTCACAACCCTTATTTTCTTTAAACCAGTTTTAAAAAATGAAAAAAACTTCTATTAAGTCTCATCAGCGATGAGATTTAATAAAGATTGACACACATCAGTTCTGTACGATTCGTATCTACACCACAGAATAATTCTTTACCAAATTCAAAACTTGTCATTATTAAGTTCTTCTATAAATTATCGAATTTTGTGCGATAACGCATTGTAAATAGCCTATCAAGCAAAAATTATAAATAATATATTATACTATATATATATATATAATATATACTATATATATCAATAAAGGAAGAACTCAATACAGTAATCCATAATAAATCTATTTCGACGAAAATGGGCGCCACCGCCCGTAAAATCTAAGTCTGATTTAACCGGCTCCCAAATTTTTGCCTCATCAGATGGTCTCAAATTCACTTATGGACAAGCATATCACAAAAAAAAACCAAGAGCTGAATATATATAAAAATTAAAAAAAAAAAAAAAAAAAAATTAGTGATTTAAATGATTCACTGTATTTATAACATTACTGGATCATCAATAGTTTAGTACAGTGGGATCTTGAAATCACATATAGAAATCATCCCTTACACCAATTTTTGGTATAACTTTGTATGTATATAATATATATATAAGATATTATATATATACATACAAAGTTGTAGTATGGAACCACATTTGGCGACAGATTGCTCTTCCCCAAACAAAAATCGTTTAAAACAAGAATTAAAAAAGGAATTGCGCTGCTATACATGCGCATGTTGTCGTCACATTCGCCAATATTATGGTTACCTGAAGTTGAGGTGCGTGTATTAATGGTTACCATCATAGGAAAATGGACACTGCGAAACGAGTTTCAAAATCCATGGACGAGGCTGTTTGCATTTCGCATAGCATTAATACTTTAGGAATTGTACAAATCAACGATTTTGCCTCAGCTATGGATAAATCGAAGGACAGACTGGGTTCTTTAACTTTAGTATGGCAACCGGTATAGCGAACAAGAAAAATCTTAGACTATAATCTGGCATTATTTCGGACTATTGTCCTCATCTTCATGTTATTTGTACAACGTGTCGGCCGATAGCCCCTCTGGCCTTCTTTCAGGTTTTCTTGTCGCGACTCGGGAACCTTCTTTTGGACTCGGGAACTGTTCTTGACATAATCGGAACTTCTGTCGTAATCGGGAGCCATCAAAAAACTTTGAACCCTAACCTTATTTAGTTACAGGGGGGATCCTGTTCTCATTCTGCTAACCATAGCTGGGGTAGGGGCGTTAAGCTGTGTTATTATATTCTATGTTAACTGCCTGCCCTGACCAGGATTGAACTGCAATCTAGAGATAACTGTCACTTAGAAACTGTCTTAACCAAACTACCTTGTCCAATTGGACAAACTTCTGAATTGAAAGCAAAAGTGCTCTTCCTCGTTAGTCAAAACTAACTTGAGTTGACCATCTCTTTCTTCCCCTTCCTCTTTCTATCTTGCTCATGAAATGGTCGATTTCGTAGTTGAAATCTCTTTAGGAAAAACCTTTGTCAATGCGTCTCTGTCTTGACAAAGCAAAGTTTTAAAATTTCAGTTCAAATATTAGCGTAATTCCGAGGTGAAGACATAGTGACAGTCAGGGCTAGAAGATTTTATGGAGAAGCAGAGACTAAGTAGGTCCGTATGTTCAAGGTTGAAGACAACCCGACAGAAGCGGCGATATGTAGATAGAATTCATCTGCTACGAAAGCACTACGACAGTATGTGTGGTATTTCTAAAAAACCGTTTGAGTAATTTGGTTTGGTTTTGGTCTTGATTTACGCATCAACCTCAGTTGCGATCATTTAATGCCGACATAGTTTTTGAAATAAATGCGATTCTTGATGGATACTCACTTTTTATAAACTCGGTGTTTTCTTTTTTTTATTATTTATTTCTCCTCATTTTCTTTTTCTTTTTCTTTCTTTTCTTTGCTCATCCTTTCTTTCTTTTCTTCTTTCTGTCACATTCTTAAAACACTTACTTCTACTTTCCCTTTTGTTGTTCTTTTTTTTATTTTTCAATTTTCATTTGATTTTTTTCTGCATCACGTCTGTCCTGTATACCATATTTCATTTTTATTTTTAAAATAAAAATAAAATCATTTTCCTTTGATTAATCATTCACATATCAATTTCTAAGAATTTATCAGAATGGAACGTGAATCAACAATTCAATTAGATCAAACAAAATGATAAGGCAAGCTATTTACGTGACTCAAAAGAATAAGTGTCTGGTTCAGTGGACTTGCGTTCTGTCGCTTTATAACAATTGGTGTCTCGGTTTATGTACGACCAATTGAGACCAATTTAACATACGTGCAGATTTGATTACTATGCATTATTTATCGCCATTGTCTCTTGATTCGAGATCGCGCCATATTTTAAATTTTAGTGCCAAGACAGCCATATTTATCGTTTCCACTCGATTCCTAGAAAACGAGTCAGGTTTCATGCGCTTCACTTAACGGGGCAAGTCTCACCTTTCTCTACAGTACTTTTTTTATTTTATTATTTTTTCGCGTCAGAATACGCCGCAATTTTCTCATAATAAATGCAAATGTCAGTGTGTCGTTTTTTTTCTTCAAATTTACTCATTAAGGCGTAACCCAACACATCATTAACCATTTTGGAATCGTGAACAATTAAAAACATTTAAAGGATTGGCGACAAGGAAATTGCAGACGATTTGGGCCCTACGAATTAAAAACCTGTTCATTTTGATGAAAAAGAATCCACCAATGATTAAAAAGGAGTAAATTAAAAAAAAAAGATGAATAATTGTTTTTTTTTTAAGCCGAACTTGGTTTGACGCGATTCCAATGGCAGTATAATTGTTCTTTTGTATTTCAAAGTTTTTATCACTGCGATTGTTTCGTGATTATTTTACAGGATAATTGCGGGGACGAATTTTTCTGGTACGGATAACAAAACATGTCAAGTTGTAAAACATTTATAAGTACTTCAATCCATGCGTTATTGTTGGCATGAAGGTCCAATTAATATTAGTGAATAATGTTGAAAACTAATTTTATTCTACATTTTGTTGTTTTATCCACATATTTTCTAAGAAACTTTTCTCCAGAGAATATCGCAAAGATAATATGAAGTACGTTGCAAAGATTGTGTTTTTTTAAGTGCATACAGTTGAGGAGCTTTTAGTAATTAAAAAAATTCCAAACTTTGTGTGCTCTCTCTCTCTCTCTCTCTCTCTCTCTTCCTCTCTCTCTCTCTCTCTCTCTCCTCTCTCTCTCTCTCTCTCTACTCTCTCTCAACACACACCAAATGTCTTAGATGAAAGGTAATGTTAGAATAACAACACATGTTATAACATTAGTCATAACATTTCCCAATGTTGACAAATCAATAATTAACATGATCCCAATACAACAATCCGCATATAGAATAAGTAATATCTATGATACATCTAGAAACAGAAACGACAAAACACAAAAAACAGCCCTTAGGAATTACAACCACTCCATACAAAAAAAAAAACTCTCAGCATACAAATAGCACGAGAATCCAAATTAGTTTTACTAAAATTAGGTCGTAAAAATGTTGCCCTACCCCAAAAATTCATCTAGAGGAAACTAAAAAAGGATCTCAAAGAATTTGAGCGAAAATTTAGATCATAGAAAAGTTCCAAAATAAAAGTAAACTCAGACGATTCTCTAGTAAAAAACAAATCAAATTTCTTCCAGAAAACAGTAAGGACAGTGAGCTAAAATATATTTTGAAAAACTCTGGAGCACAAATCTACAGAAAGGAAAAAAGACACACACAACACAACCTATCACATAAACAAAAACAAGCCTTAAAAATTGTATTAAAAAATATCAGATCTCCACAGATCAGGATTTTAAATAACTTTTATAAAAAATAAAATAAAAAGTAGATAGTGCTAGCTTAATGCCACACAATAGGAGGCTTTAAGGGCCCGTAAATGAACAAATGTTTTGTCACTAGAGACCAGGAAAGAAAATTGCCGGACAATTATTTGATCTCTTCAACAAAAATTCGCCATCGATTAAGTCTTTATTATAAAAAAAAAAACGCTACAAAGGACGTGGTTTCAATAGATAAAAAAGAATAAAGAAAGAAATTATTCGATCGGGTATTGTGAAGAATCAGCTGGCGAAAAACATATGATTCACGAAAGCATCGGATATTTATCGCTCGTAAGAAAATAAATAGAAAATAAATAATTTATAGCAATAAATACCAAAATGAGCACGTACATGCCTTGCGGTGATATTGCTTATATATATTATATATATATATATATATATATATTTATATTATATATATCATATAAAATCAAAAACATACATTTTATTAACCAATAATTATTTTACAGCAACTCAAATGTTAAAAGAAATATTCTCTTGCCTCTTTTATCAATGAAATAATCGCTCACACCACACACATAACCTTGAGGTTGTTTCGATTCCGTTACGCAAAAAGATTTAACACAAACGCGAAACACACATTCATAAACACATAAAATGCACAATGCTTTGTCAGACAAAACACTCTACACATTCTAATTACTCACAAAAAAAGAATATTTGACGTATATTTCAACGTTCATTTTTTTCAACGTTTCTTTTTTCTCAACTTTTCAAATTTTTAAACAGACCTCAAGGTTGTGGTGTGTGTGAGTCATTATTTCATTGATAAAAGAGCAAGAGAATATTCTTTTAACATTTGAGTTTGCTGTAAAAATAATTATTGGTTATAAATGTATGTTGTTGGTATTTTATATATATATATATAATATAATATATATATATATATATATTATATAGATATATAAGGCAAAGATCACCGCAGCATGTAGTGTCATTTGTGGTATTTATTGCTATCATTATTATTTTTCTATTTATTTACTAAGAGCGATAAATACCGATGCTTTCGTGAATCATATGGTTTTCCCGCTGATTTCTTTCAACAATACCCGATCGATAATTTCTTCTTTATTCTTTTTTATCTATTTGAACGTCCTTTGTAGCGTTTTTTTTTTTAAAAAACCTTAATCGATGCGAAATTTTGTTTGAAGAGATCAAAATACTTGTCGGTCAAATTTCTTTTCCTGGTCTTCTAGTGACAAAACATTTGCTTCATATTACGGCTTAAATGCCTCCCTATTGTGTGGCAATTAAGCTAGCAAAACTATCTACTTTTTATTTTATTTTTTATAAAAAAATTTAAATCCTGATCTTTGGAGCAATCTTGATATTTTTAATAAAATTTTTAGGCTTGGTTTTGTTAGTGATTAGGTTGTGGTGTGTGTTTTCCTTTCCTGTAGATTGTTGCTCCAGAGTTTTTCAAAAAATAGATTTAGCTCACTGTCTTTACTGTTTTTCTGGGAAGAATTTGATTTGTTTATTTACTAGAGAAGTCGTCTGATTACTTTTATTTTGGAACTTTTCTATGCAGTCTAAATTTCGCTCAAATCCTTTGAGATCCTTTTTATATTCCTCTAGATTTGAATTTTGGGGTCTAGGCAACATTTTTAGACCTAATTTTAGTAAACTAATTGATCTTCGTCTAGTTGTATGCTGAGTTTTTTTTTTGTTATGGAGTGGTTGTAATTACGTAGGGTGGGTTTTTTAGTGATTTTGTTCGTTTCTGTTTCTAGATGTATCATAGTATTACGTTATTCTATATGGGATTGTGTATTGGGATATGTTAATTTTTGATTGTAACATTGCGGAAATGTTATGACTAATGTTGTATAACCATGTGTTGTTCTATTCTACATTACCTTCCACTTGACATTTGGTGTTTGTGAGAGAGAGAGAGAGAGACGAGAGAGAGAGAGAGAGAGAAATGATGAGGAGAGGAGAGAGAGAGAGAGGAATCGAGAGAGAGGAGAGAGCACCACAAAGTTGGAATTTTTTTAATTACTAAAAGCTCCTCCAACTGTATGCACTTAAAAACAAAATCTGCAAACGTATCTTCATATTTCTTGCGATATTCTCTTGGAGAAAAGTTCCTTAGAAAAATATGTGGATTAAAAACAACAAAATGTAGGAAGTAAATTTAGTTTCAACATTTATCACTAATATTATTGGGACCTTCAATCCCAAACAATAACCATGGATTGAGTACTTATAAAATGTTTGACAACTTGGACAATGTTTTTGTTATCGTACAGAAAAATTCGTCCCAAATTTATCCTGTAAATAATCACCGAAACAATCGCAGTGATAAAAACCTTTGGAAATACAAAAGGAACAATTATACTCCATGGAATCCGTCAAAAAGTTCCTTTAAAAAAAACAATTATTCAATCTTTTTTTTATTTACTCCTTTTTATCATTGGTGGATTCTTTTCTATCCAAATGAACAGGTTTTTATATTCGTAGCCAATCGTCTGCAATTTCCTTGGTCGCCCATTCCTTTAAATGTTTTTTTAAAATTTTGTTCCACGATTCAAGAATGGTATGATGTTTGTTACGGCCCTTAAATGAGGTAATTGAAGAAAAAAAAAACGACACACTGACATTTGCATTTATAATGAGAGGAATTGCGGCCGTATTCGACGGCGAAAAATAGAATAAAATAAAATCAAATACCTGTAGAGAAAGTTGCAGACTTGCCCCGTAAGTGAGCGACATGAACCTGACTCGTTTTCAGGATGAGTGGAAACGAAAAATATGGCTTACTTGGCACTTAAAATTTAAATATGCGCGATCTCCGAATCAAAGAGACAGGCTCGTTATTAATGATCTAGTAATACAATCTGCACGTATGTAAATTTTGTCTCAATTGTCGTACATAAAACGAGACCACAATTGTATATAAGGACAGGAAAACGGGGTTTTTCCAGGGTTTCCCCCCCCCCAAACGAACCAGAACACTTATCTTTTTGAGTCACGTAAAATAGCTGCCTTATCATTTTGTTTGATCTAATTGAATTGTTCGATTTCACGTCCCATTCCCCATTCTGACTAAATTTCTTAGAAATGATTATGGAATGATTAATCCAAAGGAAAATGATTTTTTTTATTTTAAAAAAATAAAAATGAAATATGGATATAGGACAGACGTGAAGGCAGAAAAAAATCAAATGAAATTGAAAAAAAAAAGAACAACCAAAAAAGGAATAAAGTAAAGTGGTTTCTAGAATGTGCAGAAAGAAAAGAAAAGAAGAGGATGAGAAAGAAAAGAAAGAAAAAAAAAGAAATATGAGGAGAAAAAAATAACTAAAAAAAAAAGAAAAAACACGAGTTTATTAAAAAAGTGAGTATCCATCAAGAATGCATTTATTTCAAAAACATTGTCGGCATTAAATGATCCACTAGGTTGATATTGCCGTAAATCAAAACCAACCAACCAAATTATTCAAACGGGGTTTTAGAACTACCACCATAACCTTTGTCGTGTGCTGTCGTAGGCAGATGATTATATCTACATAGCTTCTGTCGGGTTGTCTTTCAACTTGACTATCGGAACTACTTAGTCATATGCTTTCTCCATAATCCTTCTAGCCCTGACTGTCACTATGTCTTCACCTCGAATTACGCTATATTTGAAACTGAAATTATAATAACTTGCTTTGTTCAAGACAGAGACCGCATTGAAAAAGTTTTCCTAAAGAGATTTCAGAATAACTACGAATCGACCAATCATAGCAAGATAGAAAGGAAGGGGAAGAAAGAGATGGTCAACTCAAGTTAGTTTGACTCAACGAGAAGACACTTTTGCTTTCAATTTCAGAGTTTGTCCATTGGACAAGGTAGTTTGGTTAAGGACAGTTCTAAGTGACCAGTTGTATCTCTTAGATTGCAGGTTCAATTCCTGTCAGGGGCAGCAGTAACATTAGAATTTAATTAATTAACACAGCTTAACGCCCCTACCCAAGCTATGGTTAGCAGAATGAGAAAGGATCCCTGTATAAATAAAGGGTTAGGTTCAAAGTTTTTTGATGGCTCCCTTACACAAGAAGGTTCCCGATTATGTCAAGAAGTCCCGAGAGTCAAAAAAGAAGTTCCCGGAGTCCGACACAGAGATATCTGTAAGAAGGCCACGAGGCATAATCGGCCGAAACGTTGTATAATAACAATGAAGATGTGAGGAACAATGTCGGAAATTAATGCAGATATTATAACTTGAGTTTTTCTTGATTCCTATACCGGTTGCCATACTAAAGTTAAAGAACCCAGTCGTTCTTCGATTATCCATAGCTGGAGGCAAAATCGTTGGATTGTTGTACCCTTCCTAAGGTATTTATGCTATGCGAAATGCAAAAGCCTCGTCCAGGATTTGAAACTCGTTTCGCAGTGTCCATTTTCTATTGATGGTAACCATTTATACCACGCCCCTCCAAGATTCAGGTAACCATATATTGGGCGAATGTGACGACACATGCGCAGCTGTATAGCAGCGCAATTCCTTTTTTAATTTCTTGTTTTAACATTGTTGTTGGGAAGGAGCATCTCCGTCGCCAAAATGTGGTAATATCTACAAACTTTGTATGTATATATATATTATAGATATATATATATTATAGTACATACAAAGATTTATCCAAAAACTTGGTAGTAAGGGATGATTCATATTGATTTCAAGATCCACTGTACTAATATTGATGATCCAGTTATGTATAAATACAGTGAATCATTAAATCACTAATTTTTTTTTTTTTTTTTTTAATTTTTATATATATTCAGCTCTTGGTTTTTTTGTGATATGCTTGTCCATAAGTGTGAATGAGACCCATCTGTGAGGCAAAAATTTGGGAGCGTTTTTAAATCAACTAGTTTATATGGCCCCAATTTTCGTCGAAATAGATTTTATTATGGGATTACTGTATTGAGTTCTTCCTTTATTGATATAGTATATATATATTTATATATTATATATATATATATTATTTATATTTTGCTTAAGGCTAAGATTACAATGCGTATATCCACCAAAATTCGATAATTATAGAAGATAATAAATGACAAGTGAATTCGGCTAGAGATTATTCTGTTGTGTAGAAATCGTACCAGACTGTTTCAACTTATTTAAATCTCATCGCTGATGAGACTTAATAAGTTTTTTTTCATTTTTTAAAAACTGGTTTAAAAAAATAAAGGATTGTGATTGAGGGCAACCTCTTTAAGCATGAATTCTTTTCGCTTGGCCCAAATACAAGGAACTTTTTTGTGTCTAGTGTGTCTCAGTTTATATTTGTATTAATATATATTTGTATTAAAGAAAAAAAAGTGCTTTCAAAATAGTTTTGACTAACGAGAAGAAAGCCCTTTTGGTTTGAATTCAGAGTTTTTTTCTTTCAAGACCTGATGTTCCAATCACGGTTTAAAGCCCCAGTATTTGCCCTACGATTTTACCATACTTGGAGGCAGTAATTAGCGATTCGTGCCTTTCCCCAAGTGTATTAGCGTTAAGTGAAATGCAAACAACAGCGTACTGGATTGTCTCGTCTCGCAGTGTCCATTTCCCACGAATTAACATTTACACTACGCGCCTCAAAACCCTGTAATTTTTTTTTCGTTTGGGAATATTCATTTCTTTTTACTTAGGCTAGACAATTGGTTGTACACGCCCAGCCCTAATTACCTATATGATTGTCCCGACCTTATTGCCCTTATGGCAATCCCCAAATCCTTTTTATCATAAGGTTGCTAGAAAGAGGTGGCTGAGGGTCTTTGTCCTGACATTAAACTCTAACTGATGGTGAGGTTCCAGTTCTGGAGGTCTGGGGAATATGGAGCACCCCTACATCACCATTGCTCCCAGGTCCACTCTTAACTTCTCGATGGTACTATTTCTCTGAATGTTTGAGATGAGGCTTTGAAGATTAGTATTATCTGCGTTATTCGGACTATTGTCCCCATCTTCATTGTTATTTGTACAACGTTTTCGGCAGTTCAATTCAGAGTGAAAGCGGTTAGAAAAATAATTAATTAACACAACTCCTTACCCCAGCTATGGTTAGCGAATGAGAAACAGGATACCCCGTGGAATAAATAAAGGATTAGGTTCAAAGTTCCGTGATGGCTCCCGATTACGACAAGAAAGTTCCCGAGTTCGAAAAGAAGGTTCCAGAGTCCGAGAAGGTTCCCGAGTCCGACAAGAAATACTTGAAGAAGGCCGGAGGGTATATCGACCGAAACGTTGTAGAAATAATTAGAAAAAATGAGTGATTTTTGGATTCAGCGAAACAAAAAGCAAGCCTTAGAACCAGCTTGAGTTAAATTCACGCAAACTTCAAAGCCTCCAAATGTCTTACGCAAAAAATATTATTTATAAAAAAATAAACAGGAAAAAATGTTACATCATCTAATTCATTACATTCTATTTTATTGAGTCTTTTTCATAAAATACAGAGCATTTTTTTTATTATAGAAAATGCAAAACAAAAATTAGAGGGTTATTTTGTGGGAGCTGGAACGGATTAATTTCATTGCTTTTTATTTCAGTGGGGAAACCTGATTTGATATACGAATAAATTGAGTTTCGAGTAGAACGAATTAAAACAAGTCATAGTATTATTGCAATTTCAAAAATTATGAAATAAGATTTTTCAATGTTATTATTTATCTCATTTCTTTATCGTGCCTTTTCTTTGTTTGGCGTAATGCTAATAAAACTATTTTTTAATTGTCTGAAAATCTTCGAATTAACTGACTTTACAAACCCTGACACCGGACTAAAAATCTATAGTATTGTCACTCTTTGGTTGAATGACTGTTTAACTGATCTCTGCTACTTTCCTTCATCTGTTCATTGCAAGGTTGTAACTAGTCAAGGCTTGACAACCGTACAATTAGAGTATTAGACTGGAGCCAGTCGTGTGAACACCGAGACTGCGGGACTAATCATGGAATAAAGCTTTTCAATTTTATTATCTATCTCGGTGTTATTACTCTATTTATCCTAATTATTTCTACTAGCAAATATATGCACCCTCCGGGTGCAAGTATTTAAGTTTTATGTAATAAAAATATAATTAAATTAGAAAGTTCTAACGGAACTAAATAAAAATACAGATAAAAAGATTTGAACGAGGGAGTATAATAAAAAGATTTGAAACAGAGGGAGTATAATAAAAAATGGAACAACTGAAACTTACTCTTCCATCACTCTCGTCCTTTCATTGTTATTTTTTCTATTTAAGTATTTAGTTTAAGAGAAAGTAAAGACTAAAATGACAGTTATTTTTTCTTGTTAATGGATTTCGTTTAAGATTCATTGAAGAGATTTTTGCTTATATTCATTAAAATAAAACCAAACAGTTAGAAATCAATAATACTAAGCACATATTTATTAAATTCGATTTTTTAATATTAATATGCAAATTAGCCTTCCCGTTCACACTGTAAACCGCTATTTTGTTGTATATATAAATACATTGCATGATATTAATATGTTGATATAGTTAACAGTATAAATAATGTATAACAATTTTATTAATAATTGAGGTTAAAATAAGGATAAATTCATGGTGAATGTGACGTCAATTACTAAGGGAATTGTGACTTGAGTAGTGGTTTAGTTTCGGTTACAGACAGAGAAACACACAATCTCCATTATAATAAGATTAGTTGTTGATGAATATTTTGGTAAAATTCAAAATAACTCTCTGACAGGTAAATCTTATCCACATTCTGATCAATGAGACATAATTGATTCTTAGTAATTGGTATTTCGCTAATTGGCAAGACTAAAAAAACAAAAAAAACATTTTAGAACGTTTCTCAATTTCATCCCCATCCCCGTACACTTGTTATTTCCCTGTGTATTTTCTATCTTTCTTGAAGATGGGACAATAGTCCGAATAACGCAGATAAATACTTCTCGGTGGTGTATATAATAACACTGATTAACATCACCATTGCTCCCAGGTCCACTCTGACCCGGAGTGGTAGTATCTGTTATGGTCCCATTAATGGGTTGAATATAAAATTTGTTTACAAAATAAATTAAATAATTTTCTTCCAAGCTATCGCTACGAATCTTGAAAACTTAAATGACCCACCGTGTTATGGTCCCATTAATGGGTTGATATAAAAGATTCTTACTAAATAAATTGAATTTAAATCATTTTCTTCCAAACTATCGCTACAAATCTGTCTATACTTTGCCGGCATTAAATAACCCACCGTGGTTGATATGCCGTAAAACAAAACAAACAAACAATATTCATTTTTTAAATAAGATTATTCGATGAGAAACCGAACAATGCTTAACTTCTAGGTGGATGTATAATAACACTGATTAACTTTCTTTTAAAGAAGGAATATAATCAATTTTAAAATGTGGCCATTTTTCTTTTCACTCATAGATTAAGATTATCTAAAATAAATGGATTGTGTCAGGATTTAATTGTTCAAAGGTTTTACTAAGATTGCGTCATTGCTTTTTTTATTTTATGAGAATAATAATCTCAATTCAAGTTTTATTTTAATTTTCTAAAAAAGTCAATGAATTTTCTTTAATAAATAAATTGATCCGACAATTGCGCTTAATGAAAGGATTAATATATTTTTGATAAAAAGATTGAGTCATTTTTAAATAAAAAGATTAAGTTATTTATTTTTTTTTATAAAAAGATTAAGTTATTTATTTTTTTTAATAAAAAGATTAAGTTATTTTTTAAACAAAAGGATTGATTTGTTTTTTGTTTTTTTTTTAAGATCTGTTTGAACAGATTTAATCGACATATTTTTTTAGATACTGAAGGACGAACAAAAGTTTTTTAAAATTAATTATCATTGTGATTTGAGTTCTTTGTGTTTTTGTTTTTTTTGTAATTTTTTTTTTTTTTTTTTTTTGGTTGGCTTGCTTTTGAAGCAAAATGTCATTATCGACTTCAGTTTATCTTCAATATGCATGAAGATGGAGGACTTGTAATTTAGTAAACGCTGGTGAGAGGTTAAACTTGTATTATATTTACAACCCTTTATCACGAGTAGGATGCGAAGCAGGGTTAGTTTCTTAAGCGGAGTTTAAAAGGTTTGAATTCAGACTTTTCCTTTTAGACTGGTTACCTAAAGAGCCCAGTCTGCCTAACTATTCAACCATAACCAGAGGGAGAAACGTTGGATGCATACCTTTCCCATGGGTATTACCGCCCACGGTGTATAGCTCAATAATAGCTATTTCCTTTACTACATAATAAAACGCATTAGCTCATTTTTAAGTATCGAGAAATACATCGGAATGATCCTTTTTGATTTGGTTTAATGGCATATCAACTCTTTAAGGATATTCAATGCCAACTCTTTATAATATTTATTAATGATTATATTATATTGTATACATAATATATATATATATATATATATATATATATATATTATATATAATATATATATATATTAATAATGGAGATTCGCTTCCGGTTTTGTCTGTAACAAAAATTACGTCACTGCTTACGTCACATTACCCAAAATCGTCAACATGCAACATTAGACAGTCCTCGTTGTTTTTTTAAAACAAGTTTTGATAAATACATGACATGTATTATATATCTATATATAGTTTGTTTTATTTTAATACATATTTAAAGTTTACATTTCAAATTGTTTTATTTTTTTAATCTTCAATGAATTTGATGATTTTACTTACTTAGGGTACAAACTCGCTGACATTGAATTTTTTACTCCCACCCCTCAGGCAATATGTTTCAAAAATCTATTTTTACATCGCCCGGAGGGTGTTATTTATTTTGCCCTAATAGTAATAATAATAATAATAATAATAATAATAATAATGGGAAACCTCAAGCGAGAAACAGAATCTCTTATAATTGCAGTACAAGACAATGTCATAAGATAAGACACAACGGAATTGCAAGTGTAGAATGTGTGGGGGAAAGACGAAACTGTCAATCACATAATAAGCGAATGCAGTAAACTTGTACAAAGAGAGTACAAGACTAGACACGACTGGGTGGGAAAGGTGATTCACTGGGAACTGTGCAAGAAATTCAATTTTCCCCATTCAACTAAACGGTATATGAACAAGCCTGAATGTCTCCTGGAGAATGTGACGCACAAAACTCTCTGGGACTTTGAGGTATAGACGGATCACCTAATCCCAGCCGGGACACCTGACCTAGTTTTGATTGACAAGAAGAGGAAGACTTGTCATCTCGTGGATTTTGCCGTCTCGGACAATCATAGAATGAAAATGAAAGAGAGCGAAAAGATCGACAAATAATAGGACCTTGCCAGAGAACCGAGAAAACTGTGGATCATGAGGGTGAGACGTGGTACCAATTGTAATTGGAGCCCTTGGAACGATCCCCAGGGGTCTGTAAAAGAGTTTGGATGAATTAGAAATCAGGGGAAGAATCGAGACCATCCAGACTACAGCATTGTTGAAATCGGCTGGAATACTCAGAAGAGTCATGGAGACGTGAGGAGACTTGCTGTCACTCAGTCTCCAGTGAACCACCGGCTACAGCAGGTGTGAAAAACTCGAATAGAGTGAAATAGTAATAATAATAGTAAAATCCAGGTATTTTTTTCCATTTAAAAAATGTATTTTTTTTTAATTCTAAGATTTTAAAATTTGAATACCCCAAAATAATGACCAAAACAAAGATGTATTCGGTAATCTAAACATCAATTATTTTGTCATGTGAGCAAATTTAAGAATACATTCATATAATTGCTCGGGCTTGACATTACCTACATATTGTGCAGATTGGACCTTTGTGACAACGTGTATGGTCCAAGTAAGGACCGAAGCGGATTGTTACATGTCACAGGTGCACTCGTTACACCGGTCACAGCCCCCTCAGCTACCATGATCCTAAGCGAGCGAGGGCCAGTATCGAACCTGAAACCTTGTGATTCAAAGGGAGATGCCCCTGTACTCTATACCACATCTTATTTCCTTCTTTCATTGCTTTAGGTGTAAGTAAGTAAAGTCGTCGGTATCAGCCATACAGCGAGGGAGTCTATCCCCTTGTCACTAGCGCTAGACCGGGGAGACTGTACCTGAGGTGGAGCGCCACACCTACCACCAGCTCCTTACTTTCCTGCCTAGATCCTTGTGCAACTCATACGCTGAGTTGGCGAGGGCCGGTATCGAACCAGAAACCTTCTACCGACTGAGCTAAACCGGTCCAGTCATGATTTCATAGGGAATTCGAATATTCCAATTCGCCCTGTCGTAAAAAAATCTACCAATAAAACTCAGTTGATTAAAGAAAACGAAAACACTTTTATTTCTCTGAATGTTTGAGATGAGGCTTGAAGATTAGTATTATCTGCGTTATTCGGACTATTGTCCCCATCTTCAATGTTATTTGTGCAACGTTTCGGTCGATATACCCTCCGGCCTTCTTCAGATATTTCTTGTCGGACTGATGGCTCCCGAATACGACAAGAAAGTTCCCGAGTTCGAAAAGAAGGTTCCCGAGTCCGACAAGAAATACCTGAAGAAGGCGGGAGGGTATATCGGCCGAAATGTTGTACAAATAACAATGAAGATCGGGACAATAGTCCGAATAATACAGATAATACGAAAAAAACTTTTGATACAATTTAGCATACGTCAAGCAAAGATTTCGCTAGATGACGTTTGAATTTGCACTAAAATGGAAATGTTAGTTTGTTTGTTGTATATCTGACCCATTAGCTGATTTTTCTGCCTTGGGTAAAAAAAAGAATATTTAATTTTTCTTTTCTATGTTTTATCTTTACCTTAATTTTCCATCAATCCAGTAGTGAAGTTGCCTGCGGATCTGTGAGAAATGCGTGGGCAATTATCACTCTCATTAACTGTAGATACAGTTAATGTGTCCATTTGTCCATTTATGTGTATCTACGTCTTTCTGTACTAAGGATTAATTTACCAGTGTAGGTGTATCGATACATATCCTCAATTAGGTATTAATAGGTGCGTACATAGGCAAATAGATAATTCTTCACATATATTTGTATATATTACTTTCTAAACTAATCCAACTGATCTTGATATGATTTGCGCATCTATTTCCACGTATGTGTCGGTATATATGTAAAAATTACTCCTATCTATTAATAATGGAGATTCGGTCTCTAATTGTCCGTAACCGAAACTACGTCACTGTTTACATCACATTAACCAAAATCGTCAATAAATAAAGAACACCCTTGTAGAATATACACTCTAAATTTGAGTACGCCACCTTAGACGCTACTTATTGTTTTTTTAAATTGTTTTTAAAACAAGTTTGGACCATATGACCTGTAGGCACCCCTTTTGCTTTGCTGATTCATAAGTTCTTTTTTTTCGTTTACACCGTCAACATCCGGCTGTTTGTTAGAAGTTAGGGCTAGGGGTTAGTTTTATAATTTAAAAAAAAAAAACTCTAAAAATCGTCTAACAAACAACCGGATTTTGACGGTGTAAATGAAAAACAAATGTACTTATGAATCAGCGAAGCAAAAGGGGTGCCTAAAGGTTATATGGTCCACACGTTTTAATGAATACATGTATTTTATTATATATTCATGTATAGTTTGTTTCATTAATACATATTTAAAGTTTTCGAACGTTTAGGGATTTACGAGAAAACAAGAAATAGTCATTTTTTCTGTTTCAAGCGGTTAACTAATATGTTTACAAATAAATAAATAAATACTTACGATTTTGTGTAAAATGTATGCCGAAAATATTGAAAATAATTATTTAATTGATAATTAATAGATGCACACAGCATTTCATTTGAAGGGAACAGAAGTAAGTTTCCATTTCAAATTGTTTCTTTTTTTTTTCACTCCTTTAATGAATTTGATGATTTTACTTACTTATCATACAAACCCTCTGACACTAATTTTTTTGCTACCACCCACCCGCAGACAATATCTTTCAAACATTAACTTTTACACCGCCAGGTGGGCGTTTTTTTATTTTTTGCTAGTTTTTATAATACACATAAAATTTACATTTAACCATATTTAATTTTTCGAATTATATATTAATGACCATATCGCGCCTTCTACTTCACTGTATATATCTTATCCAAAGCGTATATACGGCTTTTCGTTACACGTAGTTAAACTCCTTCAAGCAAAGAATAACAAACAACGTGGGTAGGGTAATTTCGTTTATTCCGGCCACAAGAAAGGGGTAAGAAACTGAAAAGTGAAGAAACAAATTTTACAGTAACAATGCGACAAATGCGACAAATACAGATGTTACAACAGATAATAATAATAATAATAATAAGGATGGCAAAACATGCACGGGAAATGCAAACAAGGTAAAACAGTGGAAGGAGGACTGGCGAGTAGGAGTTAAGAATCTAGCAGTTCACAATACAACGGGTGGCAAGCATATACAACAATATTATCAAACAGGGGTAAAGAGTTAAGAAAAGTACAAACAGGTAGGGCAGTGTCCTTATGGGAAAAGTCAATGAAATAGGAACACGGTATCACCAGTTAAATAATGTACACAAGTCATTAAGTGAGAAAACATGAATAAGGGGTGATAAAGCAACGAACGAAAAAGGTCTAATAAGTCGTGATAAGAGGAGAAAGGCCGAGCGGTAGCTAGTCTTACATTTATTTTGAGAGAGAACACGAAGAGGGAAGACAAAACACGTCCGTTCGAATAGGCAAGATAATGTGGAAAGAATTAAAAATCCCGCTTAGTCACGGGGATTGCTGGGTAGCCAGTGTAGACGGTACTTCCGGTGGCAAGATAGAGCAGCAGATGTAAACAAGGCGAGAAGGAAATAAAATGGTGTAAGGGGCACAACTCCTACGGAAATTCTAATCTAGGTGAGCCATGACAGACCAACTTCCGTACTCTCTCTCTTTCTCTCATTCACACTCTCAAATAATATCAGGCTTAGAGCAAAGGTTACCATCGTGCTTGCATACACGTAAAACTCAAGTCTACAGAAAAGAGTACTACTGTGAGAATTATTTTTCTCCTCCCCCGCTCTTTCTATAACCTGGTAGCGAGTTGGTGAGGTGGTCGCCGACCGGGTTGTCCCATTTCCCTCTCTGACACCCCCTCGTTGTGGTTTATATCAAGGCCTAAAAAGTCCGGCTGCGAGGCGGGTGAGCTGAACAAGCTGAAAGCGAGTTGGTTATACGTGCAATTCCACATTACTTCTTTCCCCTCAACTAATTGACCCAGTACGAGTAACAGTGGGTCGCGTTTTTGAAGTGGTTAGCTGCAAAGCCCACTAAATTTCACAGCCACTTTATTTACCTGGTCTGGTGGCCATCCCACTAAAGCTCGCTACTGGCACTGGCACTGGCACCTTCCCCCTGCGTCGGGATAGGTGCCTCTGATATTTTCCCGACACTACAAAGTAATTTTATATTTTTAGGTTTGAAAATGGTTTGGCTCTAAAATCATCAACTACTATTAGCAATAAAAATTGGGAAATTATTTTATCAAACGTATATAATATACATAAAAGTACGGTATCGTAGATGTACTTGGTTTGAAAATCACATTGGCTTGAAAATGACTGTTACCACAATTAACGTTATTTCTACACAACAATTAGATATACTAGCAAATATATGCACCCTCCGGGTGCAAGTATTTAAGTTTTAATATAATAAAATATCATATTAAATTAGAAAGGCTAATGAAACTGAATAAGAATGTAGATTAAAATATTTTGAACAGAGGGGGTATGATTGAAAAATAGAACAACTTTGAAACTAACACTTCCATCATTTTCCGTTACTCCCGTCTTTCATTGGTAAATTTTCCTAATTTAAACTGTTTAGTTAAAATAGGAAGTAAAGAATAATATTACAGTTATTTCTTTTTGTTAAGGGATTTCTTTTAAGATTTATTGAAGAGATTTTTGCTCATATTCAATAAGATAAAACCAAACAATTAGAAATCAATAATACTAAGCATATATTTAATAAAATCAATTTTTTAAAGATCAATATGCAAATTAGCCTTCCCATTCACACTGTAAACCGTTATTTTGTTGTATATATAAATACAATTGCATGTTATTAGAATGTAGATATTGTCAACAGTGTAAGTAAAACAATTTTATTAATAATTGAGGTTTAAATAAAAATAAAATCATGGAGAATATGATGTAAATAACTAAAGGAATTGTGTCTTGTATAGTAATATAGTTTCGGTTACAGACAAACCCACAATCTCCATTATAATAAGATAATAACAACAAATCCTGCCTGGTTTGCATTCTTTGTTTAATGGCATATCAACTTTTGTGGATTATTCAATGACAAAGCTATCCTTGTAAAAGAATAGTAGTGGTACTATTTAACCCATAGCTGGACGGACGAGGGAGTCCATACCTTTTCTGAAGTATTTTCATCCGAAAGTAAACATAATAGCATGACTGGAGTTCGAACTTGCTTACTACGATGTCACTCTCCAGCGTATTAGCCATTATGCCACAGGGACTCCCTGCTAAGATTAGGTAATTATTATTTAATAATCAATGAGAATGTGTGATATAAATATATATATATTAGATCTATGACTGCTATTTATCACTCTTTATCTAAAATAAAATGAATCCTCAATCGGTAAGCGAAGGTTCCATGTTCGATACCGGACCTCGCCAATTCAGTGTATTAGTAACACAGGTATCTGAAGGGTAAACTGAGGAGCTGATGGTAGGTGTGGTGCGCCGCCTAAGACGCCAAACATTCTCCTTGGTCTAGCGCTATTGAAAAGTGGATAGACCCCTCTCGCTGATACCGACTCTAGGCCACCATTACGACTTGTTGAATTCGAGGGACAATTCTTGTCTGACGAGTTTTTTTTTCAATCCTTTCTCATTTTCTTAACATCTTTATATATATATATATATATATATATATACACACACAAAAGGTTCTAAAACGAGTACTTTCTTCACTACCTAGTGCCATCATCAGGTGTGGAACTGGTAAAATGTTTTCATTGTTTCTTTTTAAACAAACAGCAGCGTAGCAATAAATAGGAGGAGGGCTCACAAGTTTATAAGAATGTTATGGGAAATGGTGGGAGGAGAACTTCTAGATAAAATTATACATCTGATTGCTTTTGATAAATTTGAGAATAAAACAATAAGACTGAGTAACAACAAGTAATTATTCATTAAACACAGTTTTGTTAAAATCGGTATGCTAATCAGCAACATCATATACTACTTCAAACTTTATTTCTTATTCAGATATAATACACATTGCAGGATATTAGACGTATAAATAATATGAATAACATTAGTAAATCAAACATAGATAAGATGTTAATTAAGATCGAATAATGATTATTTAATAATAATTGAAAATATGACGTACGTAACGAAAATGAATTCTGATGTAGTTTCGGTTACAGAGAGACACATAATCTCCATTATGATAAGATTTATACAAGGTGTGTCATAAAAGTATCGGGAATAAGGCTGTATTTACCAAAAAAGAAATAAACAATAAATTGAATGTTATTTTTTCAGAATAAAAGGTTGCCGAATTTGAAGAAGTATTTAGCAAGATAGAAATGAACAATGAATGGAACGTTAATTATATTCAGAATATAAGGTGTGTCAAAAAGTACAAAAAATATTGACAGTTTTTTACACATCTTTATATATATATATATATATATATATATATATATATATAAATCTAATGAGTCAGACGAACCTACTATTGGTTTCGCTTAATGCTCTTCAGTCAGATCTTAGCCCTGAAGAGCATTAAGCGAAACTAATAGTAGGTTCGTCTGACTCATTAGATTTATCTTTATTATTTGCTCTACTTAGGTATTGAGCGCTTTTTACTTATTAGCTATTCTCCTAGCGGTTATTTGAAATATATATATCTATATATATATATATTATATATATATATATATATATATAATATATATATATATAAATTGTTTTTTTTCTTTGGCCAAATACTGTACCAATAGATTATTTTTTGTTGGTGCCACTATCTTGGTCTTTTTTTTTTTTTTCAAACATTTTTTTTCCCCCGGTTGATGTTTGGTAGTATATTTTTACAATCAAACTATTTGCTGTTTTTTTTCTCACAGCAAGGATTTACCAACACGCTTGGTATATTAAATATATATATATATATATATATATATATATATACCTTTGAAAGGAAGGCAAAACTCAGTAAACCGTCATTCTGTAATAAATTTATTTCGACCAAAACTTAAAAATCTTTTTTTGGTTGAAATAAATTTATTACAGAATGACGATTTATTGAGTTTAACCTTCCTTTTAAAGATAAATATTGCTCTGTATTTAATCTAAAATAGATTATTATACATTGAGCTCTCATTAGGGATTTATAAAAAATCCTTATATTTGCACCTACTAAAACATGCAATAATTATACAGTGAGTTTTTGAAGATCCCATATAGAATCATCCCTTACCACCCAGTTTTGTATACCTTACATATATATATATATATATATATATATATATATATATATATATAATCAATTTAAATAATGGAAACGAATTTTTGTGGAAATAACAGTTTCCATTAAATTTAGGTCTTACAGAAATCGAAATGAATACCGTGTGTCCACTTGAGACCGAGATTCGACTTGAATAGCAACTCTCTGGTTTTGCCTTTTCCCGCGCTTCTTATCTTGCGTGTGTAGAACCAAGATAAAAGCAATGGCGACTGAAGAGTTTCCCGGGGAGTAACACAATAGACCACCGAGATACTGATGGATGGTAGAAAAGAATAGCAACAAACAATGAATAACACACACACACACACACACACACACACACATATATATATATATATACATATATATATACATACATACATATATATATATACATATATATATACATACATACATATATATATATACATATATACACACATATATATATACATATATATATATACATATATACACACATATATATATATACATATGTACACACATATATATATACATATATACATACATATATATACATATATACACACATATATATATATACATATGTACATACATATATACATACATATATATACATATATATATATACATATATATATATATATATATATATATATATATATATTCAAACTAACATATAGAATTGCTATCGTGTATTTTTATCTTATTTTATAATATACATAAATACACACAAACATATGTATTATATATATATATATATATATATATATATATATTCAGGTATAAATACATATATATATACAGTCACGTATATGTACATACACATATATAAACATATATACACACACATATATACATATATATACACACATATATATATACTACACACACATATATATATATTCTCATATGTATACATAAATATATATACACACACATGTATACATAAATATATATACACATATTTACGTACACACACACACATATATATATATATATATATATGTACATAAATATATACAGACTAACATATATAATTGCTATCGTGTACTTTTATCTTATTTATATATATATACACACATAAATACACACAAACATATATATATTCACATATATATGCACATATACATACACTCACATGTATATAAATAAACATATATACACACATATATATATACACACATATATACACATATATTTTAATATATGTATACACACACACACATATATACATATATATATATATATGTATATATGTATATATTACACACATATATATCCTCATATATATACATAAATATAAATAAACACACACATATATATATAAAAGAGCGTCCCTCTCCCAATATATATATATATATATATATATATATATATATATATACTACACATGTATATATATTCTCATATACATACATAAATATATATACACACACATACATATACATAAATATATATATACAATACATACATATTTACGTACACATACACACCACACACAACACACACACACACACACACACATATATATATATATATATATATATATATATATATATATATATTGGTAGAGTGACGCTCTTTTTTCCTGTTTGTTGCAGTTTTCTATTTTGAATAAATTCAGAGATGTTTATCTCGACTTGGATGCAATTAAATCTGCTAAAGTGTAAACAGACAAAGGGGAAACTTAACAATAGATCTACCACCGCAGAGTGGTGAGTGTTCTCTCATAAGTTTGCGGGAGGTGCGTGTTCCCGTATAAATTATGAATACCTGAAACTGAATCGAGAAACGGTTCGCATTTCTGTAAACCTTTTCCCATTAACTTTGCACTGATATATTTTTTAGAAAGGCATGAATGTACTTTTCCCTACAACCAGTCATATTGACAGATCTCTTTATCATAGCAACATGTTGCATTTCACTTCGCGCTAATTACTTTGTGTAAAAGCATGAAGTCATCGATTTCCAAGCTCGATTTCGAAAATTTCCCCAAACGAACCACCGTACAAACTATCAAGTTGGAATGTTAATTTCATTGTTTTAATTTGTTCTACAAGCGTTTTTAAGTTGTTTTTTACATGCGTCAAAACATAGTCAAAACAGGCCTGTTTTGACATCTTTTTCAAGTGTCTTCAAGCTTGATTTTAAAGTATATGAATATAAGCTAAATTTTCAAAGTTAACCAAAATTTAAAATATGCAAACTATCAGGCATGATTAGACCCGTTGAAGTCTTGCTAAAATACTAAATTCAATGTTATTTTATTAATTTTCAATATTGGGACACAGGTTTTTTGTTTTTTTTTAATGGCGCGTTTGGAAGTAAAAAAAAAGGCTTTCAAACCCCGATTTCGAAAATTTCCCCAAATGTTTCCACCGTACCAACTATCTGGTAAGGTGTACGGGTATATATTTGTAAGTGGTTGGGCAGACGAGGTTCTTTAACTTTGGTTAGGTAACCACTCAAGGAGAAGGAAAACTCAAAATTTTTGTACTCCGTTTAAAAGTTGAGCATATCACATCCTGTCCATGGCGGAGTTATTTTCTCTGTTTTCTGTTTCTGTTACGACACGACATTTACTCATGCGCACGCGTAATATATATATATATATATATATATATACGTTGGATTACTATTACTTTTTCTAGTATACTAGTGCCAACCATACACATTAATAATTATATATATATATATATATATATATGAATTTAACATGTTTGAAAAAACAAATGATGTTAATAGTTTGCTGGCAGAAATCTGTTTCGACCGTTTTAATAAATCGGTTATCAACAAGAGCAACATATGAACGAAACACTGGATGAATAACGGTTATTTTTCCCGTCTTTCTTTCATATGTTGCTCTTGATGAAGACCGATCTATTAAAACGGTTGAAACAGATTCTGTCAGCAAACTATTAACATCATTTGTTTTTTCAAACATGTTAAATTTATACTGTCGGATTAACTTCGATTTAATATTATATATATATATATATATTATAATATATATATATATATATATATAAAATTTTTACTTGAAGGCACTTACAACGCATGTATCACATAAAATTCGATACTTTTTCTTATAGAAAATGAACTTGACAAGTGTAATCCCAGTAAAGGATGGCTCGATGTGTAGAATACCGTACAGACTGTTTCGACTTTATTAAGTCTCATCAGCGGTATATACTAACGATTTCCCTCCGACAGAAATCGAAACCGGGACTTCAGCAGACGCAGTGAAACACTAGTGAAACACTTTTATCGCCTCGGCCACAGTACACAGCTGACCATCCCAGCGAAATTAAGCTTGTCAAGCGATACCACGCCTCTACCATAATAGGTAAGGGGGCGCCATATATATATATATATATATATATATTATATATATATTACGCGCACGAGCAGGATGCGCCTTAAGGTCTATTTCTTAAGCGAAGTTTAGTAGGTTTGAATTCATACTTTCTTTCTCCTAGACTTGTTGCCTAACCAAGGTTTTAAGAGTCCAGTCTGTCCTACTATTTACACATAGATGGATGGAGGTAGTTGAATTTCCCAGGGGTATTAGCGATATTTGGAATGCAAACAGCCAGGTCCAAAATTTGAACTCAGTTCAACGTGTCCATTTCCTACGAATATAACCATTACACCAGGGACTTCCAGTATTAATATATCGATACTCAAAAATATCAATTTACTTTCTCTGACTCCATTAGCATCGTCAAAACAATATTGCTTTGTTATCAGGACTTCCTTGCATGGCTGAATTCTCTATCATATTAACGTATGTCTGTCAACTGAAATATATCTCTTTAAAAGAATCTATGGCAGAGCTATTATTATATATTTAAGTTTAGCCAAGACAGAAAGAGAGAGATAAGCGATTCTTTTTATTCTTCTATAGTAGTTCAGATCCTGATTTTATGTATTCTCTATGATGGGCAATTATTTTATATAGTAGATGTGTACAAAAATATATTAATGTAAGGACACGCATAATTATATATATATATATATATATATATATATATATATATATATATATATATATATATATATATATATATATATATATACTGTGAGATGGTCACTGTTTCAGCTTTTGCTGGAATGGCGTACCAAAGGCAGTATTATTGGTAGAGTGCTCAACATAAAATAGAGCTGTTATATAATATAAGATAAATATATAAAGGTTTTATATATCTATTTATTAGGTGACAAAGGAACATTCACAACCATATTGGTTTCATGCGATGCAATCATCAGATTAAGATGTTTCAAATGTAAGGAAAATAGAAAAAAATTCCAAAAATTTCAATAGACATGGGATGCGTATGATTGGATAAAATGGTGTGCGTATGTATGTGAAGGTAAATTGAATGTATGAGAGTGTTTATGGACAGCATAAAGGTTGCGTACGCGGAGTAACTGGTCATACACATAATACGTTACTTGTAACCTACCCAAGGCCTAAGGGCCCAGTCTGCCCTACTATTTAACCCATATAGCTGGAGGGAATTTTGAATTCAGAGTTATCCCTCTCCAAGACTGGTTACCTAGCCCTCGCGGTTAGCTCAGTCGGCTAGAAACCACAAGGTTCCTAGTTTTGATATCGGTCCTCGCCAACTCAGCGTATGAGTAGCACAGGGATCTGCGCGGTAAAGTAAGGAGCTGATGGTAGGTGTGGCGTTCCACCTCAGATGCTAAAAAACAATCTCCTTGGTCTAGCGTTATTGAAAAGGGGATAGACTCCCTTGCTGACTGGCTGATACCGACTTTAGGCCGCCCCGTCGAAGAAGAGAGATTATTATCATTATTATTATTCCATTATGGAATATCAATGAGTGTTTCCTAAAGGCTTTTTTTTTCACTATCAAATCCTTGAGCTCTCTTTACAAAATTTCCAATAGCTAAGTCGATTTAATTCCCAAATTTCCCAATTTTATTGTTTGAATTATCTTTACCCAATTTTTATCGCGTAAATATACGACCCTTTTCCCATCTAGTAGAAAATATTACTTTTACTAGCAAAGTTATGCGCACCGTCTTTAACTTTTAATGTAACAAAAGATATATCAAATTAGAAAACTAACGAAACTAAATAAAACGAATATAAAATATTACAATAATTTTACTGCTATTTTAATTGGTTTCTATATAAAATTATATATAGTATTGCTTTTAATTTGTTTGAGAATAACATATTATTAGAAATCAGTAACAGCAAATAATTATTTATCAAACCCAGTTTTGTTAAAATCGTTATTGAAATTATTCCCACCCTGTACTATGTAAATATTTATTTCTTAGATATACATAACACATATTTCAGGATCTAAAAATGCACTAATAATATGGGAAGATTTGCGGCAAATTTGTCTCAGGTTGATTTTAATAGACGCATTGTTAATAAATAAGTTGCTAATAAGTTTTAATAATGACTAATCGTAAAGAATATAACTAAGTTAATAAGGAAATCCTAAACGCCATTGGTGACGTACTTCGGTTACAGATACTGTTCTTAACATTCAATTAACAACAAGAAAGTTCTTACCATTCACTTAACCACAAGACTGTTTTAACATTCAATTAACAACAAAACTGCTCTGAACATTCAAATTAACAACAAGACTGTTCAATTAACACAAGATTCACAATTAACAACAAGACTGTTCTTAACATTCAATTAACAACAAGACCGCTCTTAACATTCAATTAACAACAAGAGACTCTTCCTAAAATTCAATTAATAACAAGACTGTTCTTGATAATAAAGCTTTATTTCCCGAGCTCATGTTGAAATCGCTGCGGGGGTGAAATGGACCCTGGAGCAGATAACAACGCCTACACTCCTTGAAAGCCAGGTCGAATCTGACAAACTAAACTAAAACTTATTCCCACGCGTCCAATCACACGCTTTCTACCGGAAGATCAGTTGGGTCATCTTCAGGTCACTCATAATCCCAACGGGTATGGAAAAATTACCCACCTACGATTTTAAATCTAACGAACTTTATTTAAAATTCTAACTACAGGTACGCTCATAATTCATGACTGCTCATGAATTATGTAACAATTTACAACTTTTTCGGGGGGTTAATTCATTTGCTGTCCAATAGATTTATTAGCCGCAAACTTAGGGATTCTTTAAGAGTTTTCCATTATCTTCGTTAATTGATTTTTCTGTACCTCTGACTTATATTTCCCTTTCGGCATATTTATTCCATTGTCGTTATTGTTTCTTCTTCTTCTATCTTAGAAGAAATACCAGTTCCTAGCATAAATGTGTTTTCGAAATCTTCCAAAAGAAATGAGGCAATATATGAACATGGAATCCAAAATTGGTTTCAATCTCTAATTTGTTTTCCACGTCCCGAATTCTACAAAACAGCCCTGAGGCCCAGTTTCAAAACATGCAGCAAGTTTTCCAGGATATCTATATTTTATTATCATGGAGATTGTGTGTTTGTCTGTCTGTAACCGAAACTACATCACTACACAAGTCACAATTTCCTTAGTTATTTACGTCTCATTCTCCATGATTCTATTTTTATTTAAACCTCAATTATTAATAAAATTGTTTTAAATTATTAAATAATGTAGGCCTTTATCTACTAATAACATGCAATTGTATTTACATATACAACAAGTAGCGCGTTAACAGTGTGAACGGGGAGGCTAATTTGCATATTGATATTGAAGATTGATTTTAATAAATATGTGCCTGTTATTATGATTTCTAATTGTTTAGTTTTATCTTAATGAATATGTGTAAAAAAGTATAAGTTCAGTTGTATTTTTCTATTATACCCCCATCTGTTTCAAAACGTTTTATCTGCATTCTTATTTAATTTCATTAGCCTTTATAATTTAATATGACATTTAATTATATTAAAACTTAAATACTTGTACCAGGAGGGCGCATATATTTGTTAATTTTATAAATGTTTCGACCAAGTTACCTTTAAGCACCCCAAGGGCGACCTGGATTCAGCAGGACATGTTTTGCTTTGCACCGTCAACATTCGTTTGTTTATTAGGGTTAGGGTTTAGGGTTAGGGATTAGGGTTTGGGTTAGCAGTTAGTTTTATAATTTTTTAAAAAGTCTAAAAATCGTCTGGTAATAAACAACCGGATATTGACGGTGCAAAGCGAAACATGTCCCTCTGAATCCAGTTCGCCCTGGGTGCTTAAAGGTAACTTAGTCCAAATGTTTTAGTAAATGTTTGAGATGAGGCTTGATAACTTGTATTATTCAGATTTTTTAAACTGTTTGTTCTCGTCTGCATTGTTATATACGTCTTATGTGCCCTCCGGCTTTCTCAGGGGTTATAGAAGCACTCGGGCAATTTTTGTCGAACTCGGAGTCTTCATGGTACTCCGAACCGAACCCTTCATTCAACACACTTTTATAGAATACACAAGTTGGGGTACTCATAAATCAAGGTACCACTTTATTTATTAGAGTCGATGTTGGGTTATTTTTGGTACATATAAGGTATGCAGTGTTCCATCACTTAAACTTATAGACTCTGCGGGCGCGTGGATTAAAATCAGCCAATCAACACACTCGATTACGTGGTTACTTGATACGTAAACACCGATTTTGAAAGCCGTTCATTTGCATGTATTCGTCACGGACGAATGTATCAGCAACCAATGAACACAAGGATTCTACTTAACACTAAGGAACACCGTGAAACAAGCAAGGATTCTACCTAACACTAAGGAACACTGAGGAACAACCAAGAACTTTTCCTAACACTAAGAAATGACCAAGGATTCTTCACTAAGGAACACAAGGAAGTGCTCTCACTTGCAGCCTAAAATGGCCACAAAAAATGTAACAGTCGAAAACAAAGTTAAAACTTCAACTGACCATCCATTGAGATCTCAAAAGATTGCAATGCCTTACTTACTCGCACCCAAAATTGGTGCTATATATATTGACCAACCCCTCCGCACGAACAGGATGCGACACAAGGTCAATTTCTAAAGCGGAGTTCAACAGGTTTGAATTCAAAGTTTTCCTTCTCCTAGACCGGTTGCCTAACCAAGGATAAGAGCCCAGTCTGCCCTACAATTTATCCATAGCTGGAAGGAGAGTAGGATTCATACCTTTCCCAAGGGTATTAGCGCTAAGTGAAATGCAATTACCACATCCAGGATTTGAACTCGGACGACGAGTCCATTTCCCATGACTTTAACCATTACACCACGCGCTTTCATGGTGCTATAAGTATTTGTAGATATCGACAAAAATAATTTATGTACAAGACATGCAATAGCAGAGTTCCTTTTTAAGAATCTAATGTCGTAGCTAAATTGGATATTTTTACATATTTACATTTGCCGGAAATACATTTTTACTTTAATGACGATGCACATCACGTGCAATTAAGAGCGAGGGATGATTCGTAAAAATATATGTAGAGCCAAAATACTTTCTCTGAATAGTTTCGTGAATTTTGGTTTTTTTTTTTGCTTGGTAGCCACATTATCTACGATGCATGTTCTACGTATGTTTATTGCTGTTTAAGTATGTTTGTATATACAAAAGTGTATATAGAGGCGCGTGATGTAATGGTTACAGTCATACGAAATGGACTCATCGAGCCGAGTTCAAATCCTGGAGGAGGTTGTTTGCATTTCACATAAAGCTAATACCCTTGAAAAAGGTGTGCATTCAACTACTCTCCTTTCAGCTATGGATAAAATAGAAAGGCAGATTGAGCTTTTTAAGCTTGGCTTGGTAACCACTCTAGGAGAAGGAAAATATGTTAAACTACGCATGAAATATATATATATATATATATATATATATATATATATGAAGATAGGATGGATGTAGTAGAATCCGACGGTATGAGGTAGGTAAAAGGATAGTGAACAAGAAATGATAACTCAAAACAATCTAAGAGTTGAAATGTTTCGTCCGATTTTACGGACACCCTCAGTCGAAAGATTTTTATTGAAAGCAAAATTACGTGCATGTACATATGATTTGGTGTGGGGGTGAGTTAGTAGCGGAAGTGAAGGGTAGGGAGGATAGGGGCTGGCATGAATGAAGTGTGGGGATAGTTTACAGTAAGTAGAGAGTAGGTTAGGAGTAGAGACCTAATATCACTCAACTCTCCCCTCCTCCTTCTCTTCCCCTGACATCAAACACACCACTACTATGAACTTTACCCTCCTCCCTTGACCTACCCCTGTGCCCATCTACCTCCTACCCTACTCTCTACTTCCTGTAAACCATCCCCTCACTTCATTCATGTTAGCCCCTATCCTCCCTACGCTTCATTTTCGCTACTAACTCAACCCCTCACCAAATCATATGTACACGCACGTAATTTTGCTTTCAATAAAAATGTTTCGATTGGTGATGTCCGTATAAATCGGACGAAATATTTCAACTCTTAGATTTGTTTTGAGTTATCATTTCTTGTTCACTATCCTTTTACCTACCTCATATATATATATATATATTATATATATATATATATATATATATATATATATATATATATATATGGTCTAACAATAAGTAGCTAACACGCTGCTTTTAAACCGATGGTAACAATCGCAACATAAATGCATTGTACTCTATTATAAATGATATATATATATATTACAAGAAATATATATGTGTGTGTGTGTGTGTGTGTGTATAAACAAGAATTGGTATTAAATAACCCACAAGGATCGATATGCCATTAAACATCCAAACAAGCCGCATTCTATTTGTATTTTAGCACCTGCATAAATTGATAATGTATTGTACTCTATTAAAAATAATATATATATATATATATATAAACAAGAACTGGTATTAAATAACGCACAAGGATTGATATGCCTTTAAACAACAACCAAACAAGCCGCTTTCTATTTGTATTTTAGCACCTTCCCATCTCCTCCCCCCCTCTCTCTCCCCCCTCTCCTCTCTCTCTCTCTCTCTCTCTCAACTTCCAAACGCTTTTGTGCTGACACAAACAGTATTCTTTTCAAACTTTCATCCCATTAATTTCGTTCTATTATAATCTTCACTGTATTCCTCTACATAATACTATATTTATTTCTTCTTCATCATCTCTCCTCCTTTCTTTCTCTTTATTTCTATTTTCTACAGATTTCTTTTTTTCTTTCTACTCATTTTGTAACTTTTGCTCTCTCTCTCTCTCTCTCTCTCTCTCTCTCTCTCTCTCTCTCTCTCTCTCTCTCTCTGAAATCTTAGTCTCTTTTGTATTTTCGGTAATGGCCTCTTGGAAAACGACTCTATAATTACCCTTAGTCTATGCAGCTCGGGGCTGATTCAATATTCGCTAGTTATTTTTTGCGTGTCTAATCAGAGATTCGCCACAAATTATACACAGAATCGAAAGAATATCAAGGAACAGACAAGAGGAAAGCTGAAGTACATTAACGGATGGAAAGGAACAATAGATAAAAAGAGGTGTTATTGAAGAGAAATGAAGAATGGTTAAAATGTATGGTTGGCAACCTTCCCTCTATTAAAGACGATGGCGTAGAGTCCATGTTTTTTTTAAATGTCTGTAGAAAAATATAAGACTTTGGTTTTCTCTTAGTAAGTGTTGTGAGGTTTTAAGGGGTAAATAAGAACAAAACAACGGGTAACGAAAAGTAGAAAAATGTATTAGCAGAAAGTAGACAATACAATAGAGATGTGGAAATTACGTCCGACGAACAGAGTTATTGGCACTCGCATTGGCTTGCTTCTAAGCCACAATTATCTCTGTTTATTTATAGTAAGCTGTCGGCGCATTCCATTGGTCAAATAGGGTGTATCACCTATAACAGTAAGTCACTTCAACTTGAGTAAGTTACTTTTCAAGTTTAAAATAATGGACAAAGGATAATTTAAAATGTATGAAAGTTAGATAAAAAATCCGACTGAGAATGAATAAGAGCTGGAAATATTGAGGGAAAAATCAGGGAGAATTCGTGGGAAATATGAATAGAAAGGAGAGGGAATATAGACAAGAAGAAAAATGGCGCCAGCGGAAGAGAAAATTGTACACAGTATTTGGGGAAAGAAAAGAGAGTTGATGAGAATAGAAAAGAATTAGTGTGTTTGTCATACAAGACTAACACACTCCTAAATACTCAAACAAGAACAACAACCACAATGTGGAACATGTCAAAAACCTTTGACAGTTAAACACTATGTCCAATATAAAAGCTGTGCTACTCAAATGATGTGAATATTGTTTACTTTTCGGGAAAATAACTGAGAGAGAGAGAGAGAGAAGGGGGAGTCCAATTTTGGATGGAATGCAAACTAAGTACTTTGGGAGACTGGATACCAGCTTTAAGGAAGTCTAGAAAGGAACAAGTCATTATGTCCCGATTATGCATTGGTCATACAAGACTAACACACTCTTATATACTCAAACAGGAACAAATTCGTTGGCCTTTTCAAACAGATTAACATAGTGTTTGCTTTAAAATAACGGTTTCTGGTGTGAGCAAAAAATCTGCATTCCATGAATAAGTGTTTAACTGTCATGGGTGTTTGACATGTTCCACATTGTGGTTGATGTTCTTGTTTGAGTATATAGGAGTGTGTTAGTCTTGTATCACCAATGCGTAATCGGGACACAATGACTTGTTCCTTTCTAGACTTCCTTAAAGTTTGTCTCCAGCCTCCCAAAGTCTGTTTGATTAGGAAGAGTTTATTGTGGATGTTGTTATTCCAGTGTTGTTGCCATTTTGTATGAAGGAATCTATTAATTCTAGATTTCAAAATGAAAGAAAAACGTAGAGGCGTGAGGGAAGAGAGGGGGAGAAAATAGAGAAAACGTATAGGAGTGCGGCATAAGTAGAAAAGTAAAAAAAAACAAAAGTGTGGAAAAGGAGCAGAAATAAAGACCAACTCATCCAGAATTGTAGTACGTATGGACAGAGGAAGGAAACATCAGACACGTCTAGGGGGGGTGGCAAGGGAGGAGGAGAAAACAAAACACAACGCATAAGGGGTGTGGCAAGAGAGCTGCAATGAAATAAAAGCGTAAATGGGCGTGGCATAAAAGGAGGAGAGATGACAAATAGGTAGACGTATCTAAAATAGTAGTAAGTCTGAAGATGGGATTCAGAAATTAGTGTCTAAATGACTCAGTATTTTTAAACATTTACTGTTATTCTAAATGGACCATATTACCTGTAGGTACCCCTTTTTAATCTCGATTAAGAAATAGGAGCTGCACAAGAATGCTGCGGGTGATCCTGAACAAGACGTGGAAACAGCACCCAGCGAGAAAGCAGCTGTACGGCCACCTGCCACATATCACCCAAACCATCCGAGTAAGACGGACAAGACACGCGTGACACTGCTGGAGAAGCAAGGACGAACTCATAAGCGACGTCCTCCTGTGGATACCAGCACATTGGCACACCAGTGTGGGCCGACCACCAAAGACGTACATTGATCAGCTCTGTGCGGATACAGGATGCTGCATAAAGGACCTCCGGAGAATGATGAGCGATAGGGAAGGATGGAGAGTGATCCTCATGGATATCCGTGCCAACTGCGCGACTTGATGATGATGATGAAGAAAGGACATGTTTTTCATTTACACCGTCAATATCCCGTCGTTTTGGTGTTAGTGTTAGGGGTTAGTGTTAGCGGTTAGGGATTAGGGTTAGTGGTTAGTTTCATAATTTAAAAAAAATCTAAAAATCGTCTGTTAAAACAACCGGATATTGACGGTGTCAATGAAAAACATGTCCTTTCTTAATCGAGATCAAAACGGGGTGCCTAAAGGTCATATGGTCCTTCTAAATTACTTACACTTCCTGCCAAAATAATGGACTATACCCATCCATTATATAACCCCAATTTATCAAGGCATTTAGCAAAACCTACTAATGCACATTTAATTTTGAGTAAATCTGTCTTATATCAGGTGTACTTATATAGATTTTCCCAGCGCGTGGTGTAATGGTTAACGTAATGGGAAATGGACTCGTCGCCCCGAGTTCAAATCCTGGACGTGGTAATTGCATTTCACTTTGTGCTAATACCCTTGGGAAAGGTATGAATCCTACTTTCCCTCCAGCTATTGATAAAATAGTAGGTCAGACTGGGCTCTTTAACCATGGTTAGTGTTGTGAGGTTTTAAGGGGTCAAATAAGAACAAAACGACGGGTAACAAAATGTAGAAGAATGTATTAACAGAAAGTAGACAAATACAATAGAGAGATGTGGAAATTACGTCCGACGAACAGAGTTATTGGCACTCGCATTGGCTTACTGCTAAGCCACAAATATCCCTGTTATTTATAGTAACCTGTCGGCGCATTCCATTAGTATTATAGGGTGTATCACGTATAACAGTTAGGCAACCGGTCTAGGAGAAGGAAAACTCTGAATTCAAACCTGTTGAACTCCGCTTAAGAAATTGACCTTGTGTCACATCCTTCCCATGCGAAGGGGTTGGTAAATATATATATAGAGATTTTCCCAACTTCCTCATTTTATTTTTCACAGGTCAATAAGATTGCATAAAAATATAATTGGTAAATCTCTTTTATAGTATATTAGTATAAAACAAGAAATCAAATTATTTTTCCTAGATTTTTTGACCAGGCTTGATAGTTTGTAATATTTGGATTTTTCCTCATCTTAATTCTTATATGTATATACAAGGCTTCGGCTTTCTTTCGAATGAAGAAAAGATAGAAAGAAAGAATTAAAAGAATAAAAGGAATAAAAAGTGGGACAGAATGAAGAAAAGAAAGAAGGAAGGTATTAAAAGAATAAAAATGGGACAGAAAGAAGAAAATAAAGAAGGAAGGAATTAAAAGAATAAAAAATGGGACAGAAAGAAGAAAATAAATAAAGAAATAATTAAAAGAATAAAAGGAATAAAAAGTGGGACAGAAAGAAGAAAAGAAAGAAGGAAGGAATTAAAAGAATAAAAAATTGGACTGAAATAAGAAAATAAAGAAAGAAAGAATTAAAAGAATAAAAGGAATAAAAAGTGGAACAGAAGGAAGGAATGAAGAAAATGGATAAAGGTACAATTAAAAAATAAAAAGTGGGACAGAAAGAAGGAATGAAAGAAAAAAAAAGGAAAGTTGAAGTAAAAGAATAAAAAGTGGGAGAGAAGGAAGAAAACGAGAAAGAAATGAAAGAAAAATGTAAAAAAAAAAAGAAACCCCACGAAAATCGAGGAATAAAATGAAAGGAGAAAAGAACGAGAGATAGAATTAAATAAATAAGGAAGAAAGAGAAGGGCACTTTAACGAGGGAGACCACAGAAGCAATTCTAAACATTAAAAATAAAATGATAACAAAGTCAGAAAAAAAAAGAGCCCTGCACATAAAAGAGAAGACAGTAAAATGGCGATTGACGAGAATAAAGGAACGACAAATTAAACGAAGAATTAAAAAGACATTTAAAAAAAAAAAGAAAAAAAAGGGAAATAACTGAATAATGTGGCTGACGTTTTTATTCTATAAAGAATCATAAACAAGATTTTTTTCTTTCTTGGTCGATCTGCCAGAAAAAGAAATTGTCTTTCAAGTTCGAGTCGAAAACATAGTATTTTGAGAAACTTAGTAACAAATTGATCGCGACTTTGTCGTGCCGTATATTTAGCAACGTAATAAAAAAAAAAACAAGAATCAAAATATTTTGTAGTCCGATAAAAAAATGAAAAAAAAGAAAAAATTGAAAGAAATTATAAGTTAGGGAATAAATAAAATGAAATTGATTATAACAAAACGCCACATAAGAAATAAGGACATCATTAAATATATTTTTGTCTTCTCTGTTTTATTTATTTTTTTATTTTTTTTTTTTTTTTTTGTTGGTGGAAATCAACAATTTTCCAATAGAAATATATCATTGGATCGCTTAAAAAACAGCGGAAAAGAGAAGTACAAGTTTCCAGTTCAAGTGCCATTCCGGTGATGCTCGGTGTTAACACTGATTTTTTAAAGAAAAAAAATACCATGGACTTTTACCATTCTTTTGCTGTAGTATACCCCTTATATATATATATATATATATATATATATATATATATATAATGGTATTAGCGCAATGCGAAATATACATATATATATGTGTGAGTGTGCGTGTTTATGTATATATAAATATATGTGTGTGTAATGTATGTATATATATACATACATTACACATTTTTATATATATATATATACATATATATCTAAATTTTTATATATATATATAATGCATGTGTATATATATATATATATATATATATAATATAAATTTCACATTATGCTAATGCCATTGGAAAAGATATGAATCCAACTACTCTCTTCAGCTTTGAGTAAATAGTAGAGTAGACTGGGCACTTTAACTTTCTAGGATAATTAAAACTCTAAATTCAAACCCGTCAGATTAACCGTAGGGTGGCGTTTGTATATATATATATAATATATATATATATATATGTGTGTGTGTGTGTGTCTGGGTGGAATTGGCTCACAGAAATACACAAATAGGGTTGGTCAAGAGTTACAAATCCAATACCAGACTGTTTGTATTTTGAGTATTAGAATAGATTGTTATTTAATGCAATTAATTCAAACCTGAAAATCTATTTGGTACGCTTTTATCTTTATATACAAAAAACGACAGAAAGTGTGAATACGATGAAAAAACAAAAACCTCATTTAGTCACATTCCAAGACTACCATGGACAGCGTCGGTTAACAATCTGTTGGAATATTTGTATAAGTGTGTATCTCTCTCTTGT
>CM042165.1:75211389-75256389 GCA_023376005.1 Doryteuthis pealeii
AAGAGGAGAGATCTGGGGTTATGTCATGCATAACGGTTATGAAGTGATACATATCCTGTATTTGTACAGCATGCTTTATACAGCAATAGAATCAACACCTAAATTTACACGAAAGATTTATTTTTAAAGACACTATACGTTTTTTTAAGCTTACATCGCCACCAATTATCACATTTCTGGAATAGTTTCATTTTGAAGTATTGTATCACCATCTTCTCCTTGTCCAGTCGTTCGTCTTCTTGCTGCTTTAGTTTTCGTCTGACAACACACTGTTCGATATTCTTTTCTAGGATGAATAATAACGGCATTATTGTTACGATTTTTGTGGCCATTTTTTAGGCTGCAGATGAGAGCACTTTACAGTGGAGATCCCTTGTGTTCTTTAGTGTTAGGTAGAATCCTTTGGTTGTTCCTTAGTGAAGAATCCTTGGTATTTCCTCGGTGTTAGGTAGAATCATTTGGTTATTCCTTAGTGAAGAATCCTTGGTTTTTAAGCAGAGTCCTTGGTTGTTTCTCGGTGTTAGGTAGAATCCTTTGGTTGTTGCTTAGTGAAGAATCCTTGGTTGTTGCTTAGTGTTAAATAGGATCCTTGGTTGTTCCTTTGTGTTAGGTAGAATCCTTTGGTTGTTGCTTAGTGAAGAATCTTGGTTGTCCTTAGTGTTAAATAGGATCCTTGGTTGTTCTTTGTGTTAGGTAGAATCCTTTGGTTGTTGCTTAGTGAAGAATCCTTGGTTGTTCCTTAGTGTTAAATAGGATCCTTGGTTGTTCCTTTGTGTTAGGTAGAATCCTTTGGTTGTTGCTTAGTGAAGAATCCTTGGTTGTTGCTTAGTGTTAAATAGAATCCTTGGTTGCTAATCCGTTTGTCCGTGTCAGATACGTACAAATGATCGGCTTTCAAAATCGGCGATTAAATAGTTAACTAATCACGTATTTGAGAGTGTTGATTGGCTGGCTTTAATCCACGCGCCGAAGCAGAGTCTATACGTTTAAGTGGTGGGCCACGGCACACCTCATATGTCAAAAAATTCCAACAATTATTTTTTTTATTCATTTTTATTCACTTCACATGCATTATCCGGGCCGCAAATCCGGGGAATTAGTTGGACCATACATGGAAATCCTCAAATGCTCTCGTCAGTGATTCTCAACTAACTAATTAAAGTTTAAATCTAACTTCTAAACATCCGACACCTGATTGATATTTTCCAATAACAGCCAAATTATCAAATTGACTTCGGGGTCATCAGCTATCAGTTAAACCTGACAGTAATGGTTTCCGCTATCTAAATATTTAAGAAATCACCTACACTACATGTCAAATAAAAGATACAGCTAATATGTTATTTAGCAGAAGACATAGATAGACGAAGGCGTTATTTTCGCTTATAGCAACAGCGCTCAACTGACATTGCCTCCCGATGGTTTCTCAGGTGGAGCAGGATTTAGACGTTGAGTTTGGGGATTGGGGCACTTATAGTTAGGGGCTCCTCAAGTTGCCTCAAAACTGAAAATCAAATTAGGTACATAAATAAAAATAAATATTTAGAATTAATTCATTTAAAGAAAATTATTTATAAAACATTTATAAGTCATATTACGATGACAATGTTTGATTTATTAGCTCAATCAGTAGAGCATCCGACTTGGAACCATAAGTTCCAGGTTCGATTCCGGCCCTCACCAACTCAACACATGGATCCTAGTGGGAGATGAGGAGCTGATGGTAAGGTGAGGTGCTCCGCGTTAGACGCTAAAAACAATCTCCTTGGTCCAGCGCTAGTGAAAAGGGAATAGACTCCATCGCTGATTGGTTGAACCGACTTTAGGCCACCCCGACGGCTTTACTTTTTTGTATTGACTGTAAGTATAACCTTTAATATATCTTTCAATTTGTATTATACAACAAATTGATATAATCCCTTCCAGCATGTAAAAAATTACCATTATTTTTTTCAATATTCAAAATTATCTATATATTGATAATCGTGTTCCTTAATCGTACGAATGTTATTATCTTGTAACACCCTCTAGTTAAAAATAAGAATTTCCAAATCGTCGTTTGCAAAAATGTAAATCCTCATTATCTGGTGGTACTTATTCACCGAATTCTTATTTCGTATGAGTGTTGTCATCCCAGCTAAATAATGAACCATTCAGATTTTATTATAAAGAATTAAAGGGAAAGGGACATATTTTTTTCTCACAAAAGCGTCAAACCCAAAGAGATTTGTTATTTAAAAAAGTAATCATCATATAGCGCCGACAGACGAACTTCCATAAGTCACTCTTGCCATTAATTCTAATCGGTCATCAGTCCTAGTGTGGGGGCATGAGTGTTACCTAATATGTAAATTAGCACGGACAGTTTTTAGAAAAGAATTATTTGTTAGATGAGATTGGAAAAGTTTAATGTTGAATCAGCATAGCCACATTGCATTGTTCTATTGGACGAACGATGAGATGTGGCGAAGTGGGAGAGAGAGAGACAGCTAGAGGTGAGAATGTTGATTTGAGTTTATAATTATATGCTGAGAGAGCAACACATGGACTCTTGTCACTTGAGGGGAATAAAAAATCTCATGAGAAAAACAAGTGGTCTTGTTGTTTTTACTAAAAAACTCTAAATGGCACAAGGCAGGATATCCCTCAGCACCCCAAGTTGGTTTGCAGACTCCAAACATCCAGGTATTGACAGCCAACTCCAGCATCGACTCAGCAACCAGGACACCAGCCTCTCCAAATCCAGTACAGGTCTAGAAATAAGTATACAGATATTTCTACTGTCAACACATCATTCGAAGTAAGAGCAATAACTTAACAAACGTTGACACGTCATCTCTCTATTCCCGAAAGGAGAGCGTAACGCAATATAAGTTGATTGATGCCGTAACTTCTCCTCACGACATTGACTCTATTTCTTCATTATAGTTTCCGAATCAAATTCAATCATTTTGAACTGATTAAAGTCTCAGAAATTTACTCCAGCTATGAAAACATGAAACAGCAACCACTAAACAATGTGCAATAAAACAAATCAGTTATGATCGATATGCAACATTAATTAGTTAATTAATTAAATTAAGAAAATTTTGCAATAAAATCCGGAACTGATGGAAAGAACTATCGCTCAAACTCTTCTATTCTTCAAATAAATGTTCAAAAAGTTTAAAGTAATAATTAATAGTTAATGATTTATATAGAAATTAATAAAAAATAAATGTAATCTTTTTATATGGTTTCTTATTTTATTTGTTTAGTCTTTCTGATTAATATAATATTTTAGTTTAAATATACCCCCCCCTGTTTCAAATAAGTTTAAAGTAATATTTATATTTAAAAATTTATATAGAAATCACTAAAAATAAAATGTAATCTTTTTATATGGTTTCTTATTTTATTTTGTTAGTCTTTCTGATTTAATATAATATTTTAGTTTAAATATACCCCCCCCCCGTTTCAAATAAGTTTAAAGTAATATTTATATTTAATAATTTATATAGAAATCAATAAAAATAAATGTAATCTTTTATATGGGTTATTATTTTATTTCGTTAGTCTTTCTGATTTAATATAATATTTTAGTTTAAATATTCCCCCTCTGTTTCAAATAAGTTTAAAGTAATACTTATATTTAATAATTTATATAGAAATCAATAAAAATAAATGTAATCTTTTATATGGTTCTTATTTATTTTGTTAGTCTTTCTGATTTATATATATTTTAGTTTAAATATACCCCCCCTGTTTCAAATAAGTTTAAAGTAATACTTATATTTAATAATTTATATAGAAATCAATAAAAATAAATGTAATCTTTTTATATGCCTTCTTATTTTATTTCGTTAGTCTTTCTGATTATTTCTGATAATATTTTAGTTTTAAATATACCCCCCTGTTTCAAATAAGTTTAAAGTAATATTTATATTTAATAATTTATATAGAAATCAATAAAAATAAATGTAATCTTTTATTGGTTATTATTTATTTCGTTAGTCTTTCTGATTTAATATAATATTTTAGTTTAAATATGCCCTCCGTTTCAAATAAGTTTAAAGTAATACTTTATATTTAATAATTTATATAGAAATCAATAAAAATAAATGTAATCTTTTTTATATGCCTTCTTATTTTATTTCGTTAGTCTTTCTGATTATTTCTGATAATATTTTAGTTTAAATATACCCGCCTGTTTCAAATAAGTTTAAAGTAATATTTATATTTGATAATTTATATAGAAATCAATAGAAATAAATGTAATCTTTTTATATGGGTTATTATTTTATTTCGTTAGTCTTTCTGATTTAATATAATATTTTAGTTTAAATATGCCCCTCCGTTTCAAATAAGTTTAAAGTAATACTTATATTTAATAATTCATATTGAAATTAATAGAAATAAATGTAATCTTTTTATATGGGTTATTATTTTATTTCGTTAGTCTTTCTGATTTAATATAATAATTTTAGTTTAAATATACCCCCCTGTTTCAAATAAGTTTAAAATAATACTTATATTTAATAATTCATATTGAAATTAATAGAAATAAATGTAATCTTTTTATATGGGTTCTTATTTTATTTCGTTAGTCTTTCTGATTAATATAATATTTTAGTTTAAATATACCCCCCCTGTTTCAAATAAGTTTAAAATAATACTTATATTTAATAAATCATATTGAAATTAATAGAATAAATGTAATTTTTATATGGGTTATTATTTATTTCGTTAGTCTTTCTGATTTAATATAATATTTTAGTCTCAAATCGACGTTCTGTCTTAATATGAACCTTTTTTATTTTAATTTAATAACCTTCATTTTTATCAGTTAGTTCATCCAAAATTCTCAGTTTATAGCTTCTCATTTATTCATTACTCCCCTGTCTGATAATCTAATTTCACTTAAACACACATGGGGTATTCAGCGAGGATTGAACTCGGTATTTAGTAATAATAGATTTTGTGAGACTAGCTCGCTAACCATTATACTAAGACGAGTTCAAATGCTGAATTTAATTGCGGGTAAGATCTACTATCCGCCCAGCTAAAAGTTTTCGTAGCTCATGTCTTGTTTTATTCAATTTAATTTTCTGGCACCCCACTATGTTAGTTAGAACAAGGACCATTAACGTGGGAGACTACGCACAAACCGAAGATAGTGCAGTGGCCAATGAGAAAATTGAACTTTTGAGTTATTTACTGGCACCCCACTGTAGAATACTGATAATTGTCATTCTGTGTTACTTTCACCCTTAGCCAGGATTGAACCTGCAGTCTGGCAATGACTGTTACAGATTGTTAACTATTGGACAGTAGAACAGTCAAACACCCCCTCAGCTTAATGGACTCTTCCTGGCAGCAGTGGCAGGAATTATTTAAGCTGTTATAGTGGGCTCATTAATGAACTAGTAACTTCATGGTTAGGAGTGTTTCCTGTTCCTTAAGCTACGACCACAGCAAGTCCAGCCAGAGGAAGACGAAGGAAATTACCAAAAAGTGCACTCTAGTTGGTCTCTGTTAAGGGAAAAATTGTTGGCCTCTGTTTAGAGGAAAAGTTGACTCCTGTTAAGGAGTATCGGTTTCGATGGACGCGTCAGACTTCGGGTCTGACGGGTCCGATGATCCCACGGCCTTGGTGATCATCGAAGTAGACGGTCAGGAGACAGGACCCATTCAGCCGAATGGACCCATCCATCCGGATGGCACCAAGGGGAGCGCGGAGGGAGAGCCCGGTCCAGGTAGGACACTCTCCCAAGGGCTGACAGATAGTCACCCTGTGTCGGCGGCCGATACGATGGACGGGGTTACGTCCAGCCCACCAGGGGCAAACCCCGTTCAGTCGGTAGTAGGGGGTACGTCCGGCCCACCAGGGGCCAACCCCACTCTACCAGTAAAAGGGGTTACGTCCGGCCCACCAGGGGCCAACCCCATTCTACCTGTGGAAGGGTATACGTCCGGCCACCAGGGGCCAACCCCAACCACAAAACGGTCAACGTGGACAGAGACAAGTCCGGCCAGCAGGGGCCAAGGAAGGAACCAAACCCATGGAAAAGGGACCATTTACCAAACCCTCCGGGCAGAACCTTCAACATCAAGACTACAGAAGGGCGAGGAGGGGCCATTTTCATTCCATTCTCGTTGGGTGAGGATGATTGGCCCAACCTCTTCTCCGATTCTTCATCACAAAGGAGTGCCCTTCTGAACCTAATGGCTCTGCTACACCCACAAAGACAGCAGTAGCAACATGGAGACCACCAACGACCAAACAGACTCCGGGACCACCAGGAAAAGACGTGGATTACAGCAAGTTCACGAAGGGAACGTTTTTTCTCCCAATCCCGGAGATCTGCAAAGAATAAATCTCAGGGTCCTCTCTCTGGTGTCTACAAATGCCTCAACCAAAAGGTTGATAGGCATAAGGAGAGAAGAATTGATAGACATACTGATTGCTACTAAGACCCCAGCAAAGTATGTCTATCAAAAGAGCTTCGCAACCTGGGAGCTGCTGCTGCCAACCAAGGAAGAGGCGGAGAGGCGAGCAAAACACGACATCGTGTTTAAAAACTACCGACTACAGCCGGAATATCTGGGATGTCGGCAAACAAAGGTGACCGTGTACGGGTCCCTCCTCAACTGCCGCAAAAACATCTGGCGGCATTTTTTCGAACATTCGGGAGCCTGGAATCCATGAATCCCCTATTTGGAAAATCGGGGATCCAGGTCGCCGATTTCGTGTTGAAGCTGACGCTGAACAAAGAGGGATTCTCAGCCATCCCAGACACAATCATCTTTATGGATAATACAATTTCGGTTGTGGTCGAGGGAAGAAAGCCTCGATGCCGAACATGTGGAAAGCAGGGCCACATAGCCAGGAACTGTCCGGAGAGGAAAACCCCTTCTACCAACGCCGCTGACAAACCCCTGGCCGTCAAAAGAATCAATGACCATCCAAGAGCCGAAGACACCGAAACCAGCAACAGCGACAGGAGGGGGGTGGTCCATGGTTGTGAAAGAAGGGGATAAAACCCCTCACGCCACGGTCACTTCTGACTCTCCTGTCCCGGAAAAAACACCCGGAAAAACACCGGACCAAAAAGAGGGGACAAGACCCTCAAGATCTCCTCAAAAGGAGAAATGGACACCAGGGAGTCTTCATCCTCCCAGAAAAGGAGAAAGAACTCCTAACGAAATTAGACCCCCAAAAAAAAAAGTTGAGGAATCCCAGCCCACTACCCCACAAAAAGAAAAAGAGTTGCAAACACAACAGAAAAAACAAAAAAACCCACAAATCCCGTAACCCAATCCAGCCCCCTGGAAAAAATACGCATACACCACCTTCCTCTCCCAAACCAAAAGCAATGGAGGAGACTGGTGAAGGGGACATTTTCCACTTAACAGCCCCCCCAACTTCCCCACTAAAAACGCACAGACTCTCCTCCAGGGGACGCAGACTCGCAGCCCTCTCCAGAAGACGACAAAAGAAGGATCTTTTGTTTCTGGAGGGGGAAAATGTATGTGAAATTTGGCATGCGCCAGCAACAAGGACCTGACGCATGTTCAAAGAACTGCGCTTCGCCCTCTGGAGGAGCTAGAAACTGTAGACGGTAAAAGAACCGACGACCATTAAACTTTAGGGGTGCACCCCTGGTGACCACCTTTATTCGGGAGGCGGCGGGCCGCGCCACTGGTGTGTGGTCCATGGTGAAAGCGCCGAGGTGGCTTCCCGGATATGAGGATGGCGGATAGGGAGCACCCTCTCTTGATCATATGAAAACATTTTGCATAGGGGGCTCCTATTTATGTCCACCTTGCTTATTCATTGTCCACTACGGACCGGAAGTCGGACGATTTCAGTTCGCCGACTGCGAGACCCATACTGCCTTTGCCGAGTTCAACTGAGACTCGGTTTGTACGGGTGATGCCGCCGACGTCCCTGGGATATAAAACCTTTAGAGCCCTATATAAACAAGGGTGGACATAAATAGGAGCCCCTATGCAAATGTTTTCATATTGATCAAGAGAGGGGTGCTCCCTATCCGCCATCCTCATATCCGGGAAGGCCACCTCGGCCGCTTTCACCATGGACCACACACCAGTGGCGCGGCCGCCGCCTCCCGAATAAAGGTGGTCACCAGGGGTGCACCCCTAAAGTTTAATGGTCGGTCGGTTCTTTTACCGTCTACAGTTTCTAGCTCCTCCAGAGGGCGAAGCGCAGTTCTTTGAACATGCGTCAGGTCCTTGTTGGCTGGCGCATGCCAAATTTCACATACATTTTCCCCCTCCAGAAACAAAAGATCCTTCTTTTGTCGTCTTCTGGAGAGGGCTGCGAGTCTGCGTCCCCTGGAGGAGAGTCTGTGCGTTTTTAGTGGGGAAGTTGGGGGGGCTGTTAAGTGGAAAATGTCCCCTTCACCAGTCTCCTCCATTGCTTTTGGTTTGGGAGAGGAAGGTGGTGTATGCGTATTTTTTCCAGGGGGCTGGGATTGGGTTACGGGATTTGTGGGTTTTTTGTTTTTTCTGTTGTGTTTGCAACTCTTTTTTCTTTTTGTGGGGTAGTGGGCTGGGATTCCTCAACTTTTTTCTTTTTGGGGGTCTAATTTCGTTAGGAGTTCTTTTCTCCTTTTCTGGGAGGATGAAGACTCCCTGGTGTCCATTTTCTCCTTTTGAGGAGATCTTGAGGGTCTTGTCCCCTCTTTTTGGTCCGGTGTTTTTCCGGGTGTTTTTTCCGGGACAGGAGAGTCAGAAGTGACCGTGGCGTGAGGGGTTTTTATCCCCTTCTTCACAACCATGGACCACCCCCTCCTGTCGCTGTTGCTGGTTTCGGTGTCTTCGGCTCTTGGATGGTCATTGATTCTTTGACGGCCAGGGGTTTGTCAGCGGCGTTGGTAGAAGGGGTTTTCCTCTCCGGACAGTTCCTGGCTATGTGGCCCTGCTTCCACATGTTCGGCATCGAGGCTTTCTTCCCTCGACCACAACCGAAATTGTATTATCCATAAAGATGATTGTGTCTGGGATGGCTGAGAATCCCTCTTTGTTCAGCGTCAGCTTCAACACGAAAATCGGCGACCTGGATCCCCGATTTTCCAAATAGGGGATTCATGGATTCCAGGCTCCCGAATGTTCGAAAAAATGCCGCCAGATGTTTTTGCGGCAGTTGAGGAGGGACCCCGTACACGGTCACCTTTGTTTGCCGACATCCCAGATATTCCGGCTGTAGTCGGTAGTTTTTAAACACGATGTCGTGTTTGCTCGCCTCTCCGCCTCTTCCTTGGTTGGCAGCAGCAGCTCCCAGGTTGCGAAGCTCTTTTGATAGACATACTTTGCTGGGTCTTAGTAGCAATCAGTATGTCTATCAATTCTTCTCTCCTTATGCTATCAACCTTTTGGTTGAGGCATTTGTAGACACCAGAGAGAGGACCCTGAGATTTATTTCTTTGCAGATCTCCGGGATTGGGAGAAAAACGTTCCCTTCCGTGAACTTGCTGTAATCCACGTCTTTTCCTGGTGGTCCCGGAGTCTGTTTGGTCGTTGGTGGTCTCCATGTTGCTACTGCTGTCTTTGTGGGTGTAGCAGAGCCATTAGGTTCAGAAGGGCACTCCTTTGGTGATGAAGAATCGGAGAAGAGGTTGGGCCAATCATCCTCACCCAACGAGAATGGGAATGAAAATGGCCCCTCCTCGCCCTTCTGTAGTCTTGATGTTGAAGGTTCTGCCCGGGAGGGTTTGGTAAATGGTCCCTTTTCCATGGGTTTGGTTCCTTCCTTGGCCCCTGCTGGGCCGGACTTGTCTCTGTCCACGTTGACCGTTTTGTGGTTTGGGTTGGCCCTGGTGGCCGGACGTATACCCTTCCACAGGTAGAATGGGGTTGGCCCCTGGTGGGCCGGACGTAACCCCTTTTACTGGTAGAGTGGGGTTGGCCCCTGGTGGGCCGGACGTACCCCCTACTACCGACTGAACGGGGTTTGCCCCTGGTGGGCTGGACGTAACCCCGTCCATCGTATCGGCCGCCGACACAGGGTGACTATCTGTCAGCCCTTGGGAGAGTGTCCTACCTGGACCGGGCTCTCCCTCCGCGCTCCCCTTGGTGCCATCCGGATGGATGGGTCCATTCGGCTGAATGGGTCCTGTCTCCTGACCGTCTACTTCGATGATCACAAGGCCGTGGGATCATCGGACCCGTCAGACCCGAAGTCTGACGCGTCCATCGAAACCGATACTCCTTAACAGGAGTCAACTTTTCCTCTAAACAGAGGCCAACAATTTTTCCCTTAACAGAGACCAACTAGAGTGCACTTTTTGGTAATTTCCTTCGTCTTCCTCTGGCTGGACTTGCTGTGGTCGTAGCTTAAGGAACAGGAAACACTCCTAACCATGAAGTTACTAGTTCATTAATGAGCCCACTATAACAGCTTAAATAATTCCTGCCACTGCTGCCAGGAAGAGTCCATTAAGCTGAGGGGGTGTTTGACTGTTCTACTGTCCAATAGTTAACAATCTGTAACAGTCATTGCAGACTGCAGGTTCAATCCTGGCTAAGGGTGAAAGTAACACAGAATGACAATTATCAGTATTCTACAGGTGGGGTGCCAGTAAATAACTCAAAAGTTCAATTTTCTCATTGGCCACTGCACTATCTTCGGTTTGTGCGTAGTCTCCCACGTTAATGGTCCTTGTTTCTAACTAACATAGTGGGGTGCCAGAAAATTAAATTGAATAAAACAAGACATGAGCTACGAAAAACTTTTAGCTGGGCGGATAGTAGATCTTACCCGCAATTAAATTCAGCATTTGAACTCGTCTTAGTATAATGGTTAGCGAGCTAGTCTCACAAAATCTATTATTACTAAATACCGAGTTCAATCCTCGCTGAATACCCCATGTGTGTTTAAGTGAAATTAGATTATCAGACAGGGGGAGTAATGAATAAATGAGAAGCTATAAACTGAGAATTTTGGATGAACTAACTGATAAATAAATGAAGGTTATTAAATTAAAATAAAAAGGTTCATATTAAGACAGAACGTCGATTTGAGACTAAAATATTATATTAAATCAGAAAGACTAACGAAATAAAATAATAACCCATATAAAAAGATTACATTTATTTCTATTAATTTCAATATGAATTATTAAATATAAGTATTATTTTAAACTTATTTGAAACAGGGGGGGTATATTTAAACTAAAATATTATATTAAATCAGAAAGACTAACGAAATAAAATAAGAACCCATATAAAAAGATTACATTTATTTCTATTAATTTCAATATGAATTATTAAATATAAGTATTATTTTAAACTTATTTGAAACAGGGGGGGTATATTTAAACTAAAATATTATATTAAATCAGAAAGACTAACGAAATAAAATAATAACCCATATAAAAAGATTACATTTATTTCTATTAATTTCAATATGAATTATTAAATATAAGTATTACTTTAAACTTATTTGAAACGGAGGGGGCATATTTAAACTAAAATATTATATTAAATCAGAAAGACTAACGAAATAAAATAATAACCCATATAAAAAGATTACATTTATTTCTATTGATTTCTATATAAATTATCAAATATAAATATTACTTTAAACTTATTTGAAACAGGCGGGGTATATTTAAACTAAAATATTATCAGAAATAATCAGAAAGACTAACGAAATAAAATAAGAAGGCATATAAAAAGATTACATTTATTTTTATTGATTTCTATATAAATTATTAAATATAAGTATTACTTTAAACTTATTTGAAACGGAGGGGGCATATTTAAACTAAAATATTATATTAAATCAGAAAGACTAACGAAATAAAATAATAACCCATATAAAAAGATTACATTTATTTTTATTGATTTCTATATAAATTATTAAATATAAATATTACTTTAAACTTATTTGAAACAGGGGGGTATATTTAAACTAAAATATTATCAGAAATAATCAGAAAGACTAACGAAATAAAATAAGAAGGCATATAAAAAGATTACATTTATTTTTATTGATTTCTATATAAATTATTAAATATAAGTATTACTTTAAACTTATTTGAAACAGGGGGGGTATATTTAAACTAAAATATTATATTAAATCAGAAAGACTAACAAAATAAAATAAGAAACCATATAAAAAGATTACATTTATTTTTATTGATTTCTATATAAATTATTAAATATAAGTATTACTTTAAACTTATTTGAAACAGAGGGGGAATATTTAAACTAAAATATTATATTAAATCAGAAAGACTAACGAAATAAAATAATAACCCATATAAAAAGATTACATTTATTTTTATTGATTTCTATATAAATTATTAAATATAAATATTACTTTAAACTTATTTGAAACGGGGGGGGGTATATTTAAACTAAAATATTATATTAAATCAGAAAGACTAACAAAATAAAATAAGAAACCATATAAAAGATTACATTTATTTTTAGTGATTTCTATATAAATTATTAAATATAAATATTACTTTAAACTTATTTGAAACAGGGGGGGGGGTATATTTAAACTAAAATATTATATTAAATCAGAAAGACTAACAAAATAAAATAAGAAACCATATAAAAAGATTACATTTATTTTTTATTAATTTCTATATAAATCATTAACTATTAATTATTACTTTAAACTTATTTGAAACATTTATTTGAAGAATAGAAGAGTTTGAGCGATAGTTCTTTCCATCAGTTCCGGATTTTATTGCAAAATTTTCTTAATTTAATTAATTAACTAATTAATGTTGCATATCGATCATAACTGATTTGTTATTTGCACATTGTTTAGTGGTTGCTGTTTCATGTTTTCATAGCTGGAGTAAATTTCTGAGACTTTTAATCAGTTCAAAATGATTGAATTTGATTCGGAAACTATAATGAAGAAATAGAGTCAATGTCGTGAGGAGAAGTTACGGCATCAATCAACTTATATTGCGTTACGCTCTCCTTTCGGGAATAGAGAGATGACGTGTCAACGTTTGTTAAGTTATTGCTCTTACTTCGAATGATGTGTTGACAGTAGAAATAATCTGTATACTTATTTCTAGACCTGTACTGGATTTGGAGAGGCTGGTGTCCTGGTTGCTGAGTCGATGCTGGAGTTGGCTGTCAATACCTGGATGTTTGGAGTCTGCAAACCAACTTGGGGTGCTGAGGGATATCCTGCCTTGTGCCATTTAGAGTTTTTAGTAAAACAACAAGACCACTTGTTTTTCTCATGAGATTTTTTTATTCCCCTCAAGTGACAAGAGTCCATGTGTTGCTCTCTCAGCATATAATTATAAACTCAAATCAACATTCTCACCTCTAGCTGTCTCTCTCTCTCCCACTTCGCCACATCTCATCGTTCGTCCAATAGAACAATGCAATGTGGCTATGCTGATTCAACATTAAACTTTTCCAATCTCATCTAACAAATAATTCTTTTCTAAAAACTGTCCGTGCTAATTTACATATTAGGTAACACTCATGCCCCCCACACTAGGACTGATGACCGATTAGAATTAATGGCAAGAGTGACTTATGGAAGTTCGTACTGTCGGCGCTATATGATGATTACTTTTTTAAATATAACAAATTCTCTTTGGGTTTTGACGCTTTTGTGAGAAAAAAATATGTCCCTTTTCCCTTTAATTCTTTATAATAAAATCTGAATGGTTCATTATTTAGCTGGGATGACAACACTCATACGAAATAAGAATTCGGTGAATAAGTACCACCAGATAATGAGGATTTACATTTTTGCAAACGACGATTTGGAAATTCTTATTTTTAACTAGAGGGTGTTACAAGATAATAACATTCGTACGATTAAGGAACACGATTATCAATATATAGATAATTTTGAATATTGAAAAAAATAATGGTAATTTTTTACATGCTGGAAGGGATTATATCAATTTGTTGTATAATACAAATTGAAAGATATATTAAAGGTTATACTTACAGTCAATACAAAAAGTAAAGCCGTCGGGGTGGCCTAAAGTCGGTTCAACCAATCAGCGATGGAGTCTATTCCCTTTTCACTAGCGCTGGACCAAGGAGATTGTTTTAGCGTCTAACGCGGAGCACCTCACCTACCATCAGCTCCTCATCTTCCCACTAGGATCCATGTGTTGAGTTGGTGAGGGCCGGAATCGAACCTGGAACCTTATGGTTCCAAGTCGGATGCTCTACTGATTGAGCTAATAAAATCAAACATTGTCATCGTAATATGACTTATAAATGTTTTATAAATAATTTTCTTTAAATGAATTAATTCTAAATATTTATTTTTATTTATGTACCTAATTTGATTTCAGTTTTGAGGCAACTTGAGGAGTGCCCCTCCGTCTAAATCCTGCTCCACCTGAGAAACCATCGGGAGGCAATGTCAGTTGAGCGCTGTTGCTATAAGCGAAAATAACGCCTTCGTCTATCTATGTCTTCTGCTAAATAACATATTAGCTGTATCTTTTATTTGACATGTAGTGTAGGTGATTTCTTAAATATTTAGATAGCGGAAACCATTACTGTCAGGTTTAACTGATAGCTGATGACCCGAAGTCAATTTGATAATTTGGCTGTTATTGGAAAATATCAATCAGGTGTCGGATGTTTAGAAGTTAGATTTAAACTTTAATTAGTTAGTTGAGAATCACTGACGAGAGCATTTGAGGATTTCCATGTATGGTCCAACTAATTCCCGGATTTGCGGCCCGGATAATGCATGTGAAGTGAATAAAAATGAATAAAAAAATAATTGTTGGAATTTTTTGACATATGAGGTGTGCCGTGGCCCACCACTTAACGTATAGACTCTGCTTCGGCGCGTGGATTAAAGCCAGCCAATCAAACACTCTCAAATACGTGATTAGTTAACTATTTAATCGCCGATTTTGAAAGCCGATCATTTGTACGTATCTGACACGGACAAACGGATTAGCAACCAAGGATTCTATTTTAACACTAAGCAACAACCAAGGATTCTTCACTAAGCAACAACCAAAGGATTCTACTAACAAAGGAACAACCAAGGATCCTATTTTAACACTAAGGAACAACCAAGGATTCTTCACTAAGCAACAACCAAAGGATTCTACTAACACAAAGGAACAACCAAGGATCCTATTTAACACTAAGGAACAACCAAGGATTCTTCACTAAGCAACAACCAAAGGATTCTACCTAACACAAAGGAACAACCAAGGATCCTATTTAACACTAAGCAACAACCAAGGATTCTTCACTAAGCAACAACCAAAGGATTCTACCTAACACAAAGGAACAACCAAGGATCCTATTTAACACTAGGAACAACCAAGGATTCTTCACTAAGCAACAACCAAAGGATTCTACCTAACACGAGAAACAACCAAGGACTCTGCTTAAAAACAAGGATTCTTCACTAAGGAATAACCAAATGATTCTACTAACACCGAGGAAATACCAAGGATTCTTCACTAAGGAACAACCAAAGGATTCTACCTACACTAAGAACACAAGGGATCTCCACTGTAAAGTGCTCTCATCTGCAGCCTAAAAAATGGCCACAAAATCGTAACATAATGCCGTTATTATTCATCTAGAAAAGAATATCGAACAGTGTGTTGTCAGACGAAACTAAGCAGCAAGAAGACGAACGACTGGACAAGGAGAAGATGGTGATACAATACTTCAAAATGAAACTATTCCAGAAATGTGATAATTGGTGGCGATGTAAGCTTAAAAAAACGTATAGTGTCTTTAAAAATAAATCTTTCGTGTAAATTTAAGGTGTTGATTCTATTGCTGTATAAATGCATGCTGTACAAATACAGGATATGTATCACTTCATAACCGTTATGCATGACATAACCCCAGACGGGTTGATATGCCGTTAAAATCAATAAACAAGCAAACATCTATTGCTGTTTCTGGTAGATTAGTTGATTCATAATTAAATTGATAAAAACAATCAAACTGTCTGTTTCGTTACTTGATACACACCCTGCATAAGTTTTATACAGTCATATTGATAATCAATTAGTAATCTATATACCAATACTCTTGTTCCTTAATCTTCCGACCGTTATCATCTTCCATCATCCTCATTGTTAAAAATGAGACCCGTCAAATCGTCCAATATAGAATGCAAACTATAAATGCTGATTATATGGTGTTGCTTATCTGCCGAATTCTCATTTCTTATAAGTGCCGTCACCTCAGCTAAATAATGAACCATTCCGTTTTTTATTATAAAGAAAGAAAAGGGAAGCCAAAGGACATGCTACACAGAAAAATATAATAAGAAAGAGAGAAAGGAAGAAAGAAAATAGGAAAAAGATAGAGAGAGCGCGGAAACGATAACGCTATTCTGTTTCAATCGAACATAATGAAAAATAAAAAGAAGGAAAGAAAGAAAAAGAGTGAGAGAGGGTTAAATCAAGATTATTATATATTTTTACATATTGAAGTATTTTCAATAGCTCTTAAGTAAACATATGAATTGTTGGAATAATTAAATTATCATACTGTGGTATTTCCACAGGCCCTGCTAGTGTTATAAAAAAATTGTTATTAAGGATTGTACAGCTATTTGTTAAGATACAGCGCTGTTTTTTGACAGCTGTGACGTTTTGACGCGGGAATTAAAAAATAGCTTCAATATACTCGATAAAATACTGTCATGCTATCAAATAAATGTCTTATAACATATATAACACTTCGCTAAGCAAATGGATATTGCTAGAAAATAATAATTTTGGAATTTTTTTTACTTTTTTTATTTTTTTAGATAATATCCGGTTGGCATTCTATTTGCACACTCCATTTCAAAGCATTTAGGGTTATTTTATGCTTAAAGATTAGGGTTGCTTGGCAATGTCAACCCATTGGGTATTTTTAAATGCCAAAGACGTGTTTTGGTTTTATTCATTCTTGATGGGTTGGGTTGGTTGGTTGGTTGGATTTTACGGCATGTCAACCCATTTGGGGTCATTTTATGCCAAAGACGTTTTTGTTTTATTCAGTCTTGATGGGTCGGTTGGTTGGTTGGTTGGATTTTTACGGCATGTCAACCATTGGGTTATTTTTATACCAAAAACGTTTTTGTTTATTCATTATTGATGGCTTGGTTGGTTGGCTGGGTTTTACGGCATGTCAACCATTTGGGTCATTTAATGCGAAGCCGTTTGTTTTTATCCATTCTTGATGGGTAAACAGAATTTTTATTAAGTCATTTTTTTAACACTTTTAGAAATCATTTTTGTTCTATTACCATAGATGGGCACCTAACTGGTACTACCACTCCGGGTCAGAGTGGAGGACGTTTGGTAAATACAAACAAGGATGGTTTTGGCATTAAATAACCTAAGTTTGATATGCCATTAAACAAAAAAACCAATAATTTCTCGCTATCTCTCTCTTTCTCTCTCTCTCTCTCTCTCTCTCTCCTCTCTCTCTCTCTCTTCGTTCATTTTTCTCCTCTTTATTTTTCTTCATTTCCCTCCTTTCCTTTCTCTCTTCCCTCTCTCTCTCCCTTGATCTTTTTCTCCCTCCCTATCTTTCTCTCTCTCTCTAAAAAAAAACATAAGACTTCAAATAAATTGACAACCCAATAACCAAGACATCTAAGGGTTTCCGTATTGAATGTCGACAGACTGACTACTTATACAACCATCAAAAGCCAAAGAATTTAGAAAATTCAAGAATTTTGCTTTTGTTTCGTGTGCTGTCAAAATCAGATTTTTTATAAATTGGTACTTTGACTGGCCATCTTGGGAATTGACAGACCAGGTGGAATAACAGATATCGTGATTTAAAGAAATATATATTTTCAATTATAAATTTTAAAGTCTAATTGAATCTGAGCAAGTTATAGAATAAAGTCGTCGAGGTGGCCTAATGTCGGAATCAGTCAGACAGCGAAGGATATCAATGGTTATATATATATATATATATATATATATATATATATATAAGGTAATCCAGATGACTGGTGGCAAAGGATAATTCTTTTTGTGATCTTCAAAATATTACTGTACAACCATACTGTATGCTCTTGTAGGTGCAAATATATATTCATACAAGGATTTTTATGAATCCCTAAAGGGAGCTCAATGTATAATAAACAATAAATTAGATTATATACTGAGCAATATTTAACTTTGGAATGACGGTTTGTTAAGTTATTCTTTCTTTGAAAGTTATATATATATATGTGTGTGTGTGTTTTATCAAAAATGACAGAAAGAGATTTGATGTTTAGCACCTTTTTAGCTGTTCTATTTGGTGAGAGAAATGTCGCAACTGACGGGCTGGTCTCAGCCAAACAGTGAGGGAGTATATCGCCTTTTCACAAGCAGTAGACCATTAAGATACTTTATGCGTCAAAGGTGGAGCGCTATAACTACCATCAGCTCCTCACTTTACCGCACAGATCCCTGTGCTACTCATACACCGAGTTGGCGAAGGCCGGTATCGAATCAGGAACCTTGCGAATCCCTAGTCAACTGCTCTACCGACTGAGCTAAGCCGGCCCTTTTTTCATCGGGAATACGATGACGGTACTCGCCGAGGGAGAGATCGACGACTAAGACGACGATAGATGCGCGGCGATACAGGGTCGGGTGGCACCGCTAGCCTCTACCATCACGACGGTAAACCGGTGATATACACGCGGGGCGTGTTCCTGTAGAGCGAGTCTCAATGTAATAATAATACGCTTGTTCCTTAATCTTCCGACCACTATATTCTTGCAACGCCCGCTGGGAAAATGTGATATTCCAAATCGTCCTAGATGAAATGCAAAAATGTAAATCTTGATTATTTGGTGTTGCTTATCCGCTAATATTTTATTTCTAATGATTGTCGTTACCTCAGGTAAATAATGAACCATTGCGTTTTTATTATAAAAAAGGAAGAAGAATGATATGCTACACAGAAAAATATAACAAGAAAAAAAGAAATAAAGAAAGGAGGTAGGGGAAATATATATAGAGAGGGATTAGCGCGCGGAAGGGATAACGCTAACCTATTTCAATCGAACATAAGGAAAAGATGAAAAGAGGGAAAAAAAGAAAAGTTCGAGATTACTATACTTTCTAGATATTGAACAAATTTAGCAATAGCTCTTAAGTAAACATATCAAACGTTGCACTAATTAACTTATCATACTGTTGTATATCCACAAGCCCTGCCAGTGTTATAAAACATGTTATTCGGATTGTACAGCTACTTGTTGAGATACAGCGCTGTTTTTTTGTCAGCTGTGACGTTTTGACGCGGGAATTTTTAAAAGATTCAATATATACGATAAAATTCTGTCATATCACCAAGTAAATTTCTTTTAACATATATAATACTTCGCTAAGCAAATGAATATTGCGAGAAAATAATAATTTTAGAATTTTGTTTTAAGTATCTAAAAAAATATCTATGTTAGGCACAATCTTTATCTATTTATTTTTATGTCATTTCAACCCATTTAGGGTTATTTCATGCTTGAATATTGGGTTTGGTTGGATTTCAACCCATTGGGCCATTTTATGCCGAAGACGTTTTTGTTTTATTCATTCTTCATTATTATACTCTGGTATATGCACAAGTCCTGCTAGTATTGTAATAATTCCCTTACACATACACACTTTTCTTTTTCTCTGTGAGATTTGTGTTTGAAAGCAAGATTGATGTACAGTGATTCCATTCCAACAGAAGAAAGAAAGGAAAATTTCGGTAAATATTGTCCGGAAAAGTTCATTATTTCTCGGATTCTTATCCCCATTATGGCATTCACGAACATTATTATTTCCCGCGTCTTTATTGTTGCTTTATTCTTAGATATCATCATCAGCATTCTTATTGACTTTGATGTTAAAATCTTTTTTTTTTCTTTTTTTCTTTTTCTTTTTTTTACTTTTTCATGAACAACATTTCGGTAGCCACTATTTTCAACGTTGTTGTTGTTTTTCTTCCTCTTCTCTCAGTTGTTTTTATCGTTGTTATTGTTATTCTTCTTCTTCTTTTAGTCGTTATTATTGACGTGGTTCTTGGTTAAATCAAGATTATTATACTTTTTACATATTGTACACGAGCAATAGCTCTTAACTAAATATAGCAAAGGTTGTACTAATTAAATTATCATACTGTGGTATATTCACAGGTCCTGCTAGTAAATATAGATATCATTTACAAAGACCAAAGTTTCCAAACCTCGAGGAATTAAATCAACCGAGACGGTTTGAGATGCCATTAAAAACAATTAGTCAATGTATCCATTTTGGTAAATAGAACTTCAGTCTCGATGCGTTTAGTATACATCGTCAAATGTTTACCTGTGAAAAGAGAAAACTCTTCGTGACAACTGGCAAAAATATAACAGATTGAGTAAATATTTTGATTTCACTTTGCATTAATGTTAAAGAGATAATAATAATAATAATAATAATAATAATAATAATAATAAAGTTGATGATGATGATGATGATGATAAACTTTAATCTTATTAATTTTTTCCCTCACAGTCAAAATGGAATGGACCATTATTTATTTGAGGTGGTGACAAACAAGCGTATTAATATTTAGATGATGATGATGATGAGTAGAAGAATTCAGAAGAAGAAGTATTAAGAAGAAGAGAAGAAGAAGAAGTATTAGGAAGAAGAAGAAGAAGAAGAAGAAGAAGTATTAGGAAGAAGAAGAAGAAGAAGAAGTATTGGAAGAAGAAGAAGAAGAAGTATTAGAAGAGAAGAAGAAGAAGAAGTATTAGAAGAAGAAGAAGAAGAAGAAGTATTAGAAGAAGAAGAAGAAGAAGTATTAGGAAGAAGAAGAGAAGAAGTATTAGGAAGAAGAAGAAGAAGAAGAAAGAAGTATTAGGAAGAAGAAGAGAAGAAGAAGAAGAAGAAGAAGAAGAAGAAGTATTAGAAGAAGAAGAAGAAGAAGAAGTATTAGGAAGAAGAAGAAGAAGAAGTATTAAGAAGAAGAAGAAGAAGAAGAAGTATTAGGAAGAAGAAGAAGTATTAGAAGAAGAAGAAGAAGTATTAGGAAGAAGAAGAAGAAGAAGTAAGAAGAAGAAGAAGAAGTATTAGAAGAAGAAGAAGAAGAAGAGAAGAAGTATTAAGAAGAAGAAAGAAAGGAAGAAGAAGAAGAAGAAGTATTAGGAAGAGAAGAAGAAGAAGAAGAAGAAGTATTAGGAAGAAGAAGAAGAAGAAGAAGTATTAGGAAGAAGAAGAAGAAGAAGAAGAAGAAGAAGAAGAAGAAGAAGAAGAAGAAGAAGAAGATTAGGAAGAAGAAGAAAGAAGAAGAAGAAGAAGTATTAGGAAGAAGAAGAAGAAGAAGAAGAAGTATTAGAAGAAGAAGAAGAAGAAGTATTAGAAGAAGAAGAAGAAGAAGAAGAAGAAGAAGTATTAGAAGAAGAAGAAGAAGAAGAAGAAGAAGTATTAGAAGAAGAAGAAGAAGAGAAGAGAAGAAGAAGAAGAAGAAGTATTAGAAGAAGAAGAAGAAGAAGAAGAAGAAGAAGAAGAAGTATTAGAAGAGAAGTATTAAGAAGAAGAAGTAGAAGAAGAAGAAGAAGAAGAAGTATTCAGAAGAAGAAGAAGAAGAAGAAGAATATTACTAATATTATTAACATTATTAATGGAGTAAACAAAAGGAGGATTAAGAAAAACTATATAAGACGTGGAATGCATGTTACAAAGAAGTAGAAGTTTCACTGTCTGTCTTGTAATAAATATGACTTAATTACAATTGACATGTTAGATGTTGATGTCAACTGAGTTAAAATCTGATGAATGACAGTTAAAGTTTCAAGCATGACAAAGGGAGGTAATCGCCTTATTCTTCAAAGTCAAAATCTTGAAAAACAAATGAAATAAAAATGACAGTGGAAATGATTGCATAGTTCATTGTGCTTCTTTTTTTTTTTTTTCTTTTTTAGCGAAAACACATCAGCAGTTATTTGATTCAAATCCTAACACAATAAATAGCCTGCCTTACAATGTTTACAGTCAAGTCATTCCGTATCTGGAAAGTATTCATGTAAATGCAGACAGACGCTTTTGGCTGATACTACGGATGTTTATCTAATTGTTACAATATGGGCAGCCATAAATTGTGAACGTATCTGTAGCTAGACATCTAAATTAAGTGTGTGAGATTAAAAATCACGGGCTCCTCTGGAAAATTACCCGGTGGATGGTTAATAAACTTTGACCCCTTAGAGGCGTGTGATTGGGCACCATGAAAATAGTTCTAGTTTTAGTTAGCAGAAGCGACCCAGCTTTCCAGGAAGAGGCGCGATTGTCGGCTCTATCGGGATCCATCTCTCCCCGCGGCGGAATAAATATGGGCTAATAAATAAAAGCTTGATAAAGTAACACGAAATCTTGTTCGATTAATTAAACAAAAGATGTTAAGCCCAGGCCAGCAAGAAAATTAAGAAAGAAGACCAACCCTTAACAGCAGATAGAGATCAGCCCAGATAAGATGGCGGCCAGACAAGTTAAAGAAAATAGAACTAGCAAGTAAAAGTTACCTTGGAAGAACTATCATCTCTCTATCTTCTATAATCTATCTCCCTCCCTCCCCCTCTCTCTCTCCCTCTCTATCTCCATTATATATACGAAATGAACTCTCTCCGTTTGTGTACTCGATGAAGATCGAGTATGTAACATAATAATAATAAAAGTATTTCAAAGTTTTCTTATTCAAATTGTGATTAAAAGTTTCAATTCTATAAATACGGGTGTCAGAATGACAGTGAAAGTCATTGTGTATCGAATTGTGCTTTTTTTTTTTTTTAGCAAAAACACATACTTGTGGCCATCCTTAGGCTTCAAGCAAGAGCGTTGTCCAGTGGAGTTCCTTTGTGTTAAGCAGAGCACGGTCCTTAGTGAAGAATCCTTTAGATGCTTCTTGGTGTCCCTTAATATTGGGTATGATCCTTTGGTTGTTCCATGGTGCTCCTCAGTGTTACATGTCGTTCATCAATGAGTGCAAATGGACGTCTGTCAATATCAGCGAATAAACACTTAACCAACCACATATTCGGGCTGTTGATTGGCTGGGGTTTAAACCACGTGACATCGCTTAGTCTATAAATTTAAGTTGTGTATTGCAGCACACGTTATATACCAAAATAATCCAACATCAGCAGTTATTTGATCCGAATTCTAACACAATAAACAACCTACAAGTCATGCTGAGAGCACACATTCCCCGCCAGATCACCACAGTTAAACAGTGATAAGAATGTTCAATAATTAATTAGACTAGCAAATATATGTACCCTCCGGGTGCAAGTATTTAAGTTTTAATGTAATAAAATATTGTATTAAATTAGAAAGGCTACTGAAGCTAAATAAGAATACAGATAAAAAGATTTGAAACAGAGGAAGTATAATAAAAGATTTGAAGCAGAGGGAGTATAATTAAAAATGGAACAACTGAAACTTACTCTTCCATCACTCTCGTCTTTCATTGTTATTTTTTCTAATTTAAGTATTTAGTTAAAAGAGGAAGTAAAGAATAAAATGACAGTTATTTTATCTTGTTAATGGATTTCATTTAAGATTCATTGAAGAGATTTTTGCTTATATTCATTAAAATAAAAACAAACAGTTAGAAATCAATAATACTAAGCACATATTTATTAAATTCGATTTTTTAATATTGATATGCAAATTAGCCTTCCCGTTCACACTGTAAACCGCTATTTTGTTGTATATATAAATACAATTGCATGTTGTCAGTATGTAGACATAGTTAACAGTATTAATAAAGTAAGACAATTTTATTAATAATTGAGGTTTAGATAAAAATAAAATCATGGAGAATGTGATGTCAATAATTAAGAGAATTGTGACTTGAGTAGGAATATAGTTTCGGTTACAGACAGAAAAACACACAATCTCCATTATAATAAGATTATCATGTAATCAACAGGCAGATACTGTAAGAAAATGAATATCAAAATGACGAAATTTGGCATTAAATAACCCGAAAAGTATTGATATTCCGTAAAGCAAAATGAAACTAAAATCTTTTGCATTAGGAAAATCAAATTCTTTCAGTGCCAGCATCCAGAGTTCAAATCTTGACAGGAAGTCAATTTTTTAGATTCTAAAATTGTGTAGTGTAATTATCGTGGTCTCTTTTTCTTTCGGCCCTATTAGGAGTCAGACACTGAGTTAATATTGCACTGATGATTGTTAACATATCCAATATATATAAAAACCGAAACCTTCGAACATAGTCAGAACCAATCATTATTTCTTAAAGAAACACGTCCACAAAATATTTAAAAAGTATTTTCCATATTCAGTCGGATTATATATATATAATATATATATATATATATATATATATATATATATATATATATATATAACGTAATGTATAATTACGTTATGTATACCGTAATTTGGAGACTACATCATTATACTTGGCCGGCGGATTATTTCGGCATCTCTTACATTAGAATGGACCTGATTTAGCTCGTTTTTCCAGGCTGCCTCTTGTCTCTTGCTAATATATGTGACTTTTATTGTGACATGTTCCGACATTCTCGTCTCTTTTTCTTCCTACCATTAAAAATTCGTATCATTTCAACTTTTGTCTGATATCTCTGAACTGAATCGCCTTTCTAAATTTTCAAAAAGGCTTCCTGCTGTGCGCGCATTGTTTCCTTATTGGAAGAGAATTTCTGCTTTGAACATATACACACACACACACACACACAGAGACAGAGAGAGAGAGAGAGAGAGAGAGAGAGAGAGAGAGAGAGAGAGAGAGACAGAGAGAGAGAGAGATCTTCTTATTTTAATGGAGATTATCTGTCTGTAACCGAAACTACGTCACCATCGACGTCACAGTTTTTTTTACATTATATTTTCAACTAAATAGTTATTATAATTTTAACTGACATCTTATTTATTATCGATGTCTATATTAAAATCTAGCTCATAACACGCCATGTTAGGAATGATTTTTGAATCCTGCCAAGTGTCGTATATATCACGAATAAATAAAGCTTTAGATAGATAGATGTGGTTATTTTCATACACATTTTAAGACCGCCCTGTCAGCTGGGCGTTAGAATGCACCGACTGCACCTCTGCAGAGGGGTAAGACTCACCCAATGTGGCCACCTGTTGGCCGTGGGTGGCGACCCGTGATGCTTAAGGATAGAGCCCAGGTGGATGAGCAGTCCATGACTTGCAAAATTCCACTTTGGCCCTTTCTTGGGCTAGACAGGCAGTCGGAGAGGCCGCCTCCGATCAATCGGCTGGTCACGTCAAGCCCTAGCGCCTATTTGATTACCCGTACCCTATTGCCCTTATGGCAAGCCCCAACCCATTTTATCATAAGGGTGCTAGAATGCGTTGGCAGAGGTAATACATGTCCTGGGAATGACGTTAAACTCTATCTGATGGTGAGGTTCCAGTTTTTGATGTCTGGGGAATGTGGAGCACCCCTTCATCACCATTGCTCCCTGGTTCACTCTGACCCGGAGTGGTAGTACCTGTTAGGGTCCCATCTATGGGTTAAATAGAAAAACATGTGTTGATAAACAAAAATGATTATCCATTAAGAATGAATTTATTTCAAAACTTTCTCGGCATTAAATGACCCACTGAGGTTGATATGCCGTAAACCAAACCAAACCAAACCGTTTTAAAAAAACAGCTTTGATAAATTATTAATTGGTGTTATTGATTTATAGTATTAGTGTTTTATTAAAAATGTATTAAAAGCTATGTTTTGTATGCTTTATATAAAATTAAAATAAACAAGAATAGGTTTCATAAGGGTCTTTTTAAATCCGTTCATATGTCGTCTAATATATATATTTTTAACATTAAAACTTAAATACTTACACCCAGACGTAGCATGTGTTTACTAGTATAATCTAAAATAACTATTACTTCCCCTATCTTAGCTTATCCGCAACTACAAATTTCACGCAGTTTTTTGTTTTTTTGTTTTCATTTTGTTTTTAAACACAATCATGAGTTTTCGAGAAGCAATACATTTTCTTATGATATGGTCGGCGAGAAAAATGAAATTTATTATCAGTACAAATATTAAGTAGTATTTAATGATATTCAATATTGATATCTATATTAACAATTATTCTATGATAGTTCATATATTTTTTAATATATGAAAGCCATTTATTAATATTTAATATTAATATGAACATTGAATATTATTTAATGATATCTAATATTAATATAAACACTAAATAGTATTCAATTGCATGTGATATTATTGATAATATCAAATTATATTCGATGATATTTAATATTAATACAAATATTATGTCCGCCATCATCTGCGAGAGAGAGCTGCCTGGCTTGGTCACGTCAGGAGGATGGACAAAGGCCGCATCCCCAAAGACCTACTGTATGGCGAATTAATAGGAAGACCACGACTATGCTTTAAAGACGTCTGCGAGTAGGACATGAAGATATGCCACATCAACGCCAACACATGGGGGGCTAGTGCAAAAAATCGAGCGGTCTGGAGCCTCTATGTTAAACAAGGGACGAAAAGGGGTGAAAAAGAGAGGAAAGAGAGCCAGAGGCAAGAAGAGACAACAGCAACTGGATGGCGAATTAATAGAAGGCACCCGACTGGTAGGGAGACCACGCCTATGCTTTAAAGACGCCTGCAAGAAGAACATGAAGACATGTCACATCAACACCAACACATGAGAGACTTGTGCAGAAGACCGAGCGACCTAGCGCCTCCTCGTCAAAGAAGGGACGAATAGGAGTGAAAAAGAGAGGAAAGAAGCCGCTACAGAAAAGAGAGCCAGAAGGAAGGAGAGACAACGGCAAGCATCACTGTTTGTTTGCAGTCACTGCACCAGAGATTGCCATTCAAAAATTGGTCTGTTCAGTCACTCACGCAGTTGCAGATGAAAAATAAAAAAAGTGGACACTACGCCATCGTCTTTAGTTGACGGAAGTATTATATTTACCACGTACCCCACTTGTACGGGTTAGGCACAAGGCCCTATTAACGTGGGACCATCCACAAACCGAATCTCATGGGTGGAAGGTGAAAAATTGCGTCGATCCCATCGGCATTCCCCCTCAAGGGGGGCACCTCAGGCGCTGGGCAATAAACCCAGCCCTGCCCCTTTAAATCAAGGGGACAGGTATTGCCTGGGGGGATGGCCCCCTGTGATCGACGCCGTGAATTAAAGCAATCCCTCCCCCGAGGGGTGGGTTTAGTTGACGGAAGGATGCCAACACATATATTTTTATATTTAATATGAATTCTGATACTAAATAGTATTTAATATTTAATATTCATGTAAGTTTAAATAGTTTAAGATATTAGTATCGTATTAAAGTACTTGATGTCTTAATATCAATATTAATATAGATATTAAATAACATTTACTAATATTTATAATAATATCAATATTAAATATTATATAATGGGATTTTACATTGACATTAGATAGTTAAATATTATTATTCAATGTTAATAACAAATATATATTTAACTAAATGCAAAAGGCAATTAGGAACTGAATTTCAGTTTTTGTCATGTACAAAACAGTTTTTAGAAAAAGAGAATTATGTTTCAAAAATACTCAAAATTTAAGGATTACATTTTTTATCCTATAAATTATTTTCCTCTTATTCTCTCTCTTACCCACTCACTCCCTGGTGTTCTTAAAAAAGTTTAAGTCTGGTCATGGACCAGGTACTTTTGCTAGTATATATATATATATATATATATATATATAATATATTATATATATTATAAGCTTTGTTTCAAAAACAATTTTAAAAAGTGTGATGAAGCCTCGTAAATTCAGAGGCAGAATATTAATTGATTGAAATTGTTTGTGTTTTATTCACACTAAACTTCTAATCACATTTTGTTGGATTTTACTTAATCTGTTATTTTTTCATATATATATATATATATATATATATATATATATATATATATATATATGTGTGTGTGTGTGTGTGAGTATGTGTCAAATCTTTTGTATAAGTGAAGATTTAACATAACTGATTATGAAATTCATTTTATTTTTTAGTGGAATTAAAACATGTTTTAATTTTTTTAATTATTTTATTATCTTATTGTCATATAGTACCTAAGTAATGAGAATGGAATTGTCTGATTATTCCTATAAATGATGTCTGACGAAACCTCAAAAGATAGAAACAAGATCTTTCAGGACTTGTGAGTTCGACTTAGCAATTGCTAGTTACTCTATTCACCTTGTATCTTAGTAAACCTTTTCCCCTATCCTTAATACTCATTTCATTTAAATATTTGCCCACAACTTTTCTAATACCAGTCATGTATTTATTAAAACTTATTTTAAAAAACAATGAGGACTGTCTAATGTTGCATGTTCAAATTTTGAGTGTATTTATTGAATAAATACACTCAAAATTTGAACATGCCAAAAATCGTAGAATAAATTTGATTGACGATTTTAGGTAATGTGGTGTAAGCAGTGACGTAATTTTTGTTACAGACAAAAACAGGAAGCGAATCTCCATTATTTAAACTAAATAGTTAAATTAGAAAAAAAAAACAACAATGAAAAAACAATGAAAGACGGGAGTGATGGAAGAGTAAGTTTCAGTTGTTCTATATTTCGATTATAACTCCTATGTCTCGCATCTTTTTATCTGCTTTCTTATTTAGTTTCATTAGCCTTTCTAATCTATTGATAATGGAGATTCGCTTCCAGTTTTTGTCTGTAACAAAAACTGCGTCACTGCTTACGGCACATTACCCAACACATAATCCAACATCATAACATAGAATGAATATACTCAAAATGTGAGCATACAACGTTAAACAATCCTCATTGTTTCAATAAATAGATGCCCGGCGTTATATATTCATATATAAATTGTTTTATTCTTTTTTTACTCCTTTAATAAATTTGACGATTTTACATACTTATGGTACACACTCTATGACATTGAATTTTCAGCTCCCATCCCCTCAGGCAATATCTTTCAAAAAATTATTTTACATCGCCCGGAGGGTGTCTTTTTATTTTGCCAGTATAATATAATATTTCATTACATTAAAACTTAAATACTTGCGTCCGGAGGTGCATATATTTGCTAGTATAAGTAACTATCAGAGATGATATCAAATGTGTGAATGAATGTTTACCAATAAATCCACAAGTTACAACTAAGAATGGGCTGATAACGCGAAGATTTGTCTTATAATTAACATTGAAAATCAGCACTCTTACTATGCGAGTGTCACGAATCGAAGCCTGAAAGAAAATTGGACAATCGCAGTTATCCCCCTTGCATTTTTCGTAACGTTTATTATCTTCCTTTGATTCCCGCTCGCCCGCGTCTCATAATGTTGCCCGCTTATTAATGAATGCAAAAACCAGCTAAAATATGCGTGGAGTGAAATACGCATAAGCTATCGCTCGCTTCAGCGAATATGAATTGATTGTCGCTTAATAATGTCTTCAAAAGTCACATGGCGACCGATCTTTGACCGTAATTTAGAATAGTGACGGCGTTAAAGCCTACTGGAATTGGTATGAACAAAGGGAGGCATTAAGAGAGAAAATGACGCTGTTAATCCCTCTCGCCATTACTGTAAAAAAGAGGCCATCGTGATATTCCTATTTAAATCTCTTTTGAGTGTTTAACCATTTCAAGTACGGATGACTGTACTTGAAAATCTATTGATCCTGAACTGATCTATTTGTTTTCTCTCAGAAAGATAGGCTAATTATAATACTCTTTTTCCTTAGTCTCCCGACCGTTATCATCTTGCAACACCCTCTAGTTTGTTACAGGGTGACGCCTCCCCAAAAAATAAAAACAGAATTTGGGTTCTGTTTTTTGGGTGTGGGTGGGTGTGGCTTGTGATGGTAGTCTGCATCAGTAATAGTATATATACAGGGTGACCCCGCCCACAAATAAACCTAGAGTTTGGGTTCTATTTTTTTTTTTTTGGTGGTGGTGGTGGGGGGGGGTCACCCTGTAGTTTGTTTGTTAGTTTTGTTTTCCGGCATATCAACCTCAGTGGGTCATTTAATGCCGACAATGTTTTGAAATAAAATCATTCTTAATGGATACTCACTTTTTATTATAAACATATTTTTCTATTTAACTCATAGTTGGTTACACTAACAGGTACTACCACTCCGGGTCAGAGTGGACCTGGGAGTAATGGTGATGAACAGGTGCTCCACATTACCGTCATTCCCATCACACAAATACCTTCAGCTACCGCCTTCTAACACATATATGATTAAAAGGGTTGGAGGTGCCATAAGGGTTATACGGTTGGGACAATCGTATAGATGCTAGGGGTTGACATGACCATCTGATTGATCGGAGCGGGCTACTCCGACCGCCTGTCTAGCCTAAGTAAGGACATAAGTGGAGTGTTGCATGTCCTGGACACCCTCTAATTAAAAATGTAATCGTCCAAATCGTCCAAGATGAAATCATTATCCAATATAAACGGATATTATTACGTATTATTTTTTATGAATCAAAAGATTGATATATATCAATACTCGCGTTCCTTATTTGTACGACAGTTTTCATCTTGCAACACCTTCTGGTTAAAAATGAGACCTTCCAAATCATTCAAGATGTAATTAAAAAATGTAGATTATCTGGTGTCGCTTGTCCTCGGAATTCTTATTTTTCATGCATGTCGTTGCCTCAGCTAAATAATGGACTATTCCGTTTTTATTATAAAGAAAGAAAGAACATGCTACTTAGAAAAATATGAGAAGAAAGAAAGAAAGAGAGTAAGGGAAAGACAGGAAGAAGGTGTGAGCGCGCGGAATCGGTAACACTAATCTGTTTCCATTGAACATAAGGAAAAAATGAAAAAAAAAGAGAAAAAAGAGAGTGAGTGAGAGAGAAATACAGTTAAATCAAGATTATTATACTTTTTAAGTATTGAACTATTTTCAATATCTCTTAAGTAAATATATCAAACGTTGTGATAATTAAATTATCATACTGTGATATATGCACTGGTCCTACTAGCAGGCTAATTTTCACAATATTTATACACACACACAAATATATATATGTACACACACACACATATATATATATTATATATATATATATATATATATATATTTTAAGAAATAACAAAAGACCTAGAGATTTTGCATTATAGACTATTTCGTGGACCTTAGCCTTTTGTCTAAGCTCCACGAAATAGTTTATAATGCAAAATCTCTAAGTCTTTTGTTATTTCTTTAATTATAAATTTACTCTGTGACTCTAACAATAAGAGCACACATTGAGCTCTCAAACCGGGACAAGTTGTTTAAAAAAAACTCCTATGTCGTAAAGAAGATTTCCTCTCTGGACTTTTGGATTATATATATACATATACATATATATATATATATATATATATATATACGTATAAATATTTATTTATTTATTTCCAGTGACGAGTGTATAAATATCAATATTTCTAAAAAGATTTTCTGCTCAATCATTTTCTTCAGTTTAAGACTATCAAGATCAGACATCTTTTTTTTTCTGCCTCGTTTTGATTTGTCGTTGAAAACGTTGAGTGTTTGTCTCTTCATAGAATCAATAGACAATTCCTATTATAATTCATAGCAATAAATATGTTAAGCACATACAAATCGTTTTGTAATAATCAAATCTCTCTACCTTGTATCTTTTGCACTTGCTTTTCTTTAAAAGTTTATATTTTGTATGGTGCACATTGCAATAGATATGAACAACGGAGAGCAAGGAAATGGCAGTTTTCCCAATGTTGTTCGATTCGTTTTATTTCAAGTATTCTCATTAGAAACAAGGTTATCGATAAACTTCTTTTGTCATAAGAGTTTTATAATATGAGATGTATTCTACTTATCCGAGGAGTTTCATTATTTGAAAATATCTTTCTTCGTTTCTACGATCGTTGGCTATATACACACAGAGACATTGACATACGCACACACACATATATATATATATATATAAATATATATATATACAAACATGTATATATTTATACATATATATACACATATGTATACATATAGGAATGTATATATATGCGTATATACACAAATACATATATTCATATTATTTATATACATATATATATGTATATATATATATGTATAGATATATGCACACACAGGAAGATATACATGTATATATATACATATACACCTATGTGATCGCATATATATATATATGCATATATATATATATATATATAAACATATATATATATATTTCTATGATCATTGGCTATACACACATACACACACACACACACACACACATATATATATATACACACACACACACATATATATATACATATTTATATATATATATATGTACACATATTAGGCATGTATATATATACGTATATACACAAATATATATATTCACATTATTTTTTTACATGCACACACATGAACATATACATCTATATATATATACATACATACCTATTTTATATGTATATATACAAATATATATGTGATCGCATATGTATATATATAGATATATATAGGCATATATATATATAGATAGATAGATACAGACATACATACATACACACACACGCATATATATATATGTGTGTGTGTATGTCTGTATCTATATATATATATATATATATATATATATATACAGACATACACACACATATACACACACCAAACACACACACATATATATATATATATATATATATATATATATATATACGCCTATGCAATTTTCAGACCAAATGGATCTATCAGTTATCAGGGACTGTTGATTCCACGTTCACTCTACCTTAACCTATGTTGCCAAAACAATAAAATATAAATACAACAAATTAACGAAAAAAAAGTATGCATCTAAGCTAACTCTGCCTTCCTTATCCTTACCCAACAACCCCCAAAAAGCACCTTAAAATACGACTAGATTTTCGTTTTCTGTCACTTCGTGAGAAAGCCTTATCAAGATGCCGCCTAATTGTATTGTTCTTTTGTCAGATCTTTTTCTGTTGAAAGAATTTGACCAACATGAAAAAGAAAACTCCAATAATTGAATGATTATCGATTCATGGTGCCACTACAGATTGAAGATTACAAGTTTTATCAACTCTCAGACAAGTTCTCTTAGGACTAAGAGCACTGATTTCTATGTTAAAAGTTGCAACTTTTTACATTAAAGTCTGTCCTGTATAAAAACTGTGTGACTCAAGTGATGTGAATATTGTTTACTTTTCGGAAAAATAACTGAGAGAGAGAGAAGAGAGAGAGAGAGAGAGAGAGAGAGAGGAGAGAGAGAGAGAGGAGAGAGAGAGAGAGAGAGAGAGAGAGTCCAATTTTGGATGGAATGCAAATAAGTACTTTGGAGGCTGAATACCAGCTTTAAGGAAGTCTAGAAAGGGACAAATCATTGTGTACCGATTACGCATTGGTCATAGAAGAATAACGCACTCCTATATACTCAAACAGGAACAACAACCACAAATTGGAACATGTCAAACACCTTCGACAGTTAAACACTTATTCATGGAATGCAGGTTTTTTGCTCACATGAGAAACCGTTTTTTTAAGCAAACAATATGAAAGATCTGTTTGAAAATGTCAATATGGAGAATCTTCACTCATTTTTAGGGAAATAAAATTATACCATAGAATATAGACATGAAACACATCAATACCATACAATATAATCTCCAATAATGCTAACATATTGTTAAAACGAATTACTAAAATGTATAAATATAAATACACGATACACGATGAAAGCCATCAAAATCCATAAGCATAAACACCTCCCCACCCTCCAACAAACAATACACCCACCAACAACTATCTAAATAGATACATCATTCTCTCCAACAACTCAGCTACAACCATTATCGAAAAAAACTTAAATAATTTAGGAATAAAAACGGTATCAAACTCCTCCAAAACAATAAAAAATATTATTAATAATAAAAAAAACAACAACACTCACACAAGGTCTGATGCTGGTGTATACACCATCCAATGTTTTGATTATAACAAACAATACATAGGAGAGACGTCCAGACATATTGACCAACGAATCCGAGAACACAAGAGAGATATCAGAAATAGTTAAATGAACAACGCACTTACAAATCAAATCTCAGAAACTAACCATTCGTTCAATTTTAAAGAATCCAAATTGTTAGTTAGAAAACCAGTTTTTTCAATTTTCTTAATATACTACAAATACACGATATGTATAACTTCCTAACCGTTAGGCATGACATAACCCCTGACGGGTTGATATGCTGTTAAAATCAATTAGGAAACAAACAAACAAACAAACAAAATAAGTACTTTTTTTTCTCACTTTGTTAGAATGTGAAGCTGTTTTCTTTTTCGGAGGGGGGAGGGTATTTTTGTCTCTCTGACCTTTTTCATCTGAAGAATATTTGGGTTGAGTTAATAGCATTAATTGTGACTCATAGTTTTTAGGAAAAATTAATTTTCCTAATTTAGGAAGTTTAATACAATTCTGAAGGCTTTCAATTAAAAACTTCACACATCACTTAAGCAATAGCAGGTACTGTAAAAAAAAGTCGCAGCATCCTTTACTTATCAAAACTAATCCTTAACTGACACACAAGAGGCTTAATATGCCGTTAAACAAAACATCCCACAAATATATTAATTTGGGTATTTTTAAAAATCATTATGAAACTATTTTTCTTGACATCTACTATTTACACATAGCTGGGGTGGAAACAGATGGATTCATGCCTTTTCCAAGAGCATTAGCATTAGGCGAAACAGGATTTGAACTCTAGTCGCTGATTCCATTTCCTGTAACGATAACTTAATGTTACACAAAATAACATTAAGATGGACACGACTTTGAAAGAGGGATCCATGACTTTTCCATGGAGTGTGAAATGTAAGTCTATTATTTCAAAATTATTTTGATGCTTAGTATTATCTTCGTTATTCGGACTATTGTCCCCATCTTCATTGTTATCTGTACAACGTTTCTTCAGGTATTTCTTCTCGGACTCGGGAACCTTCTCGGACTCGGGAACCTTCTTTTCGAACTCGCGAACTTTCTTGTCGTAATCGGGAGCCATCACGGAACTTTGAACCTAACCCTAACCCTTAAAGTTCCGTGATGGCTCCCGATTACGACAAGAAAGTTCGCGAGTTCGAAAAGAAGGTTCCCGAGTCCGAGAAGGTTCCCGAGTCCGAGAAGAAATACCTGAAGAAACGTTGTACAGATAACAATGAAGATGAGGACAATAGTCCGAATAACGCAGATAATACTAATCTTCAAGCTTCATCTCAAACATTCAGATAAATATTATTTTGATGCTAATTTCTTTTTTATGATATTGTTGATCTTTTGGGAAACTTTTATTAATATATTCAATTTCATAATCATTTTGTTTAAATTTAATTTAATGTCTTGTTAAGCCTAATGCTATTTTATGCCTGATACTTTTTTGTTTTATTCATTCTTGTTGATTATTCAACTTTTTTCTAATTCATTTTACACACATTTTTAATCCACAGTTTTAAAAAAATCTATTTAATACATGTGATCCTAACACGTACTATCATTCAGGGCCTGGGTGCACCTTGGAACAATGGCGATGAAGGCGTACTCCACGCTCCACAAAGCTTCAGAATTGGAACACCATCATTAGGTGCAGTTTAACGTCATACCCAGGACACTAAAATTCTCAGCCACCACATTCTAGCCCATACATGATAAAAGGATTTGGAGTTTACCACAATTGCCTTACAGTCGGAACAATCACACCAGCCGATTGATCGATGGGGGCCTCTCCGATCTAGCCTAAGTAAGGGACAATATGGAGTGTCTCATGTCATGGACTGTTCAGCTACCAGGATGTAGTACTTAAGCATCCACAGTCAATCAGTGGTCACATTGGTGTGTGGTTACCCCTCTGCAGAGAGGCAGTCAACGTATTCTACCGTCCAAACCGGCATGGACCATTTCTTTGATTTTTTATAACATAGAGAAATAGAGATGAATAAAAGTATTTATTTTCATAACGTGGAGAAATAGAGATAAATAAAAGTATTTATTTTTATAACATGGAGAAATAGAGATGAATAAAAGTATTTATTTGTATAACATGGAGAAATAGAGATGAATAAAAGTATTTATTTTATAACATAGAGAAATAGAGATGAATAAAAGTATTATATTTATAACGTGGAGAAATAAAGATAAATAAAAGTATTTATTTTACAACGTTGAGAAATAGAAATAAAATAACAGTATTTGTTTTTATATAGAGAGAAATAGAGATGAATAAAAGTATTTATTTTTATAACGTAGAGAAATAGAGATAAATAAAATTATTTATTTTTATAACGTGGAGAAATAGAGATGAATAAAAGTATTTATTTTCATAACGTGGAGAAATAGAGATAAATAAAAGTATTATTTTTATAACATGGAGAAATAGAGATGAATAAAAGTATTATTTTTATAACATGGAGAAATAGAGATGAATAAAAGTATTTATTTTACAACGTTGAGAAATAGAAATAAATAACAGTATTTGTTTTTATATAGAGAGAAATAGAGATGAATAAATGTATTTATTTTTATAACGTAGAGAAATAGAAATAAATAAAATTATTTATTTTTATAACGTGGAGAAATAGAGATGAATAAAAGTATTTATTTTCATAACGTAGAGAAATAGAGATGAATAAAAGTATTTATTTTTATAACGTAGAGAAATAGAGATGAATAAAAGTATTTATTTTTATAATGTGGAGAAATAGAGATGAATAACAGTATTTATTTTTATAATGTGGAGAAATAGAGATTAATAAAAGTATTTATTTTCATAACGTGGAGAAATAGAGATAAATAGATGTATTCATTTTTATAACGTAGAGAAATAGTAATAAATAACAGTATTTATTTTTTAACAAGGAGAAATGGAGATAATAAAAGTATTTATATTTATAACGTAGAGAAATAGAAATATATAACAGTATTTGTTTTTATAACATAGAGATATAAATACAAGTAGTTATGCTTCTTGCTTTAATAATACTCATAAAATCAAAGTCTTTTCAGAATTAAAAAAAGAAAGGCCTCGAGATGCACATGCGCTGAACTAAATGATGGCGTAATGATCCATTCAACTGCCTTACATTTTTACTTTGCATCATAGTTATGGAATTCACTAGACGACGAACCTTCACACTTCACAGGATTCTCTCGCTGAAATAATTAAACAAAAACGGGGAAGAAGGAAAAAAAGAAAGAAATAGTGCAAGGTAAAATTTTATTAATTTAAATCTTATTTCGACGTAAATACGACGTGTAAAAAATGAAAGATTTCAATAACCACCCACTGTTAATCCCGGGCATCGTTTTAATTAACAGCACTGGTTCCAGCCAAGAAGACTAATTAGAATTAGTAAGAGACGGAGAATAAACAACGATAACGTCATCTTTTTTTATCTCACTATTTGGTTGTTGTGTTGGTTGTGGAAAGGTGGTTTTTACATTAGAAAATTCTCAGGTGCTTTGACGAAGGCGGGGGGTGGGCGGGAAATTAAAAATAATAATAATAAAAAAATGAATATTAAAATAATTGAAGTAAATAATGAAGGAAATGACACAAAGAAGTACAGATATTTATATAGTCAGTCACAAACATTTTTTTTTTTTTTTAGATAAAATAAAAAAAAGGAAATAGTTTTCAAAATGCATAAAACCAAAAATGCTTAACCATTTCACTGCTGAGATATAATCTGATTCCGAAAGTCGTGCTGTGTGCAAGCTTAATTCAATGCTTCACATCGGCCTGTGTATTCACGAATGGGACATGGATACTTAATTAACATGCCATGTCGTGTGCTTTTACTTCTTTCTCTATTATCAATCCGACTAGTAGGTTGGGGTTGTATATGTTACGATTTTTTTGGCCATCCTTAAGGCTTCAAGCAAGTGCGCTGTCCAGCGAGTGTGATCCTTAGTGAAATCTTGCAGGTCCTTCGGCAATCATTGCAAATGGACGTTTGTCAGTATCAGCGATTAAGTAGTTAACCAACCACGCATTCTGGCTGTTGATTGGCTGAGGTTTAGACCACATGACCTCGCTTAGTCTATAAATTCAAGTGATGAATTGCAGCACACCTTATATACAAAAATAATCCAAATGGCTGCATGCAAAGAAACGCAACTCAATTTCAAAGGAAAAAACAACCGGCTGCACCTCTGCAGAGGCGTAATACTCACACCCAACAGAGCAAACTGTTGGCCGTGGGTGTTGACCCTAGATGCTTAAGGATGGAATTCTGGTGGCTGAGCAGTCCATAATATGCAACACTCCACTTTGCCTCTTACTTGCGCTAGTGGGACGGTCGGAGAGGCCCTCTCCGATAAATCGGTTGTGGACATCAACCTCTAGAACATATCTAATTGCCACGACTGTATTACTCTTATGTCCCCCCCACATTCTTTATTATATATGTACTAGCAGTTGGTGGGTGAACGTCTGAGTGTCCTGGTTATGACACTAAACTGCATCTAGTGGTAAGGTTCCAATTCTGGAGCTACTTTAAACCAGGGAGATTGTTATTTTGCGTATGGGGTGGAGTGCCACAGCTACCATCAGCCCTTCCTTTTACCGCATAGATCCAAGCTATGCTCATCATTGGGTAAGTTAGCAAGAAGGAAAGAGAGTAGGAGAAAGATAGAGAGAGGGGGTGAGAACGCGAAAACTATAACGCTAATCGGTTTCAATCGATGAGGAAAAGAAGGAAAATAAGAAAACAAAGAGATAGATAGATAGATAGATAGATAGAGAGAGAGAGAGAGAGAGAGAGAGAGAGAAAGTGAAATCAAGATCATTATACTTTTTACATATTGAACTATTTTTCCATGGTTATTAAGTAAACATCTCAAGCGTTGTAATAATTAAATTGTAGTATATCCATATTCCTTTTCACTTGTGCTAGACCAAGGAGATGCTTTTTTGCACCTGAAGTGGATCACCACACCTACCATCAGCTCCTTACTTTACCGCACAGATCCCTGTGCTACTCATTCGCTGAGTTGGTGAGGGCCGGTGTCGAACTAGAAACCTTGTGGTTTCTAGTCGAACGCTCTACCGACTGAGCTAACCCGGAGTCGTAGTAAAATCTTATTATAATGGAGATTGTGTGTTTTTCTGTCTGTAACCGAAACTATATTACTAATCGAGTCACAATTCCCTTAGTTATTGACATCAAATTCTCAATGATTTTATTTTTATTTAAATTTAAACCTCAATTATTAATAAAATTGTTTTACATTACTTACACTGTTGACAATATCTACATACTAATAAAATGCAATTGTATTTATATATACAACAATATAGAGGTTTACAGTGTGAATGGGAAGGCTAATTTGCATATTGATCTTTAAAAATTGATTTTAATAAATATATGCTTAGTATCATTAATTTCTAATTGTTTGATTTTATCTTATTGAATATGAGCAAAAATCTCTTCAATAAATCTTAAAAGAAATCCCTTAACAAGAAGAAATAACTGTAATATTATTCTTTACTTCCTATTTTAACTAAACAGTTTAATTAGGAAAATTTACCAATGAAAGACGGGAGTAACGGAACATGATGGAAGAGTTAGTTTCAAAGTTGTTCTATGTTTCAATCATACCCCCTCTGTTCCAAATCTTTTTATCTGTGTTCTTATTCAGTTTCATTAGCCATTCTAATTTAATATGATATTTTATTATGTTAAAACTTAAATACTTGCACCCGGACGGTGCATATATTTGCTAGTATACTTAATTATTAGATGTTATTAGCTTCTTACAATTTTTCAAAAACACATTGACAACTGTAAGCCGACACTTCGTAAAGGATTAACGTTTATTTTCGACAGTCTCTCAATTGTTTACCTAAAGATCAAAACGATTAATCTTAGGAGAAAATTTTATTTTTACTTTGCACTGAAATGGTTTTAGAAGTTCGTCCGATATTTTCTTCTAACAAAGTCTCCAAAAATAATTTTAAAAAAAAAACATTTTCTCAACTGCATGTATTCTTGTACAATGCTGACAATAACAATCAGTTTGTTTGATTTTTGATTTTTTTTTACGGCATATCAACCTCAGTGGGTCATTTAATGCCGATTAGGTTTTGAAATAAATTAATCTTTAATGGATACCCATTATTTTTATAAATACATTTATCTATTTAACCCATAGATGGTACCCTAACAGGTACTACCACTCCGGGTCAGAATGGACCAGGGAACAATGGTGCTGAAGGGGTGTTCCACATTCCCCAAACCTCCAAAACTGGAACCATCATCAGATAGATTTTAAAGTCATTCCTGGGACATGTATACCCTCAGCCACCGCCTTCGAGCACAATATGATAAAAAGGGTTGGGGCTTGTCATAAGGGCAATAGGATTGGGGCAATCATATAGGTGCTAGGGTTTGACGTGACCATCTGTTTGAGGGGGGGGGCACTCCGACCGCCCGTCTAGCCTAAGTATGCGTCTACATGTAGTGATGCACGTCATGGACTGTTCATTCACCAAGACTCCGTCCATAAGCATCACGGGTCGCCACCCACGGCCAACAGGTGGCCCCATTAGGGAGAGACGTACCTCTCCCAGAGGTACAGTCGGTGCATTCTAAAACCCCAGCCGACGGGGCGGAATAACAATCAGACTTACTTAATGGGTCGCTCTGTGAATGGGGCTTAGAATTCTGTATATCCTGCAGAAAATAAATATTTGTCCACATGGGGTGAGTATGAAACTAAACTGCATATGAATAATTTTGATATTGCGGACTTGCCCGCGTCTTTATTGTGTATAAACACAACATTTAGGCATCACTAATCTCGGGCTCTGTTCAGATGAGAACAACAGTCCGAAATATCAAAATGATTAAAACCGTTATTTTAAAGCAAACGATATGAAAGATCTGTTTGAAAACGTCAACATGGAGGATATTCTCTCTTTTTTGAGGGAAATAAAATTATACCATAGAATATAGACATGAGACAAATCAATACCATACAACATAATCCCCAATAATGCTAACACATTGTTAAAACCAATTACTAAAATGCATAAATATAAATACACGATATGTATAACTTCCTAACCGTTAGGCATGATATAATCTCAGACGGGTTGATATGCCGTTAAAATGTTTAAATGCTTAAAGTTCTCATTATGTTTGTATATAATGTTGCATAATCTATGGTAGCATAGATTATTAACAACACTGTGTAGCGTAAATGGAAATTTACAGTCGGTTGGGGACCTTTTGATCCGGTCACGTGAGAGGTAGTTAGCTCGTCAGTTCCAGGCAAGATGTTGGCGGGGTCAGATATCTCTTGCTTAACTGGAACACATCACCTGCACGCGCGCTGTGTGGATTAGTTAAGAATAAAAGTTAAAAACAGTAACTTGGCGTTATTGGTCAATGAATGCTTAGCTAGAAATGAACCGACAACATGAACCCAGACATCACACCGAAGTCGACTCAGAGATTGAATTCAGCATGGCGACTGAACGACCACGAATGGCCAAAGAAGAAGAAAGAAGTAAGTAATGCAATTATGCATCTCATCTCTCTGATACTCAGTCTATCTCTCTCCCCTCTCTAGTAAAAGAACTTTGTGTATATACCCGCAATAAAGTATACATTATTCATTGATGATTATAAAATTATTTTACAATCCTATTGATATCAATTAATGATTTTATTACAAAATTTAACAACAAAACATCTTTTTATTTTTTATAACCCTGTATCATTGAATTTAAAAAAAAAAACAAGAGGGAGTAAGCACGATTGATGAAACTGTCGTTCGAGGGAGAAAGTAATTTTTACTGACGTTATTTTTAAGCAGAGGGGGTAAGCATGATTGTTGAATTTGTTGTTAAGGTTAAATTCGTAATGAAAAGCGAACATGCGCAAATATAAACCGGATACAATTAAATAGACAAACATTTTCTAAACTAATGTAGAAGATTATCTGCTCTTTTCTTGATTGTAAATAATTTTCTCGTAATAAAACTCTATACATTTATTTTTCAACACAGTACCCATTGATGGTCACGCATTCTAGGTATTGAAGTGCTTGGATCCTATTGGCAAATATCAACAGCAAATATGACGTCATCATTTGAACTCATCAGTCTACAAAATGGGTATGGGTATATAACAGTAATCCCAACCCATTAAAAACGAGATATTTTGAAGTGTTTACATTTGAACTGAATTTTCTTTTTTGGTAATTACTCAAATTCTCCAAGGAACAGAGATTACTGGGAAATGCTAATTGGAATCCTTCACTGTTAGAATGAGGGAAACAGAAGATCAAAAGTAGTTAGAAAACATTCAACAACTGATGAATAAGCGATCCTAATCTGACTTGCATTGTATCACCCGGTAATTTTCTACGGATGGCCATAAGCAAAGGAATTTTACGTCCCTTGAGAATAAACAATTTCATTTGTCAGCTGCCTAGTTTAAATATTGGTGCTATTCATAAAAAGTCAATATACTCATATATATATATATATATATATATATATATATATATGCATGTACTTTCGGCACTTCTAAGTGCCATCATCATTTAAAATGCCTATAGCCCCTTTCCCATCAATTCTCCTCCTTCCAGCCTCCACATCCATTAATATAATTTGAAAAACTGGAACACATCACCCCTAATGATGACACTTTGAAGTGCCGAAAGTACTTGGGACCTGAACTTTGGTGGACTAATCCCTGAATTCCACCCAAATATTAAAAAGTTGGCCAGAAAACTTGAAAAAATCACAAATAAAATTGTTAAACAGATGTGTCTTTTGTTTAATTCTACATGCATAAATGAACAAATGCTGCCCAAATGCACACACACACACACACACACACACACACACACACACACACATGAAGAGGCATGATATGCCGAAACACGTGTCTGTGGATGACTTATTAATATATATGCTCCCATAAATTTGGTAATGAGCTCTCTAATTGGTAATTTAAATTAACTCTCACTACTAAGCAAATAAGCAATGATCATTTCTCCGGAAATTTGATCTCTCAGTGACCGAATGATACATACATTCCTATGTTCTTAATAGTTTAAAAACACCAGTCCCCGCATCAGTTGTCAGTGGGCGAGGGGATAAGATATCGGACTACCATGCGGTCAGTCTGAGTTCGAACCCTACCCAAGGATAGTTGTGTCTAGCCACACTGAAGAGGCATGATATGCCGAAACACGTGTCTGTTGATGACTTATTATATATATATATAATATATATATATATATATATATATATATATGAGTAATTCCATGTTAAATCATCCAGAAAGAATACAATTGTCACACATACCTATCAATTTTTATGAAATGTTTTCCACGTGTGAAACCAAACCATCTTTTTGGTACAAATAATATTCAATATACGTGAAATAATAATAGAAAAAAATATCATAGATGCATGCCACATCGGGATATTGATCTTACTATGAAAATTTAAAAAATCATCAATAACTTATAATTGGTTAATTAAAATACTTTTTTCATGGCATTTGTGGATTTTGTGGGCTAAAATGTTTTTATAAACCAATTCTTAGGGGTAGGCAAGCTCTAAAACTCATTTTACAGATAAAAATAGATCACAAAAAGTCGCCATTTTTCGCGAATCAAACCAAATTTGGAGAGCTAAAAGTCGATATAACTCTGCCAAATTGTTTTTTTAAATTGGAAGCTCACATTTTGAGGATTGTCTAACTTTAATATAATCAACACTTAGACAGACAATTTTAATGGGGTGGTTGACATGGCCTGGATTATTTGATATCGAATTACCTTTATATATATATATATATATATATATATATATATATATATATATGTATAAAGTAAAAGTAAAGTCGTCGGGGGGCCTAAAGTCGGTATCAGCCAATCAGCGAGGGAGTATATCCCCTTTTCACTAGCGCTAGACCAAGGAGATTGTTTTAGCATCTGAGGTGGAGCGCCACACCTACCATCAGCTCCTTACTTTACCGCACAGATCCCTGTGCTACGTATACGATGAGTTGGCGAGGACCGGAATCGAACTAGGAACCATGTGGTTTCTAGCCGAATGCTCTACCGACTGAGCTAACTCGACCCTAATATATATATATTAGTGTTTTAAAAATACCAATTATTTTGTTCCTTGGCTTATTAAAAAGAGATGAAAGGGAGAAAACCATTGCACCTTCATTACTTTGTTGTTTTTATCTCCTTTTAATAAGACAATGCTGAAAATATACGGTCTTTTTAAAGCATTATTAAAATTTTGCACTCCATAAATATTCACACACACACACACACATATATTATTTTCGTCTCCACTCTTGTTAAGACCGGAGTAAAATAAGCTCTGAAGATGATTTTAATAAATCGAAATATTGTTCAATTTTAGCTATGAATATGATATAAAATATTTTCACTTTAACAGCATATTGTGTTGTTTTCATATCCTTTTATCTATACATACCTGTCAGATTCATTTCCTTTCTCTTAACTTATATATATATATATATATATATATATATATAACTTTAAAAGAAAGAAAAACTTAACAACCATCATCCCGTTATATTTTAATTTCAACGAGAATCTCACACATTCTGAGTCTAACTTCATCATACGAGTTTTACAAATTTAGTCAGATGAGGCTAGACTCATATTTGTGAGTTTCTGGTGGAAATGAAAATATAACGGGATGACGGTTTGTTATGTTTTTCTTTCTTTGATAATTTACTATTGCTCTGTATATGATTTAGTTTATTGATTATTATACATTGAGCTCTCATTAGGGATTCATACAAATCTTTGTATGAGTATATATGTTTGCACCTACAAGAGCATACACTATGGTTATACAGTGAGATTTCGACGATCCCAAATAGAATCATCCCTTTCTCACCAGTCATTTGGACTACCTTACACACAC
>CM042165.1:75261389-75286389 GCA_023376005.1 Doryteuthis pealeii
CGTTTAACAATGAGAACAGCACTTGCCAGTGGCATTTTCTTAGCAAAACATTTTCCCCTTTGGTTGCCTTTCGCACTTGGCTTTGGAATTCTTTGTTCTCTTGGAGAATTATTTCGATGCAAGAAGCTTACCAAATCACAGACAGCTCTGTCGCCAAAGGGGATTCTCGCACAGCTGGACCCTCAATAGAAGAATCCCACATGGCTTTCACGTTTACCGTAAGTGAATAAGCGAACTATTTTATTGGGGAAAAAATTATAAGACATCCACCAAAAATAAAGGAGAAAAATTATGCGTGAAAATGGGGCAAAGAATAAAATATTGAGTCATTTGAAATCAGTAATACTTAGAAAGATAAAATATCTAAGAATTGGCAGAAATACCGATGAGGTAAAAATCATAATATAAAATCTCAGAAAAATATTTGAAAAAATAGAACATGGACAAAATGGTGTCCCGGAAAGTAGAAATAAGAAATGAAGAATGAAGGGAAAGGTATTTTTTCAGAATACGAGTTGTGTCAAAAAGTACAAAAAAATCTCCATACTTTTTTGACACACTTGATATATATATTATATATATATATATATATATATATATGAAGAAAAAATGAGTAAAGAAAAGAAATATAGATGGATAAAAATGAATTTTATCGATATCCTTTTTAATCGATATCACTAACACATGTGTTTCGGTCTGTTTATCAAAATGTATACGGATTTACGTTATTATTATTATTATTATTATTATTGAAATAATCAGATGGAGTTGAAATGATGATGATAATAATAATAGGAAAAATGTATAAAATGTTCCGTACACAGAGAGATTTTGACGACTTTCATCAGAGTGGTATTTTTATTTTTTGAGTTGGAGACAAGAACAGAATTTCAAATGTTCGAAAAAAGAATATTTTTTAAATCGTTATGAACGCAGAGGCCGTTAGGGACAGTAAAACATTTTTTGAAAGTTTTGGTGGAATGGTATAATTTGTATTTTTGACAAACCTTGCATTCTCAAGAAAATTAACCTTACATTTATTGTTCATTTATATCTTAATGAATACTGCTTAAATCCCAATACTTTTATGACACACTTTGTATAATTGCTGATTTTAAGGCAGATTTTCTTTTACGCTGAATCCAAAAATCATACTCAGTTTTCTAATCAATATTTTAAGATACAAGCTTTACTTGAAATGCATAGCACAGTATTTGCTGTGGCCTGGTTAGGGGCCAGAATAAAGACACATGAGAGGAAATGAGCTAAACAAATATATCAACAAAGGACAGTAGTACAAGTATATACCAATGAGTCGGTTACACACGAGCCTGTCTTTCCGGCTATCTTCTGAAATATTAACTCTCGCTTAAGTGCAGAACATGCTGCTATTTATAGTTGGAACGGTTCATGCGTACGTATCAGTAATATAGTTGTGACAAGAAGATTCCGCAGGTTTTTGAATAAGTGTTATTATGATGTACAACTTGTTCAAGTTCATCTTAAAAACAGATTTTAGTAAATACAATTGAATTCAGCATAAAATGGCGACCATATATCTCTTGATAAACCTTTGACCTTTGGAAACCTTTGACCTTTGGAAAAACGTTTAACACTCTCCACTGTAATCTCTTTTTATGATATAACATAAAAATATAATATATTTTATCATGTTTTTGATAAAACAACATTATATATATATATATATATATATATATATATATATATATATATAAAGAGTCTAATTTTCAGTCTTTATACTATATCAATTTACATAATAATGGAACTCAGTACATAATATCCAACTCAGATTTTCATTTATTTTACACATTAAAACAAAAAAATATTTTCCTATAAACGTATACTAAAGACATATATACATAAGGCATATATATATATATATATATATATATATATATATATATTCTTTTTACCAATCCATCCTTACGAGTAGGACATGATACAAGGTGTATTTGGTAGCAGAGGTTAATGGGTTTGAATTCAGAGTTTTTCTTCTACTAGACCGGCTGTCATACCAAGGTCAAAATGCCCAATCGGCCCTACTATTTACACATAACTGGAAGCAGAAGAATTGGAGTCATAACTTCCCAAAATGTATTAGCGCCATCGGAAACTCTACTACTAACTTCGCGAATGATTTGTACTCCTGTCATTCCGTTTCCTACGATGAATATCAATACACCACGGATGCCTTCTATTACATCTATCTATCTATCAATTTATAAAGGAAAAGTTGACTAACCGGTGAATTTGGTCACGATGGTTAGTAAGAGTGTAATTCAGGGGGTAAGTCAGCGACATAACAAATACAAAGTACTCAATACTAAGTAGAGCAAATTTAGTATAAAATGGGTACAAGAGATAACCTACTCAAGTTTCACCATAACGATCTTCAGGGTTACATCCACTGAATTAATCGATGCATAGACCACACACGTGAGATCTACTGCTATTAATCGGTGTCTCGATTAATTCATTGGATTTAACCCTGAATATCCTTATGGTGAAACTAGAGTTGGTTATCTCTTGTACCCATTTTATAATATCTTTCTATCTATATATATACATATTTATCTATCTATCTACATACCTATATATATATATATATATATATCTTTCTCTCTCTCTATATATATATATAAAAGTAGAAAATATTATTAAAAAGAAAAGGAAATTCAGGGGAAAGAAGGACAGAAAAGTGAATTGAAAACAAAACAAAATAAAAGAATAGAAAAGAAGGTTCTAGAGTTCGAGAATGCTCTCGAATCTCACGAGAAATACGTGAAGAAGACCGAAGGGTACATCAGCCGAAACGTTGTAGAGATAACAATAAAGATGATAACAATAGTCCAAATGATACAAATAATAAAAATTATCAAGCCTCATGTAAAAAAAATCAGAGAAATAAAAAGAATAAAATCTTCATGAACATTTACGATGGGAATGAAATCAATTACTTAAAAATAATCAAATATATTTAAAAGTGAAGGGAAAAGAAAAATGATTAAATAATAAAAACGCACAATAAACGAAAAAAATGTTAAAGAAAAGTAGAGAAATAAAATGAGTCTATAAGAAAGAAAACAATAAAAGAAAATGACAAAAAATGTTAAAATCAATAAATAATTGTAAAAACAAGATTTGTTTGTTAAAAAAGAAAGATTTAAATAGACATAAAACTGTCATTTTCTCATTCTTTACCAAAAGACGTACGAAAAAATATTGGAAAGAAAAAGAGAGGATTAAAAGTGAATGAAAAAGAAAAAAAAAAGAAATGGATGGAAATAAAGGAAAGATAAAGAGAGGATTAAAAGAGAATGAAAAAGAAAAAAGGAAATTGAAGAAAATAGAGGAAAGAAAAAGAGAGAATTAAAAGTGAATGAAAAAGAATAAAAGGAAATTGAAGAAAATAGAGGAAAGAAAAAGAGAGAATTAAAAGTGAAGGAAAAAGAAAAAAAATGGAAGAAAATAAAGGAAAAATAAAGAGAGGATTAAAAGAGAATGAAAAAGAAAAAAGGAAATTGAAGAAAATAGAGGAAAGAAAAAGAGAGAATTAAAAGTGAATGAAAAAGAATAAAAGGAAATTGAAGAAAATAGAGGAAAGAAAAAGAGAGAATTAAAAGTGAAGGAAAAAGAAGAAAAAAAAAGAAATTGAATGAAATAAAGGAAAGATAAAGAGAGGATTAAAAGAGAATGAAAAAGAAAAAAAGGAAATTGAAGAAAATAGAGGAAAGAAAAAGAGAGAATTAAAAGTGAATGAAAAAGAATAAAAGGAAATTGAAGAAAATAGAGGAAAGAAAAAGAGAGACTTAAAAGTGAATGAAAAAGAAAAAAAAGTAAATTGAAGAAAATAAAGGAATGAAAAAGAGAGGATTGAAAAAGAATGAAAAAGAAAAAAGGAAATTGAAGAAAATAGAGGAAAGAAAAGATTGAATTAAAAGAGAATAAAAAAGAAAAAAGGAAATTGAAGTAAATAAAGGAAAGAAAAAGAGAGAATTAAAAGAGAATGAAAAAAAAAAAAAAGAAATTGAAGAAAATAAAGGAAAGTAAAATAGAGAATTAAAAGAGAATGAAAAAGAAAAAAGGAAATTGAAGAAAATTTAGGAAAGAAAAAGAGAGGATTAAAAGGGAATGAAAAATAAAAAAAGAAATTGAAGAATAATACAGGAAAAAAAAAAAAACAGAAATAGCCAAAAGAAGCGAATTAAAAAGAAAAAAATCATAAAAATACAAAACAAACAACATTTAATTCTTTTGTATAGAATATGATTTTTTTTCCTTCATCTCAACATCGTTATCAGCATAGCCAGAACAAAAAGCTCTTTTGAAAACCATCAATCCTCATAAATGTCTAGGAATTTGTTTCGTTTGGTGGGTTCGAACATCTCGACAAGGAAGAAATGTGCAATATAGCTGAAACTTATATAGAAAAGTCTCTTTCCCAAATATCTACAAATTTCTTTTATATTAAGTCGTCTTTTGTGTTCCTTGTCGTTCCTCCAAGGAAGAAATGGTAAATGCTTTGGAAGAAGGAAAGTCTGCAGAAATTATCCGTAATTAATTCACTGAATTCCACTGATGTTTGCAATATATAACGAGATAATACGAAGGTGAGTTAAAAAATAATGCCATTTTGTTTAGGACAGGTATAATTACCAACACAAGAACAAGTATCATACATCAAAATGAAGCTGGTCCTCTGGATCACATCCCTACTTCTCCACATAGGTGTTTCAAAAAGTAATGCCATTTTCTTAAGACAGATATAATTACCAAAAAGAGGAACATGTATCATACATCAAAATGAAGCTGGTCCTCTGCATCACATCCCAACTTCTCCACATAGGTGTTTCAAAAAGTAATGCCATTTTGTTTAAGACAAGTATAATTACCAAAAGAGGAACATGTATCATACATCAAAATGAAGCTGGTCCCTTGGATCACATCCTTACTTCTCCACATAGTCACCGTTTCTCTCAATAGCAGTGTTCCACGATCGAATATATCCCTGTCCCGTAAAATTCTGTTGACTGTTATTTTGAGCCACTTCTTCACTACAGATTTCTCGAATAATGTTTGCCTCTCAAACCCTCTTTCATGGGACAGAAGAGATGATAGTCCGAGGCAAAGATTATTCCAGTGACAAGGAAGTGAAATCTGTAACACAAACGCCTAAAATCTCCCTAGACCAAACAAATCTAGAGCATAAATTTACTTGCCTATTCAAGAGTCCCTCTCCGAAAACAAATCACAAATCAATACCTACATTGGTCACACTACAACAACATACTACCGTCGTCTTACATACCACTTCTCTGACACTAGCGCCAAAGAACATTATCTAATTACAAAATATACAGACAAATTCTATTTCATAAAAAATCCTCATGGCAAAAAACAAAATCCTATATAAAAATAACAATAAAAAACGTCTTCGAATTCGATTCGCATAAAAACAACAAACCTATCATTAATCAAATAGTATTTAACACCGTAATAATATACTAACCATCTTCAACAACTAACACACTAATCTTAGCAACATTCTTGAAATAATATATATATATATATATATATATATATATATATATTCATAAAGGAAATTCGTCAACAATGGTTAGTAAGTGTGGAAATCAGGGGGGTAAGTCAGCGATATAACAAATAGAAAGTGTTCAATACTAGTCGATTTCGCGTGTGTGGTCATTGCATAAACATTTTTTTATTCTAATGCAATGACCACACACGTGAAATCGACTGCTATTAATCGGTGTCTCGATTAATTCAGTGGATTTAACCCTGAAGATCCTTATGGTGAAACTTGAGTAGGTTATCTCTTGCACCCATTTTATTATATAAATATATATATATATTATATATATATATATATATATATATATATAATTAAATTGTGGATGAAACTACACGATACACTAGGTTAATACAGTGGTGCCTTTATCATTGAAATTTGTTTTGGCGAGTTTCATGTGAGACATGGGCCGGTGGTAGAAGCTCTGGCTCTGTGTTCTGGGACCCGCGGTTCGATCTCTTTCGGCGTTTGATCACGGTATACACTGTTGATGAGACCTATAGAACCCCAGATACCCACATCTGTCTAATATAGGTAGAAACAGCTACCAAGTGTTCCGCACGTCTCACGCGGTATTCACCGAGTTTGCTCATCGTGATTATCTAAGTATATCAATTTTTCTTTCTCTCTCTCTCTCTCTATATATATATATATATATATATATATATATATATATATAATAAGATAAATGTATAAAGGTTTTACATATCTATTATTTGGTGACAAAGAAAAGTCACAACCATTTGGTTTCATGCATGCGTAATTGCAAACAATCTTCTGGTGACGTTGTTTCAAATTATATAACAGCTTTATTTTTATATTGAGCACTCTGCCAATAATACTGCATTTTGGCACAGCATTCCAACAAAAGCTGAAACAGTGACAATCCCACACTACAGGTGTATATATATATATATATATATATATATATATATACTAGTTCAAAATATAATATACGCTCAGTCTATAAAAGTAATCTCGCGTAGTTAGATGATTAGAAATATAGGTAAGGAATATCGTGACCTTGATTCTCACTGAGTGCCTCATATTTCTCTTGTGCCAAAATAAGCTAAGCTTTGTAAATAACAGATATTGTATTGTATAAATCGGGAAAGTTAGAGACACTAAATTTAGTGCTTCATCCATCATGTAAATCAGAAAATTCCATCCTTCTTCTTCTTCTTCTTCTTCTTCTTTACTGCTGCTGCTGCTGCTGCTCGAGAAGTGTGCCAAATAAGTTTTGATTAATGGGATTAATCTATTTTTAGAAGCGCCTCGCACCCGTCCGAGCGGCTGATATTTTTCGCGGGGGGCGGGGGTAGATATTTATGACTTATCATTTTGACTTTTTCGAACCTTTATGGGCAATGAGCCTGAAAGATTAGTACAAAGACTAGATTTGTTCAACATGACGGAACACTGTCACTTTTTCAGAAGAAGGCAATATATATATATATAATATATATATATATATATATATAGGGTCATCCACAGTCACGTGTTTCGACTTATCAAGTCTCTTCAGTATGGCTAGACATTTTGTAAGCCCTAAAGCCGGAATTGAAATCCGATCGGTTGGGTGTCAGTCCGGCATCTTAACCATTAGGCTGTCTTCACTTATAGAATGGGAAGGGGATTTTATCTGTTTTAATACACACATCGCTTTGTGTGTAAAGGCCGTCACAGAGTGCTCCATTCCTTATATAGAAGAGCGTAGCGTTTACGCTTGAGTTGGTGGCCGTCATATATATATATATATATATATATATATATATATATATATATATATATATATAATTTAATATACCAAGCGTGTTAGTAGATCCTTGAGGAGAGAAAAAACCCAGCAGAAAGTTTGATTGTAAAAATATACTACCAAACATCAACCAGGAAGAAAAAAAATTTTTGAAAAAAAGAAAGGACCAAGATATTTCGTACCAACAAAAAATCTATTGGTACAGTATTTGGCCAAAAGAAAAAACAATTTATATGTATATATATGTATATAAGATATATATATATTCATATAACCGCTAGGAGAATAGCTAATAAGTAAAAAGTGCTCGATACCTAAGTAGAGCCAATAATAAAGATAATCTAATGAGTCAGACGAACCTACTATTAGTTTCGCATTAGAGTCAGATTTTAGCCCTGAAGAGCTTTATGCGAAACTAATAGTAGGTTCGTCTGACTCATTATATATATATATATATATATATATATATATACTATACCCCAATAATAAAAGATAAAGTAGTAAATCAAACACAAAGTAAGATAGCACATCAAGAATTTAATACAGTAGATGAGAACGCCTTCTCTTAAATCCCACACAAAGAAAACCAATTTTTCCAGCATGCACCGCCAAACTAAACAATAATCAGCCAGACTAAACTGCTTGATCCATCCCATGACTCACCACACAACAGCATATAAGGAAAAGCACAAGCGAAAATATTCAATTGAAAAGTTAAAAACAAAAAAGTAAAAGTGTTCTGGGAAAAATGTTACGTGATGAAAAATATTCATCTGATTTTTAATTCAGCATTCACATAAAAATATCGCCTGAAACAATTTCCTTCGTTGTATTCACATTTATTGTGTAAAATCATGCGAAAAATAATATATATAAAAGCAAAAAAAAGGCATGTTTTGAAAAAGTGGAACGTGATGGTGGAAACTGTTTTTCTATTTTGAATTCAGCAACCAAAACTATTTAGAATTCATCTGGAATAATCAAAACACACCGCTATTTTTTTAATGGAGAGGCGTATCGCAAATGCTTAAATAAAATACATATCACATGTGCACTCTCTTCTCATACACAATATCTCTCACTCTCTCACCCCCTCTCTATCTCTCTCTTTCTCTCTCAATATATATATATATATATATATATATATATATTAACATAAAGATACATGGTAATAACCTACTCGAGTTTCACCATAAGGATCTTCAGGGTTAAATCCACTGTATTAATCAAGATATTGGTTAATTGCAGTCGATTTCACGAGTGTGCTTTTTCGCGAAATACGGTGGATCAACTGTTTATCGCGAAAAAAAAAACGGGAAATCGACTGCAATTAACCAATATCTTGATTAATACAGTGGATTTAACCCTGAAGATCCTAATGGTGAAACTTGAGTAGGTTATTACCGTGTACCTTTATGTGAATAAATTCGCTCTACTTACGTATTGTGCACTTTATATTTGTTATATCGCTGCCTTATTATTGTGAAACGTGAATCAACTAACCACTAAGACCATTTTCACCGGTAAGTCACTTTTTCCACAAATAACACACACAGATATATATATATATATATATATATATATATATATATATAAGATTTTTGGATGTTTGTTTTTTAGAAGCATTGTTTATTATATTTTTTCTTGAAGGCAACTACAATGCATGTATCGCATAAAATTCGATACTTTTTTTTTTATAAAAAAAGTATCGAATTTTATGCGATACATGCATTGTAGTTACCTTCAAGCAAAATATATATATATATATGCCAAAACCCTCCGCACGATCAGGATGCGACACAAGGTCAATTTCTTAAGCGGAGCTTAACAAGTTTCAATTCAGAATTTTCCGTCTCCTAGACTGGTTACCTAACCAAAGTTAAAGAGCGCAGTCTACCCTACTATTTACACATAGATAAAGGTAGAATAGTTGGACTTCTATATTTAACAATAGTATTAGGGCTAAGTGATATACAAACACCCTCTCTAGAATTTGAACTCGGCTTGACGAGTCTATCACTTACACTGTGCGCCTCCACATATATGTATATACATGTGTGTGTGTAAAATTCTCAAGGATTTTATAGCAGAAATGGTTTAAAACTCATAGTTTAAAATTAAAATCCAACTGATCGGTTACTTGTTACCCTGAGGAGGATTCTCCGTGGCATAATGGCTAACTTGTTGGACTATGGTTTGGTTTGGTTTGGTTTGTTTGCTTTACGACATATCAACCTCAGTGGGTTAGTTAATGCCGATAAAGTTTTGACATAAAGTCGTTCTTAATGGATACTTAATGTTTTTCTTAAACACATTTTGGTTAAAATTGCAAATTGTCGTCAAAATTAAAAAGGAAAAATTTGGCTTGAGCATTGATTTTAATGAATTTAATTATTACTAAGGACACGATTTATGTTATTTTTAACTTAAATTTTAACCATTAGTTGTGTTTAAGGAAAAATCGATAAAATAAAACAGATGAATGATAAGACTAGTGAGAATTAATAAAGGTGTACAAACAAAAAAGTACTTTTTATTTCAATATTACAGGCGACGCGTGCTTTTCTTAAGTATGGTTGACCAAAAGTGTTATAATCCATGTTTTTAATGTTAATAAACTCTCGGAAAATATTTATCTCCCTTAAAAATTAGTTCTCTTGTGGCTCTCTGTAGGAAAATAACGCCCAATGAAAAACGGTTCAAAACACAACGGTTAAAATTTAAGTAAAAAATAACATAAATTGTGTGCTTAGTAATAATTAAATTCATTAAAATCTATGCCCAAGCCAAATTTTTCCGTTTTAATTTTGACGACGATTTGCAATTTTAACCCACATTTTTCTATTTAACCCATAGATAGGACTCTAACAGGTACTACCACTCCGGGTCAGAGGGGACAAGGGAGCAATGGTGATGAAGGGGTGCGTTGGTCTACGGAATCCAAGTTAGCGAGTTCAAACTTGGAAAATATCCTTGGGGATGGTATAACTCCAATTACCCACCAGGCGATGTGTTGACTATTACCATAGCTATTCTATAGAGTATATTCTATATACTCTTGTATTGAATAGCCCATGAATGTTGATATGCCATTAAAAAAACAATACAACGAGTTTCACCCCCCCCCTGTTAGCTTGGGTAGAAGAATACACCGACTGCACCTATGCAGAGGAGTACAATCTCCCCAGTGGAGCCACTTGTTGGCAACCCGTTGATGCTTACAGATGAAATCTTGGTGCTTGAGCAGCCCGTTACATGCATCATTTCACTTTGGCCTTTATTTAGGCTGGACGAATGACCGGAAAGACGCCCTCCGATCAGTTGGCTGGCTACGTTAAGTACCTATATGATTGTCCCGACAATTTTGTCATTATGACAACAACCCATATATCATATATGTGCTAGAAAGTTGTAACTGAGGAACTTAGTGTCCTGGGTATGACATTAAACCGCCCCTAGTGGTGAAGTTCCAATTCTGAAGTTCTGGGGAATGTGGAGTACACCTTTAACCCCATTACTCCTAGGAGCACCCTGACTCGGAGTAGTATTACCTGTTAGGGTTCAATCCATCGGTTAAATAGAAAAAACCCTGTTTGAAACGTGTTTAAAAAATTGAATTTAAAAGAAATTGGAATACCCACCAAGAATAAAAAAAAAAAAGTCTTCGGCATAAAATAACCCAAGAAGGGTTGACATGCCGCAAAATCTAACCAACGAACCGAGTTTCACATGTCCCCCCAATGATCATACTGAATATGTTTGTGTATATATGAGAACTTATCTGCAGACTGTGTAAAAGTTATACCTATAATGGTGTATAATAGTTGCATATTTTCGTTTGTAATTTTTGCCATCCACATCATGCGAGTATTTTAATGGTATATATATATATATAGGGCCGGGTTAGCTCAGTCGGTAGAGCGTTCGGCTAGAAACCACAAGGTTCTTAGTTCGATACCGGTCCCCGCCAACTCAGCGTATGAGTAGCACAGGGATCTGTGCGGTAAAGTAAGGAGCTGATGGTAGGTGTGGCGCTCCACCTCAGATGCTAAAAAACAATCTCCTTGGTCTAGCGCTATTGAAAAGGGGACAGACTCCCTCGCTGTATGACTGATACCGACTTTAGGCCGCCCCGACGACTTTACTTTTTACTTTATATATATATATATATATATATATATATATATCATCATCATCATCATGTCGTGCAATTACCACGGATATCCATGACAATCTCTCGCCAACCTTCCCTATCATTCATTGTCCGAGGGGGGTCCTCTGCGCAGCATCCAGCATCTTTGCATAGTTATAGTTGGTCAATGTAGGTCTTTGGTGGGCGGCCGCACTTGCATGTCCGTGTGTTGGCTTCCACAGGAGAACGTCGCTTATGAGCTCGTCCTTGCTTCTCCAGCAGTGTCCAGCATGCATTGTCCGTCTCACTCGAATGGTTTGTGAGATGGGGGATAGGTGGCCATACAGCTGCTTCCTTGTGGGATGCTGTTTCCACGATTTGTTCAAGACTCCACACAGCATTCTTGTGCAGCCCCCACCCAGCTTATTCTCAAGGCGCCTCGTTAGGGTCCAGGTGGTGCAGCCATACATCAGCACTGATATAACCGCAGCCTGGAAGAATTGTCACTTTAGCTTGTCAGTGAGATCGGATTTCCATATTACTGATAATTTGTTTGTGGCCGACCACGCTTTTCCTATTCGTGTATTTACATCGCTTTCTGTGGATGAGATATTACTACCTAGTTATGTGAATTGTTATATATATATATATTATATATATATATATATATATGTGTGAAAATAAATGGAAATTAATCCGACAGTATGAATAAGATATAATGAAAAAACAAACGATGTTTACAACTGAAATAGGCTCATCAGAAGAGAAAGTGTGCAAAAAAAAGGGTCCTCATATTAGTTGAGGATGGGCCGAGTGTTGCTTTTTAAAAACCGTCAAGAGAATTGGCCCCGAAACGGTTTGCACACTTTCTCTTCTGATGAGCCTATTTCAGTTGTAAACATCGTTTGTTTTTTCATTATATCTTATTCATATATATATATATAATTCAGCGCTTGACATTTTAAATCGTAGATGTTAAAATCTGTTTTGTTTTGGATATACACAAAGAAATGCTTTTAATGCTTGATTTTAGGGAATTCACGAACATACAATTTGTCACGTAGAGAACGAATTAAACTCTCAAAATTTTTTCACTATATACGCCCTTTTTATTTATTTTGCACGCTTTCCTATAGAGCCACCCCACGAACTGATGTATGAATGAATTTTATAATTTTAAAGGTTTTAACACTTTTTGTTGAATTTTCAATTCCTTATTTTTTTTCTTTCATATTTTCTATCCAACTGATGACGTGTTCGCGTATATGTGAGTCATATTGTTCATACATCCGGTTTTTGGAAACACAATATAAACTATTGTTGTATACTCTCTTTCCTTACTTTCTTACTTCTATTCTTCTTCTTCCAGCGTCTCTTCTAGCGTCTGGACTTCGTCTTGGGGACTTCGTGTCTGGTCTTCCATTGGGGATTTCTCTTTATCAGAAGCCCTGTGTCATTGGTAGTTTTTAGATAATAACACAAGACTTCGATTTACTTAGATCATATTTTATTCTGAAATCCACACCAGACTACCTGCGCAGATTGAGTCGGTGGCGTGCATAACAGGACTTACCACCGTCGTGGTCTTGGCCGATCTGACTGAAACTCTCTCGAATCTAAACCGGAAGAGGGTCTTCTCCACTGATTCTCACGGTATCCACCGGAAGGATCAGGATGAGGTCAAGCCTTGTCATTCAATCCTTCAAGGCCGTGGGCTGCAACTTATAACAGACATTTTGGTTTCTACACTACTGTACATGAGTATTAGGAATCTAATAATTATGTAACACTATATTATATTGACTCTCAGTAGCGCACCCGCCTACGATTGACAGGTTCAGGGTTCTCAACGCAAGAGTAATACACCTTCGGTAATCCGATATGTGTGATAAAGCAGTATATGAGATTTGATGATAGGTGTGGCACTTCACCTCAGCCAAAAAAATCTCCCTGGTCAAGCGCTACCGAAAACGGAATAGAATTCCACTCCGCCGAAATTACTAAGAATTCTTGTACGATAAGAAAAAACAAATCGCAAAACGAAAGGAAATGTTTAAAGAAGATTAGCGGGATTTATTGTTTGGCAGGCAGCGTAGAATATTTTTAAATAGTCGTGAAAAACATTGGGTCATCTAAGTTTGATTGATGCTTAATGACCCGTGGGTGGTCTAGGAACGTAGCTTTTTTTAAATGACATCCTCTAGATAGTGGCTTATAATCTGTAATTTTTTACTTATAGAAGTATATATTTTCTGGTTATTTCCTATAAGTCTAACATGATCAAAGGGGAACCACTCTTGACTTACGAATCATTTATTTATTTATTGATCTACTAGAAAAAAGAAGTTAGGGTTAGGGTTAAGGTTTAGGGTTTAGGCTTAGTTTAATGGGAAAATAAATAAATACTTTATCAGTCAAGAGTGGTTCCCCTTTGATCATGTTAGACTTATAGGAAATAACCGAATTTATATTCGGAACATCATCATTACGATGCAACATAACATGAACACTATCTGTGTATTAATTACTGATTCACCAGTCTAAAAGAATAAATTCAACAGCAAATGTACTGTTTACATCGGTTCAAATCCTGATCGTAACTGATCGAATCTGAAAAAGAAAAAAGAAAAAAGAAATTGTACGACATTCGCTCGTTGGGAATACGATTACCATTTGCCTAAGTTCATTTACACCACACCGTTGAGTTTTTAAAACTTTCTATCGCACCCTGTATAAGTTACTCTGTTATATATATTGACCAACCCAACCCCCGCACGAGCAGGATGTGACACAAGGTCAATTTCTTAAGCGGAGTGTGAATTCAGAGTTTTCCTTCTCCTAGACTGATTACCTTACCAAAGTTAAAGAGCCCAGTCTGCCCTACTATTTATCCATAGCTGGAGGGGGAGTCGTTGGATTCATACCTTCCGCAAGGGTATTAGCGCTATGTGAAATGCAAACAGCCTCGTCTAGGATTTGAACTCGTCTTGTCGTGTCCATTTCATACGACGGTAACGATTACACCAGCACGCGCCTTACTACACCTGTCTTTGTTTAAATGCAAATATTTTTCACTCTAACTCAACAAGCAATTAAGAACTGAATTTGAATTTGAATTTAAATTTTCAGACAAAGGACTTACAGGTAATTCCGTGTCAAATCATCCAGAAAAAAGTAAAATGTTACCCACTCTATCTTTGGTACAAATAATATTCAATATATGTGAAATAATAGAAAAGTTTTTTTTGTCATAGATGCAGTGCCACATCGGGATATTGATCTTTCTATGAAAAAATTAGAAATCATCAATAACTTAAAATTGGTTGGCTTTAAGACTTTTTTTAATAGCATTTTTGGAACTGGAAGCTCAAATTTGGGGGATTGTCTAAATTTAACATAGTCCACACCTGGGCAAAATTTAAGAAAAAATAAAGCGGGGTGGGTAACATGGCCTGGATGATTTGACGTGGAATTACCCTTATGTTTTAGAAAAAAACATTAATTTTTAATCAGTCTAAATGAAAAAAATGTCTTTATTTATACACCTGCCTATTTAAATGCAAATATTAAAAGAATGAAATCCCTGGAATTCTAAATGTTAGAATTTAAATAAATATAGGTGAATATTCTGACAAAAATAACGTTTTATTCATTTTTAATGTCCTTTCTTGGTAAATATCGATTTACTTTCTTTACTTTTTGAAGACACGACAAATACATAAAAAAAATAAGATGAAAGGAAATATCTACCTATAATTATTTCTTTTCTTGCTAATTATAAACGTTCCCCAATCAAAGAGTAAAATGTACTATTTTCAGTTATTTTCTAAAAATTCAAAACAACAGTTCTCCTCTAAGAATCAAACATATTTCCTTGATTGTAATGAGGCTGCTGTCACAAAAAGATTTTAGATAATTTTATTTTTCAATATTAGTTTCAAACTACTTGTCCATGTCTCTTTTTTCTATATCTCTGATCATTCAGAGTTTTATTTAGTTACTCTTCCACCATTAGTAGATCTTCCCACCTATTTTCCTACATAAATGATAGGTTACCTATGAATTACGTACTCTAGTATAAAATTAAAAATAACGGTAGTTACATGGAAAAGTGTAGCGTAATTATTATTCACATTCATGCATGCGTCATCATATGATCTTCACCTTCCATTTTTGTACATGCATTGATCACGTCATTGGCTTTCGTAAACAAACGCGCATATAAAATTATCGGTTAATAACATCATATTCACACATTCACTATACACTTAACATCATTCATTTGTCCCTCACATAAACATTACTTAACAGTGTCCTGAAGATGGTACAATATACCGAAATGCTTAAATATTGACACATAAAAATGGTTTCCCCTGATCATAACATCCTGTGCTTGTTATATTTCTAAAATATTTTCTTCTCATATTGTCGGATTAATTTCCTCACCGTATTTCCATTTATATATATATATATATAATATATATATATATATATATATATATATGGGAGTAAATATGGAAATGAATCCGACAATATGAAGAAATTGGAAAAACGAAGTGTTCCAAAAATAAGATGAATTTATTTATCGACGCTTAAAAGTTTCGGTTTATTTAAACCTTCATCAGAATAGATTATGGGGTAAAGAAATTGATGGATGTTTTGTAAATGACAGGAGTTAGAAAAAAGTGTGTAACTGTATTTTTTCAGGGTTATATTTTTGGAAAGAGAAGCCACGATCAGCACACGTGAAGGTGTCATGTATTCTTATATACATATATATATAGATATGTATATATATATATATATATATATGTATACATAGATATATGCATATACATACATATATATGTCTATACATATATGCATATATATGCATATATATATGTGTGTGTGTCTCTCTGTGTGTGCGTGTGTGTGTGTGAGTGTGTGTGTGTGCATATGTGTGTATATGTATGTGTGCTTGTACTAGGATCAGCTAAGATGTGGCACATAGCAACAAGTATTGTGGTCCAGTTTGAAACGAACTCACTATTAAGTGTCTGATAATCTTTTTGCTAATATTTATAGCACGTGAATAGGTTTATATATATATATATATATATATATATATATAATACATACGTGCAATCGACTGCAGTTAATCAAGATCTTGATTAATCCAGTGGATTTAACCCTGAATATCCTTATAGTGAAACTCGAGTAAGTTATTACTGTGTACAATTATTATAATATATATATATATATATATATATATATATATATATATATATATGTGTGTGTGTGTGTGTGTGTGTGTGTGTGTGTGCAACCTTGTTTCCTAATGTTATATACGTATTATTTTGCGGTAATGTTTGTCCCTTTTGCATGTGTGTCTTTTTCTAGCCATTCCATCGCCCTTTCTCTCTCTCTCTCTCTCACTCACTTTCTCACTCTCTCTCTGTCTGCCTGTATGTTTCTCCCCCTCTGTTTCTCTCTCTCTGTCTGCCTGTATGTATATTTCTCCCCGTCTGTTCTCTCTCTCTCTCTCTCTGCCTGTCTGTATGTATATTTCTCCCACTCTGTCTCATATATATATATATATATATATATATATATATATATATATATATATATATATATATATATATATATATATGTATATATATATATATATATATATATATATATATATATATATATATATATATATATATATATATATATATATATATATATATATATATATATATATATATATATGTATATATATATATATATATATATATATATATATATATATATATGTATATATATATATATATATATGAATTTGTGCGTATGTGTGCTTCCATGCAAAAGAAAGATGGTTTGAGGGGTGGGATACATCGATAATTATTTTTACTTGTGTCTCTAAGTGCCTGGGTCAGTTTAGATCACCAATAAAGTGGGGCAATTTATCTCTAACTGCTTATCTCCCACCAACACTGCCGATAAATCACGCCCATCTAAGATGACTTTGCACAATAACCTCAACCTCCTCGTTCATTTCGTTCGACCAAAAAGACAGCTTATCTATTCCTCCATCTTCTATCTGGCATCAACGAATACAATGATCGTCCCCTGTGACCTGAAAGACCTCCATATTTTCACATCCGACCAAGTGGGTATTTTAATTCCTCCTGGCTCAGGTCCACAGCAGGTCACCCAATGGTATCAAGTTCATCTGAGCCCACCGTATAATAAAAAAAGAAAGAGAGTAGAGGAAAAGTAGTGAGAGGGAGTGATCGCACGGAAGCGATAACCCTAATCAATCGAACATAATGGAAAGAAGGAAAGAAAGACAAAAAGAGTGAGAAAGAATTAAATCAAGATTATTATACTTTTTACATATTGAACCAAAAATGCAATAGCTCTTACGTAAACATATCAAACATTGTAATAAATAAATTATCATACTGTGGTATATCTACAAGTCGCGCTAGTAAACTTTATATTATGAGAGGTACCTGGACAAACATTTAATTTGGTTTTGTTTCTTTGTTTAATGGCATATCAATCTTTGTGGGTTATTTAATGCCAAAGCCATCCTTGTTGAAGAACAGTTGTGGTAATATTTCAACCATATCTTGAGTATGAGGGGTTTATTCATTTACTAATATATTTTACAAAACCGTTTGCCATGTGTAGGATGTGACACAAGATTGAAAATAATGGGTATCCATCGAGGATCGAACTCGCTATTTAGTAGTGGTGGATCTTACAATATTTACTATTCTTACAATTATAAACATTAGTATTAAAGTTTCAAATAAATGAAAGGTGTATTTACCGAATGTAAACAATGGTAAAAAACTGTTTTGGTTAATATATTTGGACCATTTGACCTAAGGCACTCCTTTTTGATCTCGATTAAGAAAGGACATGATTTTCATTTACACGGCCAATATCCGGTTTGTTGTATACTCTCTTTCTTCTATTATTCGTCTGCTCATCTTTGGTATCTTACGTTCTTCTTCTAGCGTCTGGACTTCGTCTAGGGGACTTCGTGTCTGGTCTTCCTTTGGGGATTTCTCTTTATCAGAAGCCCTGTGTCATTGGTAGTTTTTAAATAATAGCCAAGACTTCGATTTGCTTTAGATCATATTTTATTCCGAAATCCCCACCAGACTACCTGTGCAGATTGAGTCGGCCGTGCGCTTAACACGACTTACCACCTTCGTGGTTTTGGCCGATACTGAACTAAACTCTCTTTCCAATCTAAACCGGAAGAGGGTCTTCTCCACCGATTCTCACGGTATCCACCGGAAGGAGAATTAGGATGAGGTCAAGCCTTGTCACTCAATCCTTCAAGGCCGCCGGCTGCAACTTATAACAGCCATTTTGGTTCCTACACTACTGTAAATAAGTGTTTAAGTACTAACAATTATGTAACAGGTTGTCTGTTAGGGGTTAGGGTTAGGGGTTAGTTTTATAATTAATAAAACAACCGGATATTGACGGTGGAAATGAAAAACATGTCCTTTCTTAATCGAGATCAAAAAGGGGTGCCTTAAGGTCATATGGTCCATATATTTTTAATCTCGAAATTTGCACACGTCTTTCCTAACCCGATTAAATGGGGGGGGGTGCGCGGGCAAAGTACATTTAGTTTACTATCAATGTGAATAATAATTATTGAGGAATAGAAAATTGCCTTCCGCCAGGGCACTTGTCTTGTACAATGCAAAAACGTCGATTTCCTATTGAAATCAAGTGTTGAAGCCAAATACTAAAACAGCGAACGTAGCGATGATTTAAAGGCGGACAGAAATAAAGTGAAAAAAGTCGGGGAAAATCAAAGAGACAAAGAAAAAAGTAAATTTGTAAGCGGTGATCGTCTGGAAATGAAAGAGGAGATTAAAAGAAAAGGACATGTGAAGAAAATAGTCAGTAAACAAAAACAAAAAAAAAAAAAAAAAACGACGGGAAATAATGAAAATATATTATTACTCTTGTTCTTAAATCTTCCGACCGTTATCATCTTACAACACCCTCTGGTTAAAAATGAGACCATCGTACAATATGAAATGCAAATATAAATCCTGATTATCTGGTGTCGGTTAATCGCCAGATTCTTATTTCTTATGAGTAACGCTAATCTGTTTCAATTGAATACAATGATATATATATATATAATATATATATATATATATATATATATATAATCCAAAAGTCGAGATAAGAAATCTTCCTTACGACAAAAGAGTTTTATTTAAAATAAAATGTCGCAGTTTGAGAGCTCAATGTGTGCTCTCAATGTTAGAGTCACAGAGCAAATATATAAGTAAAGAAATAACAAAAGACTTAGAGATTTAGCATTATAATCTATTTCAGGGAGCATTTTTCTAAGCTCCGTGAAATAGACTATAATGCTAAATCTCTAAGTCTTTTGTTATTTATATATATATATATATATATATATATATATATAAACGCAGAAATAGTTAAACTATGTCAGGAGATCAGATGTAATTAGAAAACAGATCTAGTTATAAAATAGTCACAAGATTAGATCTCGTTAGAAAATCCTACGATAAACCAGATCTAGTAATAAAATGTTCAGAAGACCAGATCTAGTAATAAAATGGTCAGAAGACCAGATCTAGTAATAAAATGGTCAGAAGACCAGGTCTAGTAATAAAATGGCCAAAAGACCAGATCTAGTAATAAAATGGCCAAAAGACCAGATCTAGTAATAAAATGGTCAGAAGACCAGATCTAGTAATAAAATGGCCAAAAGACCAGATCTAGTAATAAAATGGCCAAAAGACCAGATCTAGTAATAAATGGTCAGAAGACCAGATCTAGTAATAAAATGGTCAGAAGACCAGATCTAGTAATAAAATGGTCAGAAAGACCAGATCTAGTAATAAAATTGTCAGAAAGACCAGATCTAGTAATAAAATGGTCAGAAGACCAGATCTAGTAATAAAATGGCCAGAAGACCAGATCTAGTAATAAAATGGTCAGAAGACCAGATCTAGTAATAAAATGGTCAGAAGACCAGATCTAGTAATAAAATGGCCAAAAGACCAGATCTAGTAATAAAATGGTCAGAAGACCGGATCTAGTAAAAAAATGGTCAAAAGACCAGATCTAGTAATAAAATGGCCAAAAGACCGGATCTAGTAATAAAATGGCCAAAAGACCAGATCTAGTAATAAAATGGTCAGAAGACCGGATTTAGTAAAAAAATGTTCAGAAGACCGGATCTAGTAAAAAAAATGTTCAGAAGACCAGATCTAGTAATAAAATGGCCAAAAGACCAGATCTAGTAATAAATGGCCAAAAGACCAGATCTAGTAATAAAATGGCCAAAAGACCAGATCTAGTAATAGAATGGTCAAAAGACCAGATCTAGTTATGAAGTAGTCAAAAGACCAGATCAAGTTATAAAATGGTCAGAAGACCAGATCCAGTTATAAAGTAGCCAAAAGACCAGATCTAGTAATAAATGGTCAGATTACCAGATCTAGTTATAAAGTAGTCAAAAGACCAGATCTAGTTATAACGTAGTCAAAAAACCAGATCTAGTAATAAAATGGTCAAAAGACCAGATCTAGTTATAAAGTGTCAAATGACCAGATCTAGTTATAAAGTAGTCAAATGACCAGATCTAGTTATAAAGTAGTCAAAAGACCAGATCTAGTTATAACGTAGTCAAAAGACCAGATCTAGTAATAAAATGGTCAAAAGACCAGATCTAGTTATAAAGTAGTCAAATGACCAGATCTAGTTATAAAGTAGTCAAAAGACCAGATCTAGTAATTAAATGGTCAGAAGACCAGATCTATTTATGAAGTAGTCAAAAGACCAGATCTAATTACAAAGTAGTCAAAATAACAGATCTAGTTATAAAGTAGTCAAAAGACCAGATCTAGTTATAAAATAGCCAGAATACAAGATCTAGATATACAATAGACAGTAAACAAGTTCTAGTTAGAAGATCTTACGGCAGATCAGTTCTAGGTATATAATGTCAAAAGACCAGATCTATTTAGAAAATATGTTAGTGTAAACAGCTTAAATAAAAAATAAAAAAGTGAGCATTCTATTTCACTATTATCATTTAATTTGCTAATTTTGCATTTTCAATTATTTCATCTAATTAGATTTTCAGTGCAGACAGTGCACGTTCGTCTAAGCCGGACGAGCCAAGTAGCGAACGTTGGTCTGAAAATAATTCCCGATATCATTATTGAATTATTTAAGTAACTGTCTGTGCTTATTCTACTATTACAACACTTTGTGTATTCATAAAAGAACGATTTCCTTTTTGATTTGATGAATTGCGTGAACTGTTTTGATGACTTCCACGAACGAAGGAAGTTTCTTTCATGGCGTGAACAAAAATCAGACATTAACAGGTGTCAGTAGAATGCGGTAACTTTCGTGAGGATGGTATATCACTATGTCGGCTGACGATCGTTTCCTGCGCCACTTTTAGAAAACAAAGACGGACATTGACGTGCATAATAATCTCCAGTAGACATCATTGTCCGAGAAGAAGAAGAAGAAGAAAAAAAAAGAAAAGAAAAAAAAAGAAAGAAAAAACAAAGAAGGAAATGTATTTTCTGTTCAAATGCATCATTCAAACGTGTTAACTGATTTACGCCGAAGATTTTTTTTTTGTATTTAATTTTTTTCTGAAACTTCACGTGTAGTTTCTGTTGCATCTTCTTTTTCAACACATTCTACAATGGAAGAATTTTCACGTCCTCAATTATTCTCATTGTGTTCTTTAGATCGAAATCTCAGTTTGTTTGTTAACATTCACCGTACTTTATCGATACCGTATTGGAATGAGAGTCAGCAATTTCCATTTTAATTTCGACTGTATTTTTTCTACATGTCAGCAAAATATTATCGAATACACACACACACACACACATATATATATATATATATGTGTGTGTGTGCGTGTGTGTGTTATCTTATTATAATGGAGATTGAGTGTTTTTCTGTCTGCAACCGAAACTATATTACTACTCAAGTCACAATTTCCTTAGTTATTTACGTCACATTCACCGTGATTTTATCTTTATCTAAACCCCAATTATCAATAAAATTGTTTTACATTATTATTATTATTGGTCATATCTACATACAAATAACATGCAATGGTATTTATATATACAACAAAATAGCGGTTTACAGTGTGAACGGGAAGGCTAATTTGCATATTGATATTAAAAATTTGATTTTAATAAATATGTGTTTAGGATTATTGATTTCTAATTATTTGATTTTAACTTAATGAATATGAGCAAAAGACTTGTGGATACATCTTAAAAGAAATTCATTGACAAGAAGACATACTTGTAATTTTATTCTTTACTTCCTATTTTAACTGAATAGTTAAATTAGGAAAATTTAGCAATGAAAGACGAGATGAAAGACTAACCTTCAGTTGTTCTATTTTTCGATTATACCCCCCCATGTCTAAAATCTTTTTATCTGCATTCTTATTTAGTTTCATTAGCCTTTCTAATTTAATATAACATTATGTTGAAAATGCAAAATCAATTATTAGGGAGTTCGATTCTATCTACATACTCCATACTTATGATCTTGTGTTTCACTTACTTTTTAAGGGTTTGGTTAGGTTTCTTTTGTTTAATGACATATCATCTTTCGTGGGTTATTTAATACCAAAGTCGGCCCTCTAGAAGAACAGTAGTGGTACTAAAAATTAATTAAGTAAAATCGGGGAGGCCTAAAATCGGTATCAGCCTATCAGCGAAGGAGTCTATCCTCATTTCACAAGCGCTAGACCAAAGAGATTGTTTTTTCTAATTTAATATAACATTTTATTACATTAAAACTTAAATACTTGCACCTGGAGGGTGCATATATTTGCTAGTACAATTAAAAGACAATTGTTACCATTGGTTTCAAAGCAGCATCTAAGCCTGTTATCCTCAGGACAACGAGCCTGCGAGAAACATTACAACGAATATATATGTTTATGAAGATAGGGTGACTTAACGGAAAAGGTAAAATATCGAGTGACCCGCAACTTTAACTGTCGATAAAATAATTAATCAAACTAGCAAATATATGCACCCTCCGGGTGCAAGTATTTAAGTTTTGATATAATAAAATATCATATTAAATTAGAAAGGCTAATGAAACTGACTAAGAATGCAGATAAAAAGATCTGCAACAGAGGGGGTATAATCGAAAAATAGAACAACTTTGAAACTAACTATTCCATCATTTTCCATTACTCCCCTCTTTCATTGGTAAATTTTCCTAAGTTAACTATTTAGTTAAAATAGAAAGTAAAGGATAATATTACAGTTATTTCTTCTTGTAAATAAATTTCTTTAAAGATTTATCCACGAGATTTTTGTTTATATTTCTTAAGATAAAACCAAACAATTAGAAATCAATAATACCAAGCACATATTTATTAAAATAAAATTTTAAATATCAATATGCAAATTAGCCTTCTCGTTCAAACTGTCAATCGCTATTTTGTTGTATATATAAATACAATTGCATATTATTAGTACGTAGATATGATCAACAGTATTAATAATGTAAAACAATTTTTATTAATAACTGAAGGTTTAAAAGAATGAAATCATGGAGAATTTGACGTAAATAATTAAGGGGATTGTGACTTGAGTAGTAATATAGTTTCGGTTACAGACAGAAAAACACACAATCTCCATTATAATAAGATTAGTCGGGGTTTTGAATGAATATAAATGTATTTTTTACTATTTGTACTATATATATTGTTGTACCAAACACTTTTTAAATTTCCTTATGAATCTGTCAAATTTATCCCGAAGACCCTGTCCCAACTCAGATGCCTACGCCGCATTCTACGCATACACTGGCAGGACAAAGCGCCCAACACAGACGTGCTGGAACATGCAAACAAAAAGAGCATGCTCGCCATCATCTGCGAGAGACGCCTGCGTTGGTTTGGCCACATCAGGAGGATGGACAAAGGCCGCATCCTCAAAGACCTGCTATATGGTGAATTAGTAGAGGGCACCCGACCGGTAGGGAGACCACGCCTGCGCTTTAAAGATGTCTGCAAGAGGGATATGAAGACATGCCACATCAACACCAACACATGGGAGGTTTTTGCAGAAGACCGTGCGACCTGAAGCCTCCTCGTCAAACAAGGAACGAGAAGAAGTAAAAAAAAAAAAAAAGGAAATAAGCCGCTGCACAAAAGAGAGCCAAAAGGAAGGAGAGACAACAGCATCTCCAGGAAGCATGTTCATTTTCACTCATCGCCGAACGACCTGCCAGACTGAGGAGCACCAAGGAACAACCAAAGGATCATACCCAATAATAAGGGACACTAAGGAGCCACCAAATGATTTTTCACTAATGATCGCGCTCTGCTTAACACAAAGGTTCTCCACTGTTGCTTGAAGCCTAAAGATGGCCACAAAAATCGTAACAATTCTTATAGCGCTATTGTTACGTTGTAATAACGATACATGTACCGTAGTCCTTT
>CM042165.1:75291389-75303889 GCA_023376005.1 Doryteuthis pealeii
ACGTGATTGATTTTGTGTTGTTATTTTTTCAGTCCAATAGTTTATTAAATATTTCTTTCTGTGTGGAACCAGCTCTGAATATATACAAGTTGCGTCAAAAAAGTATCGAGATTTTTTTGTAATTTTTGACTCACCTTGTAGTCTGAAAAAATAAGGTTCCATTCATTTTTCATTTCTATCTTGGTAAATACAGCTTTAAACTTGATACTTTTATACACATCTTGTATTCTGAAAGAAATTAATGAATGGGAGTTTTTTTTTTAAACACAAGGTGTGTCAAAATGTACAAAAAAATCTCGATTAATACTCTTTGACACACCCTATATATATATATATATATATATATATATATATATATATATATATATATATATATATATAGATAGATAGATAGATAGATAGATATATATATATATGTGTGTGTGTGTGTGTGTGGTAATTGCATTTCACTTAGCGCTAATACCCTTGGGAAAGGTATGAATCCTACTCTCCCTCCAGCTATGGATAAATAGTAGGGTAGACTGGGCTCTTTAGCCTTGGTTAGACAACCGGTCTAGGAGAAGGAAAACTCTGAATTCAAACCTGTTGAACTCCGCTTAAGAAATTGATCTAGTGTCACATCCTGCTCGTGCGAAGGGGTTGATATATATATATATATATATATGTATAAAATGCAGCAGAAATACTTTACTCATTCTAAATTGTCACCTGTGTGGTGCAAGGGAACATAGGCAAGGAGTAACTATAGATTCATCTAGCTAATTTCTTACTATTTTTATTTCAATCAGTTACGAACACGGATTGTGCCTGGGCAGACCATGCGTTTGCTGGTGAAAAGTATTTTTCAAGACTGGTGAATCTAGATGGAGCTACTATTGCCACTTGCCTAAATTTACTTGCGCTATACAGGTGACAGTTTAAAATGTTATGGGTTTTCAGCCCCATCCGGTATACTCATTATTGCTTTTATATCTTTCGCTGGAGAGACAGTGGGGATAAATCCCTGCCTTTTCCAAATATTTTAGAAGGAATTGAACATAGACTGACTCAACTGGTATTTGAACACGGATCGCTAGTTACATTTTTAATGCTGCTAGTCTTTAGCCTACCGGTATCCATTTACAATTATAGCGGTATAAATAAATTATATATATATATATATATATATATATATATATATATATACGTACACATACACATACATACATATATATATATATATATAATATATATATATATATATATATATTATATATATTAGGGACTGGTAAACGGAGCCTAAAATGCGTTTTTGACAAAATGACTTTAGTCCCCCTACAGAAAATAATTTACCAAAAATCAGGAAATTATCGGATTTTAATGAAATTTTCAGTGTTTATGTATCAATAAATGATCTTTATAATGCATTATTTATTTTATTTCAAAACTTTCTCATTTTTTTCAGATCACTTAATTTTGACCCCCCTTATGTTGGGGGTGTAAAATGTTTTGCAAGTTGATCATTTTCGATACTAATTACAGTATAAATAATGAGATAAAAGACCTAACTTATTAATAGAAACAAAAAAAAAAAAAATTACGGTGGCTTTTCTATGAGAAAATAAGTACCGAAAATCGAAAAATAAAATGTAAAATATAATAAATAATTACTTTTTTGGAGATTTCTTTTTTACTCATTTCGATAATTATTCAATTGGCTATTAATTTATAAAATAAAAAATTATACATCGATGTTTTTTCTGCTTAAAAGGGGGAGGGGGTATATTTTCAATCGAGTTTTTCTTCAAAACTTATTATTTTGGCGCCTAAAATAAGTTTTGCATTAAGCAGATAATTATTTTTTGAATCTAAAAATATAACATTTTAAACTTAACATCAGGATTTTCATATTTTAAATGAATTTTATATATTCATTTTTCATAGCAAAAATACTAAATTAATGTTTTGAAATAAAATAACTAATGCATTATAAAATTCATTAATTGTTAAATCAATACTGAAAATTTCATTAAAATCGGATAATTACCTGATTTTTGGTGATTTTTTTTGCAATCGCAAAATAAACTGCATATGTAATTATATTTTTCTTTTTTTAATGTTGGTTATTATGCTACTACTTATCGATTTAGACAAAGTTTAATCTTAAATAATAGATTTAATTATTCTTAATTCGCTTTTAAAACTCGTAGTATCCGATTTTTTTTGCTACTCCCTAATATATATATATTCAGTCCTTTATTTTCACTTGGACAGTCATCTATAGACAGTAATTATAGAACTATTGTGGTACTATTTAACCCGTAGCAAGGGACACATGTCGTTCTCAAGGGTATTAATCCCAACATTGACGTAATAGCGAAACTAAAATTCGAACTACGCTCACTACGATGTCATATTCCAGCACGTTAGCCGCTACACCACTGGACTTATTGTACCTATCGTATTTTTTGTATAAATAAGCCTTATGATTTTTCTTCTTAGTTTTCCAGTCAAATAAAAATTATGTCAGAATACGCATTTTTAAACACCTGCTGACGTTATTATAATATCAAAACATTATTAATTGGAAAATAAATCGAATTTGCAATGAATGAGATGATTAATTAATAAATATATCCTTAATCCATCATTAAAAATAGGAAGAAGAAGGAAGAAGAAGAAAAGAAGAAGAAGAAAAACTTTGCGATCGTCCAGTAAAATTGGCGCCTTTTTTAGCTGTCACGAAAGTATAGCCTTCACGCGCGAAAAGCTCATACTTTGCAATGGCGCCGACATCCTCTCTCTCTATCTCTCNGAGGGACATTGGCCGAAACGTTTGAGAGATAACAATGAAAATCTGAAGGACAATAGTCCGAATGATACAAAAAGTACTAGCAGCTTTTAGCAAGAATTTGAATTCAGAGTTTCCTTTCATAAGCTGGTTACCAATACTAAGTGTTAAAAAGCCCAGTCAGGTCCGTAGCTGAGAAGAATGTTTAAATTCATATTTGTCAAAGGGTTTGGACAACCATAATGATGTAACTGAGTTAGCAGCTTGTCTGCAGTACTCCATTCACTACTGAATAGTAGTTTGATCCTGGTTGGGGTTGTTGGTGGTTTTTACGGCATAGTCAACCCTTTGGTTTTTGTATGCCGAAAGACATTTTGTTTGGTCCATTCTTTTAGATATTCAGAAGCTGTTTTAAAACTCTTTCGATCTATTTACCATTACAAATGGGACTCTCACAGGTCATTACCACTCCGGGTCACGAGTCGACCTTGAGAATAATTTTTTGATTTCACTCTCGCACTATCAACTGTAGGATTGCAGCATTAAATCAGAGACATACTGATTGTCTGAGAACCTTACGAAACTTCGGAGACAATGCTGCTAGCGACAGTCTAGACTTTTTCTTAGATATGAGTTTAACTCCGGCTAGTTCATCGATAACTGCAGTGGAAATTGTATGTGTCCAGTTCTCGCCTTTAGCTATGGTAGGACAGGCTGGGATCTTAGGGAAAGGAAAAACTGAATTGACCGTTTAAACTCCACTTAAGCACAATGCTGATGTCAATTCCTGTGATGGATAATATACTTGTCTATGTATATACAGATAATAATATGTGTAAGTATATACACAATACATGTGTGTGGTTATACATCTAAATGTAATATACATAGATATATACATTATAATGTATGTATTGTTTGTTTGATATGTATACACAATCACAACGCACATTACATTACGAAGACACACATACACACACACAAATATATATATATATATATTTATATATATATTAATATATACAGTAAGTTGTGTTTGTGTGAGAATGGGGAATGATCCGACCGAAATATGAGGAAAAAATCGAGTAAAAGTAACAAGGAAAGGTACGATGGATAAAATAATTTTATACGATTAAAATTTATATTCGATAAAATTAATTTTTATCCATCTACATTTCTTTCTTTACTCTTTCCTCATATATATTATATATATATTTAATATATATATATATATTATTTGTGTTTCAAAAAGTTGGGACGTTATTACGCAAGGCATCTAAAATAAAAATGAACGTGCACTCGATGTTATGGATTATTGGATTCCAGTTATTTGTTTTAGTTATTTTTTATCATAAATTCGGGTCGTTAGATACCCCTTTTCAAATGACTGTTGTGCCTCGTTCAACGTAGTCTTTTGTTCTCTGTTGCTTTTGACAACGCAGGCGTCTGCCAAATATATTATAATAACAGAGTATTCGATGTAGCGTTATATATATATATATATTATATATATATATATAACATACCTTCAACCTTCGATTGCGATGCGGACTGTGACATCTAGGATAATTTCTTAAGCGGGACGTTAACCAAGTCTGATTCGACGTTTTCCTTCTCTACGACGGTTTGTCTAACAACTAAGGATAGCAGCAAGCTCTACCTACTATTTACTCCATAGCTGGAGGGAGAATGTAGATTCATACCTTTCCGTATTGAGTTAGATATATATGAATGAAACGTCTGTCCAGGATGTGAACTACGTCTCAACCTGTGTTCCAATTCACTACGACGATAGAGATTACATTCACATGCCTTCATATACTATATATTAATTATATATATATAATATATATTTATATATATATATAATATATGTGTGTGTGTGTCGATGTATGTATGTAAGTTGAGCGAATCCAACGGTATGCTGAAGAGGAAAAAATGTGGAGGAAGAAATTATTATATTATATTAAATATATATTATATAACATATAGTATATATATATATTGGTTAGGAGGCTATCACAATGCAGGTGTAAAGAAAAAATAATAATACGTAACAATTGTTGCTGTGTTACAATTATTTAATTCTTGAATTTTCGAGATAAAGCTCTTTTTTCAAAAAATCCACCTGAGAACTGAAGCGTCTAGATTGTTTTAAAAGGAAATGCCATAAACTAGACTGATTCATTCCAGTGATCTTTTTGAAAAAGAAGATACTAATCTCGAAATTCAAGAATGAAAATACCATTGTAACCAACACAACGTAATTGTTACCTAGTTCTTATTTTTTCTCCTCACCTTGATTGTGTGATAGCCTTCTATTCAAACCCTCCTACCAATAATATACAGCAATTGGCTCCAAGCAAATTATAAAAACCTTATAATATATATATATAATATATATAATATATAATATATACTAGGCGTGTTAAATTTGTATTACAATACTATTTCATTCACCATTATTGGTTGTCGAAGACAGCATCTCATGAATATTTGATGTTGTTTTCCATTAAACCATAATTGAAGTGCGGTTTGTGGTCTGTCTTCACTATACTGAAATATTTATTGTCCCTCTCAAATGAAGTCGTTTTTCAAAAATATATGATTCAAGGGTTGTAAAAGGTAGAAACAGAATCACTAAATATACTATTCTAAACGAGAAAGTCACAAAAGTCATTCCTAATCAATTAATCAATAAAGTTTCAAACGTGGGTTACTGAATGGTATATATCGAACCCAACAAGACAGGCAGCTGTATACGATTTCAGATTTGTTACTTATAGCTGTAGATTGAATATGAGTCTTCACTTTTCAATAGTGGGGAATCATTAATGATGTGGCATAAAGTTTGATGCCTTCTTTGAAAGTAGAAAGATGTATATCAGTTTATCCTTGTCTGTTATCATCTCTTGAAGTAGAAAGATGTAGTATCAGTTTTAATCCTTGCTGTTACCTGTCGTTGAAGATAGAAGATGTAGTATCAGTTTAATCCTGTTCTTTGATCTTCTCCGTTGAAGTGAAAATTAGTATCATGTTTTCCTTGTCTGTTTGATCTTCCTTTGAAGTAGAAAGATGTAGTATCAGTTTTAATCCTTGTCTGTTATCTTTCCTTGAAGTAGAAAGATGTAGTATCAGTTTTAATCCTTGTCTGTTATCTCTTCTTGGAAGTAAGAAAGATGTAGTATCAGTTTTAATCCTTGTCTGTTGATCTTCCTTGAAGTAGAAAGATGTAGTTATCAGTTTTAATCCTTGTCTGTTATCTTCTCTTGAAGTAGAAAGATGTAGTACAGTTTTAATCCTTGTCTGTTTGATCTTCCTTGAAGTAGAAAGATGTAGTATCAGTTTTAATCCTTGTCTGTTGATCTTCCTTGAGAGAGGAAAGATGTAGTATCAGTTTTAATCCTTGTCTGTTATCTTTCCTTGAAGTAGAAAGATGTAGTATCAGTTTTAATCCTTGTCTGTTATCTGTCTTGAAGTAGAAAGATGTAGTATCAGTTTTAATCCTTGTCTGTTGATCTTCTTGAAGTAGAAAGAGTATAGTATCAGTTTTAATCCTTGTCTGTTATCTTCCTTGGAGAGAAAGTAGTATCAGTTTTTAATCCTTGTCTGTTGATCTCTCCTGTGAAGTAGAAAGATGTAGTATCAGTTTTAATCCTTGTCTGTTGATCTTGTCTTGAAGTAGAAAGATGTAGTATCAGTTTTAAATCCTTCTGTTGATCTTCCTTGAAGTAGAAAGATGTAGTATCAGTTTAATTCCTTGTTCTGTTATCTTCCTTGAGTAAAAGATGTTAGTATCAGTTTTAATCCTTGTCTGTTGATCTGTCCTTGAAGGAGAAAGATGTATAGTCAGTTTTAATCCTGTCTGTTATCTTTCCTTGGAGAGAAAGATTAGTATCAGTTTAATCCTTGTCTGTTATCTGTCCTTGAAGTAGAAAGATGTAGTATCAGTTTTAATCCTTGTCTGTTATCTTCCTTGAAGTAGAAGATGTAGTATCAGTTTAATCCTTGTCTGTTGATCTTTCCTTGAGAGAAAGATGTAGTATATCGTTTTAATCCTTGTCTGTTGATCTTCCTTGAAGTAGAAAGATGTAGTATCAGTTTTAATCCTTTTCTGTTGATCTGTCTTGAAGTAGAAAGATGTAGTATCAGTTTTAATCCTTTGTCTGTTGAATCTGTCCTTGAGTTTGAATAGAAAGATTAGTATCAGTTTTAATCCTTGTCTGTTTGATTCTTCCTTGAAGTAGAAAGATGTAGTATCAGTTTTAATCCTTGTCTGTTGAATCTGTCCCTTGAAGTAGAAAGATGTAGTATCAGTTTTAATCCTTGTCTGTTGATTACTGTCCTTGAAGTAGAAAGATGTAGTATCAGTTTTAATCCTTGGCTGTTATCTTCCTTGAAGTAGAAAGATGTAGTATCAGTTTTAATCCTTGTCTGTTACTTTCTTGAAGTAGAAAGATGTAGTATCAGTTTTATCCTTGTCGTGTTATTCTTTCCTTGAAGTAGAAAGATGTAGTATCAGTTTTAATCCTTGTCTGTATCCTGTCTTGAAGTAGAAAGATGTAGTATCAGTTTTTAATCCTTGTCTGTTGATTCTGCTCCTTCTGAAGTAGAAAGATAGATATCAGTTTTAATCCTTGTCTGTTGATCTTCCTCTGAAGTAGAAAGATGTAGTATCAGTTTTAATCCTTGTCTGTTGATCTTCTTGAAGTAGAAAGATGTAGTATCAGTTTTAATCCTGTCTGTTATCTTTCCTTGAAGTAGAAAGAGTGTAGTATCAGTTTTAATCCTTGTCTGTTGATCTTTCCTTGAAGTAGAAAGATGTAGTATCAGTTTTAATCCTTGTCTGTTGACCTGTCTTGAAGTAGAAAGATGTAGTATCAGTTTTAATCCTTGTCTGTTATCTTCCTTTGAAGTAGAAAGATGTAGTATCAGTTTTAATCCTTGTCTGTTGATTCTGTCTTGAAAGTAGAAAAATTTAGTATCATTTTAATCCTTGTCTGTATCTTTCCTGAGAGAAAGATGTAGTATCAGTTTTAATCCTTGTCTGTTGATCCTTCCTTGAAATAGAAAGATGTAGTATCATTTTTAATCCTTGTCTGTTATCTGTCCTTGAAGTAGAAAGATGTATAGTACAGTTTTAATCCTTGTCTGTTCATTTCCTTGAAGTAGAAAGATGTTAGTATCAGTTTTATCCTTGTCTGGTATCTTTCCTTGGAGTAGAAGAGATGTGAGTATTCAGTATTTATCCTTGCTTGTGATCTTTCCTGAGCAGAAAGATGTAGTATCAGTTTTAATCCTTGTCTGTTGATCTCCTTGAAGTAGAAAGATGTAGTATCAGTTTTAATCCTTGTCTGTTGATCTGTCCTTGAAGTAGAAAGATGTAGTATCAGTTTTAATCCTTGTCTGTTGATCTCTCCTTGAAGTAGAAAGATGTAGTATCAGTTTTAATCCTTGTCTGTTGATCTTCCTTGAAGTAGAAAGATGTAGTATCAGTTTTAATCCTTGTCTGTTGATCTGTCCTTGAAGTAGAAAGATGTAGTATCAGTTTTTAATCCTTGTCTGTTGATCTGTCCTTGAAGTAGAAAGATGTAGTATCAGTTTTAATCCTTGTCTGTTGATCTTCCTTGAAGTAGAAAGATGTAGTATCAGTTTTAATCCTTGTCTGTTGATCTTTCCTTGAAGTAGAAAGATGTAGTATCAGTTTTAATCCTTGTCTGTTGATCTGTCCTTGAAGTAGAAAGATGTAGTATCAGTTTTAATCCTTGTCTGTTGATCTTTCCTTGAAGTAGAAAGATGTAGTATCAGTTTTAATCCTTGTCTGTTGATCTCTCCTTGAAGTAGAAAGATGTAGTATCAGTTTTAATCCTTGTCTGTTGATCTGTCCTTGAAGTAGAAAGATGTAGTATCAGTTTTAATCCTTGTCTGTTGATCTGTCTTGAAGTAGAAAGATGTAGTATCAGTTTTAATCCTTGTCTGTTGATCTTCCTTGAAGAAAGATGTAGTATCAGTTTTAATCCTTGTCTGTTGATCTGTCCTTGAAGTAGAAAGATGTAGTATCAGTTTTAATCCTTGTCTGTTGATCTGTCCTTGAAGTAGAAAGATGTAGTATCAGTTTTAATCCTTGTCTGTTGATCTTCCTTGAAGTAGAAAGATGTAGTATCAGTTTTAATCCTTGTCTGTTGATCTTCCTTGAAGTAGAAAGATGTAGTATCAGTTTTAATCCTTGTCTGTTGATCTCCTTGAAGTAGAAAGATGTAGTATCAGTTTTAATCCTTGTCTGTTGATCTGTCCTTGAAGTAGAAAGATGTAGTATCAGTTTTAATCCTTGTCTGTTGATCTGTCCTTGAAGTAGAAAGATGTAGTATCAGTTTTAATCCTTGTCTGTTGATCTGTCTTGAAGTAGAAAGATGTAGTATCAGTTTAATCCTTGTCTGTTGATCTTTCCTTGAAGTAGAAAGATGTAGTATCAGTTTTAATCCTTGTCTGTTGATCTTCCTTGAAGTAGAAAGATGTAGTATCAGTTTTAATCCTTGTCTGTTGATCTTCCTTGAAGTAGAAAGATGTAGTATCAGTTTTAATCCTTGTCTGTTGATCTGTCCTTGAAGTAGAAAGATGTAGTATCAGTTTTAATCCTTGTCTGTTGATCTTCCTTGAAGTAGAAAGATGTAGTATCAGTTTTAATCCTTGTCTGTTGATCTTCCTTGAAGTAGAAAGATGTAGTATCAGTTTTAATCCTTGTCTGTTGATCTTCCTTGAAGTAGAAAGATGTAGTATCAGTTTTAATCCTTGTCTGTTGATCTTTCCTTGAAGTAGAAAGATGTAGTATCAGTTTTAATCCTTGTCTGTTGATCTTTCCTTGTATCAGTTTTAATCCTTGTCTGTTGATCTTCCTTGAAGTAGAAAGATGTAGTATCAGTTTTAATCCTTGTCTGTTGATCTGTCCTTGAAGTAGAAAGATGTAGTATCAGTTTTTAATCCTTGTCTGTTGATCTTCCTTGAAGTAGAAAGATGTAGTATCAGTTTTAATCCTTGTCTGTTGATCTTCCTTGAAGTAGAAAGATGTAGTATCAGTTTTAATCCTTGTCTGTTGATCTTCCTTGAAGTAGAAAGATGTAGTATCAGTTTTAATCCTTGTCTGTTGATCTTCCTTGAAGTAGAAAGATGTAGTATCAGTTTTAATCCTTGTCTGTTGATCTTCCTTGAAGTAGAAAGATGTAGTATCAGTTTAATCCTTGTCTGTTGATCCTCCTTGAAGTAGAAAGATGTAGTATCAGTTTTAATCCTTGTCTGTTGATCTGTCCTTGAAGTAGAAAGATGTAGTATCAGTTTTAATCCTTGTCTGTTGATCCTCCTTGAAGTAGAAAGATGTAGTATCAGTTTTTAATCCTTGTCTGTTGATCTTTCCTTGAAGTAGAAAATGTAGTATCAGTTTTAATCCTTGTCTGTTGATCCTCCTTGAAGTAGAAAGATGTAGTATCAGTTTTAATCCTTGTCTGTTGATCCTCCTTGAAGTAGAAAGATGTAGTATCAGTTTTAATCCTTGTCTGTTGATCTTCCTTGAAGTAGAAATGTAGTATCAGTTTTAATCCTTGTCTGTTGATCTGTCCTTGAAGTAGAAAGATGTAGTATCAGTTTTAATCCTTGTCTGTGATCTGTCCTTGAAGTAGAAAGATGTAGTATCAGTTTTAATCCTTGTCTGTTGATCTGTCTTGAAGAAAGATGTAGTATCATTTTAATCCTTGTCTGTTGATCTCCTTGAAGTCCTTGTATGTGGATCTCTCCTTGAAGTAGAAATATGTGGTGTCAGTTTTAATCCTTGTCTGTTGATCTTCCTTGAAGTAGAAAGATGTAGTATCAGTTTTAATCCTTGTCTGTTGATCTGTCCTTGAAGTAGAAAGATGTAGTATCAGTTTTAATCCTTGTCTGTTGATCTGTCCTTGAAGTAGAAAAGATGTAGTATCAGTTTTAATCCTTGTCTGTTGATCTGTCCTTGAAGTAGAAAGATGTAGTATCATTTTTAATCCTTGTCTGTTGATCCATCCTTGAAGTAGATAGATTTAGTATAAGATTTAATCCTTGTATGTGGATCTCTCATTGAAGTAGAAATATGTGGTGTCAGTTTTAATCCTTGTCTGTTGATCTGTCCTTGAAGTAGAAAGATGTGGTATCAGTTTTAATCCTTGTCTGTTGATCTGTCCTTGAAGTAGAAAGATGTAGTATCAATTTTAATCCTTGTTTGTTGATCTGTCGAAGTAGAAATATGTAGTATCAGTTTTAATCTTTTTATGTTGATCTCTTCTTGAAGTAAAAAGATGTAGTACCAGTTTTAATGCTTGGCTGTTGATCTGTCCTTGAAGTAGAAATATGTTGTATCAGTTTTAATCCTTTTCTGTTGATCCTTCCTTCAAGTAGTCCATCAAGCAAGTCATTTTAGGAAAATTCCTGAAAGCCGTTAAATACATGTTTGGGTGTTTTTCATTGATTAATTCAGCTCCTCCTGGTAAGAAAAGTCTATAAATATAAGCTATATATAATATGGTTGTTGGTATAGCTTATACCCAGGAAGAGTCGAATAGGAGCTATGAAATTTGCACTACAACGCACTTGGTAGATGAGACACTCATTGGGTAACGGTTATCGTCATAGGAATTATTTTATTAACATACTCGACAAAATGCGGTTGGTTTGTTTTGTCTTACGGCATATCAACCTCAGTGGGTCATTTAATGCCGACAAAGTTGTGAAATAAATTCATTCTTAATGCATAATACAATTTTGTTTATCAACTCATGTTTTTCTATTTAACCCATAGATGGGACCCTAAAAGGTACTAACACTCCGGGCCAGAGTGGACTAGAGAGCAATGGTGATGAAGGGGTGCTTCACATTCCCCAAACCTCCAGAACTGGAACCTCACCATCAGATAGAGTTTAACGTCATTCCAATGACATGTATGCCCCCAGTCACCGCCTTCTAGCACCCATATGATAAAAAGGGGTTGGGGCTTGCCATAAGGGCAATAGGGTTGGGGCAATCATATAGATGCTAGGGCTTGACGTGACCAGCCGATTGATCGGAGGGGGCCTCTCCGACCGCCCGTCTAGACAAAGATAGGGCCAAAATGGAGTATTGCAAGTCATGAACTGCTCATCCACCTGGATTCTATCCTTAAGCATCACGGGTCACCACCCACGGCCAACAGGTGGCCTCATTGGGGGAGTCTTATCCCTCTACAGGAATTTAGAACGCTATACGTAATAAGAATATACTCACATCCTAAAAGGAAACGTTTATTATTATTACTAGCAAATATATGCACCCTCCGGGTGCAAGTATTTAAGTTTTAATGTAATACAATATTATATTAAATTAGAAAGGCTAATAAAACTAAATAAGAATGCAGATACAAAGATTTGAAATAGAGGTGGGTATAATCGAAAATTAGAACAACTGAAACTTACTCTTCCATCACTCTCGTCTTTCATTGTTATTTTTTCTAATTTAAGTATTTAGTTAAAAGGGGAAGTAAAGAATAAAATGAGAGTTATTTTTTCTTGTTAATGAATTTCATTTAAGATTCATTGAAGAGATTTTTGCTTATATTCATTAAAATAAAACCAAACAGTTATAAATCAATAATACTAAGCACATATTTATTAAATTCGATTTTTTAATATTAATATACAAATTAGCCTTCCCGTTCACACTGTAAACTGCTATTTCATTG
>CM042165.1:75306389-75328889 GCA_023376005.1 Doryteuthis pealeii
CATACAAACACACACACACACACACACACATACAACACACACACACACACACATACAAACACACAAAACACACATTATATATATATACACACTTATATCATTGTACACTGAGATTAAAATTATTCACATGATTTTTCTGATGGGCAAAGTCATTGAGAAATGTAATGAGATTTTTAGGAGATTTATCCTATTCGAAATCTGATACCTGAATATTAACAGATGTAGATAACTATTTGATGATCATTTTATGCACTTACCAAACCCCTCTCTACGAATAGGATATGGTACATGGTCAATTTCTACGTAGAATTTAACATGTTAAATCAGCTTTCCTTCTCAAAGACCATGTGCCACACTTAGGTAAAAGATACCAGTCTGTCCTATTATTTACCAACAGCTGGCGGGAGGGTAGGTGGATGAATAATCGTTAGGAATGAAATCGATGATTCGGGTTCAATCCTGTTTGCGTGTAAAATAAATATCTTTTGGTGTGATTTTTAAAGAATCCTTTTTCTTCAAAATACAGCAAATATTTCATTTATTTTTACGAGTTTGGTTGAATTTTAATTGGCGTGTGGTGAGGGGCTAAAAATTCCACAGATTTTGGCCATACCTAGTAGATTCATACCTCGGAACGATGCCAACCGTCTCAGTGATCTGTTTATATAATAAGAAATCCGATTGTAATCGTAGGGTGTTCCGGTCGGCGGCCCAGAATAATTCGTATTTTCATGCTGGGAAAGTGCAGAGAAGAGATATCTTGTTCAGGCCAATAAACAATCCGAACTTGACCATTATAAATGATTGGCATGGGTGTTACTTATATTCTTTTTAAGCTGGAAGGTAACTTAATTCTGTACAGGAACTAAAGACCATCATCCTATCAGCCAAGTGTAACCTTAATTCCGCTATCTATTGATTCGAAGCGAACAGTTAATGAGCAGCATATATATATATATATATATATATATATATATATAATAATATATATATAAGATTTTTGGATGTTTGTTTGTTTATAGAAGCATTGTTGAAAAAATTATTATTTATATTTTTGCTTGAAGGCAATTATAATGCATGTATCGTATAAAATTCGATAATTATAGAAAATAATCTTGACAAGAGAATCCCGCAAAGGATGGCTCGCTATGCAGAACACCGTACAGACTGTTTCGACTTTATTAAGTCTCTTCAGCGATGTATACTAACGACTCCCCTCCGACAGGAATCGAAACCGGGACTTCACCTAATTATCGAAATTTATACGATACATGCATTATAATTGCCTTCAAGCAAAAATATAATAATAATAATATATATATATATATATATATATATATATATATATATACACACATCAACCCCTCCGCACGCGCAGTATGTCAATTTCTTAAGTGGAGTTTAACAGGTTTCAATTCAGATTTTTCCTTCTCCTACACTGGTTACCTATCCAAGGTTAAAGAGCCCAGTCTGTCCAACTATTTACCTATAGCTGGAGAGAGAGAGAGAGAGAGAGAGCGAGAGAGAGAGAGAGAGAGCGAGAGAGAGAGAGAGAGAGAGAGAGTAGTGGGGTGTGTTGGAATTATTTTGGTATATAAGGTGTGCTCCGATTCCCCACCTGGATTTATAGACTAGCCGAGTTCACGTGGTTTATTCCTCCGGCCAATCACTAGCCACAAGGCGTGGCTGATACACTACTTAGACACTGATACTAGCCATATCTCTACTTGCAATCATTGAGGAGGAACTTACGACCATTGACGAAGGAACCAAGGGATTACCAAGGATCCAATTCCACTGGACAAGCGCTCTTGCTTAAAGCCTACAGGACGGCCCATAAGATTATAACAGGATGCCTACTTTTCCCAAGAGTATTAGTGTCATGTGAAATGCAAACAGCCTCTGCAAGTATTTTAATTCGGGTTGACGAGTCCATTTCCTACGACTCTAACCATTACACCATGCACCTTCAACAAAATATCCATATGTGTTCTTTACGAAGCATCTAATGAAATTTACTATAAAGTCATCATGTCGTCAGGGTGGCCTAAAGTATCTGCCAGGCAGCGAGGGAGTATACCCTCTTTCACTAGCGCTAGACAAAGGAGATTGATTTTAGCGTTTGAGGTGGAGCGCCAGACCTACCATCAGCTCATTACTGTACCGCACAGATCGCTGAATTGGCGAGGGCCAGTATCGAACCGAGAACTTTGTGGTTCCTACCCTGACGCTATATCGACTGAGATACAGGGTGTTTGAAAAATGCATTAAGATTTGAGATTTTAGGCTGTTTCAGAAAATATATTATTTCGTAATCTATATTGAAAGGTCAAATGGTCTTATATATTTACAGCATGTTTAGAAAGTCCAAATATTCTCGTTACTTTGTAAACGCATTTCCTTTTCCAGTTAATGGCATTTCCAATTAGGTTTATCTTTATTATTTGCTCTACTTAGGTATTGAGCACTCTTTACTTGTTAGCTTTAGAATATCCTGGCGGTTTTTATATACATATATATATATATATATATATATATATATATATATTTCATATATATATACATATAAATAGTTTTTTTCTTTTGGCCAAGTACTATAGTATCAACCGATTATTTTCAGTTGGTACGACTATTCCTATATATATATATATATATATATATATATAGAGAGAGAGAGAGAGAGAGAGAGAGAGGGAGACAGAGAGAGATAGAGATAGATAGATAGGTGTGTGTGTTTGTGTGCGTGTGTGTGTGTGTGTGTGTGTATGTTATTTTTTAGTGGTCTAAAGAAATTTGTTGAATATATCAGCACCTGTAGTTTTTCTCTATAATCTCTTCTTCATTTGGGAAGTCGCTATAGAATTAAATATCTTTTTTTGGTCGAAAATTGAATTTACCTAAACCAAGTCGGTCTTCCTTTTCTGTAACGTTTTAATTCCCTGAATATTTCTTAAGTCAATCCTCAAGAAAAATAGAACGTTCGTTTTCACAAAGTTGAAAAAGAAGAAATTTAAAAAAAAAGCACAGAACATGCCAATGTTTTTGTTTAAAACTGTCAATTGTTTTAGGGTTTCGGCTAATCAAATTTTAAAAAGCAGTCGACGCCTCAAAACGTTAGATAAGCTGGAAGGGGAGAAAATAAAAGAAAACGTGAAAGGGTTATCAATAGAGTGGTTCTCATTGAGAATGAAAATAACTAGATACAAAGAAATGCCCATAAAATCCAGACAAGTAGCTATTATCGATATTAAGACTTAAAAAAAAGAAAACGAATATTTGAAAGGAGTGGGAAATGCGATAAAACAGAAGAGAGAAAAGAACAAATTTAAAAATTTATAAAATCTTTTTGGAATGGAAACAGTAATTGTTTAAAAAGAGTAGAAGAAAAATAAAATGATGAATGATTTAAGATTAAGAGGAAGAAAATAGTAAGTAAAAATGACTAGTAAAAAAATCAATGCACCTCGGAGAAGGAAAGAAAAGAACCGAATCAAAATGCAATTAATAATAATTGAAATCCTATTATATATTTACCCAACCCGTTCACCACGAGTAGGTAGTGACACAAGGTCACAAGTATTGTGTATCAAAATAACATTTTCAGTAACAATGGATCTGTGAAACTAGCTTGTTCCCCATTATTGGAAATCCGATGGAGAATTATCTTCCCCTGAATCGCCAATATGATGTTGACGCCAGAATCAAACCCCAGCACTTGTCTGTAGGCCGTCGACCTGAACGGAGGCGTTTTTTAACAGCATACTTTCTGAAGACCGTTTCGACAGTATACTTATCAGAAGGCTGAGGACCTAAATAGTCAACTTAAGAAGGGCCCCATCCACCGTCATTTAAAAGATTGTTACTTAGGCGAGTAGCTTCTAAACGGCATTTCCTACACTTTTTTACCTATCATACGAGAACTGACCAAAACGGACGCGTCTCTACAGAAACTCTGAAACCACAGCGAGCAGAATACCCCTGTTAGTGCCACCTCTCCAATGAACAGAATTTCACCTCACAGATAAGTCTTGTAGCAAATGCTATTCAAATTTGCAACTTATTCTTGTACTATTTGTCAATGCATGTATTAAATTTCCACTGTGTGTTTGTCTTCTTTCGTCCGAACAATTTGCCTACAACTGGGAGAATTAAGAGCCCCCCCCCCTTAAAACCGTAATTCCTCTAACCATTACATCACAACGGAGGCGAGTGGTGTAATAGTTAACGTTGTGGGAAATGAACATAGCGTGGCGAGTTCAAACCATGGATGGTTACATTTCACATATGATAATATCCTTGGAATTGGTATGAATCCTACAATTATCCATCTAGCTATGATTAAAATAGTAGCACAGACACAGACTATGCTCTTTCAGCTTTATATAACAACCGGTCTAGGTAAAGAACAACTCTGTATTCAAATCAAAGGTGGTATTTTCTCGTTAGTCAAAACAAACCATATGACCTTTAGGAACCCCTTTTTGATCTCGATTAAGAAAGGACATGTCTTTCATTTACATCGTCAATATCCAGTTGTTTGTTAGGGGTTAGGATTAGAGGTTAGTTTTATAATTTTTTAAAAATCTAAAAATCGTCTGTTAAAACATCCGTTTATTGACGGTGATAAAGACCTGATAGTACTGTAATAGAAACAAAAGAAACGTTTAACGAGGTTTAATACGTGTAACTACGATAAAAAATATCCTCTGTATACGTTTTTTCCTATTTTCTATATTTACATACTGTCCGATTTATTTCCATTTTCACAGATAATATATATATATATATATATATATATATATATATATATATATATATTAGCTGATGAGCCATGAAACTGTGAAACAAGATTGTATTTGGATGACAACACGCACGCACGCTCATATATATATATATTAGTAGAATGGTATAGCCAGATAACACACACGTGTTTAACTAGAGGATCATCAGGGTTAATTAATACGAACAAAAGTGGAAGTAAACAAAGGTATTATATCGGAAGATTATATATATATATATATATATATATATATATGAAGAAATTTGAAAAAGGAAGTGTTGCAAAAATAAATCATTTTATTTTTGGAACACTTCGTTTTTCAAATTTTTTCATATTGTCGGAATTATTTCCATATTTACTCCATATATATATATATATATATATATATATATATGGAGTAAATATGGAAATAATTCCCGTGTATATATATATATATATATATATATATATATATATATATATATATAAATAAATTCTTAGGTAAACGATCTTATTTGAATAGTATGATTTTTATATTCTTAAGCAACAGTTAACAGAAATGTATTAACTCTTTCTCTTGAAGAAAGCTTTGACGTTTTGAGGTGTGAATAAATGAGATTTGTCCCGGTTTGGAAAATGAGATTAGCAAACCATAAGGAGAACAATCCCTATCAGAAGTTGATAAGCAATAACCATTAATAAATGTCCGTTGGGATATTATTGTCTGGATTTGATTATATGAAACATAAAGGAAGGCTACAATTTGCTTGCTCAATCTCAGACCTTTGGGGAAATGCAGAATAATATATTTGATTGTTAAATCTATCTGTTCGTTTTGAATCTCCAAATAACAATATTTCATTCGTACCGCTATCTTCCCTCTCTCTTCCTTCATCTCTCTCTCGCTCTCTCTTATATATATATGTATGAAATTAATATTTTAGAAAAAACAAACACATGTTAAAATTTGCTGACAGAAATATGTTTCGACCCTTTATTGAAGTGGTCTCCATCAAAAGCGAGGGGTGTGTGATAGAGAGACGGTATGAGTTGACCGTTATAAGACGAAAGTGGTACAGATGAAACGTTCAATTTTCATAGCTGGAATTTAAAAAAAAAAAAATTTAATTTTGAAAATGCATATTCTGTTTTGAAAATAACATAAAATAAATTCACACACACCTCGCTCTTGATGAAGACCACTTCTACAAAGGGTCGAAACAGATTTACTGTCGGATTCATTTCCATTCACTTTTTTCATATATATCTTCACGGAAGAAATGTATTTCTACAAGCTGTGAACACACAGATGACTCAGAAGTCAAGTTTTGCTTTTATACGCCCTGTCGCACAAATGACACGTGAGCCCCCCGGTTTTCAATCATATGCACATGTTTTGCATCTAATTGGCTGTCCCCATGGGAATTTACGTGACTGAGAAGCCGGGTCCTCGACAGGCAAGACCCGCCACAAACATCACATATGGCCAGGCATAAATGAAGGATATGTGTCCAGGACGTCCGACATGTGCCAGTTTCGTATTTCGAGCCGCCTTGTCTAAAACATCATCAATAAGTGTTCTCCAAATGAAACGATTCGGACCTGTCCTATCCTATTCCTCAAAATGTTTACCAATAGTTTTATATATATATATAATATATATATATATATATATATATATATATATATATATATGTGTGTGTGTGTGTGTGTGTGAAGAGAAGTGGAGGTGAATCCGACAGTATGTAATATAGTGATCAATTGAAAAAAATCGCAACACTGCAGCGTTGGCGAAATAAACATCACTTGTTTTATGAACTTGTGTTTTTTCAATTTTTCCCTATATTACACACACACACACACATACATACACATATATATATATATATATATATATATTTACATTATAATGTAAATATGACTTTGAATTGTAATATGCATACACACACACACACACACACACACACACACACACACACATATATATATATATATATATATATAGGCAGCATTAGATGAGGCAAATCTTATTGAATTCTATTACCCCAACGTGAGTAAATATTCATTTAAAGTTTTGTAATATTTACACATCGTTTCGGTCGATGTGTCCTTCGGCCTTCTTTAGAAGTTTCTTGGAGAAAAGGGAAACCGCCTCGATTTCGGGAACCTTTCGGACTCGGTAACTTTCATCTTATAATCAGAAGCCTTCACAAAACTTCGAACCAAACCAGTTATGCAATCCACTAGGGTAGATTCTGTGCATTCCGTTAACTATAACCGCGTACAAGTGTTAAGCTGTGATAAGAATTCTTTTATTATCGCACTTGGCTAGGATTGAACCTGTAACCTACAGATGATTGTCACTTAGGACTTTGCACTAGGTACCCACTGGACAATTCAGAGTAAGATTTTGGAATTTATGACAAAATGTTATTTTTACATAGAATATTAACCTTTATACTTATAAAGTGGACAAACAATCTGTTTGAGATGGCGATAGCCGACAATTTCGGGGAGATTACATGCTTAATTGAGGTCATACCTAATTTGAAAATTAATTAGCTATAATTAAATGAATTAGGCGTGCATTTAAACCTATATGCAAAATATACATACATATATATTGTAAGAAGAGATTCAAAGTTATATATACTTTGAATATACAAAACTCCGACGAAGGTTAACAGACAAAACATTTAATATATACAGCACATGGATATGACTAGATACAAAGTACATAGGTAAAAGGGTACCTAAACAAGGAGTACATAAATAAAGATGAAGACACATTCATGAATGGTACAAGAAAACATATAAAAGTACAGACATGAGACTAGGGATAGTCCATGCTGTGTGAAGAACTTAAAGTAATGTAAGTGGGACCAAAAGCCCCAACGAGAAGGAGTAGACCGTGTCTACTCCATGTGGCTCGTAGTTACTGGGCAGGAAAAAGAGGCCGAAAGGGTTTAAACCCGGTGCTTAAATACTATAGCCCCCTAGCGGGCACCAGCAAACTAAATCAGGCAGACAACTCCACCAGGCAAATACGAAACTAACGCTACAAATATATATATATATATATATATATATATATATATATAATGATAAACCTAATAAGTCAGATAAACCTACTAAATGTTTCGCTTAGTGCTCTTCAGGGGTCAGATCTTTGCCCTGAAGAGCACTAAGCGAAACTTTTAGTAGGTTTATCTGACTCATTAGGTTTATCTTAATTATTTGGTCTACTTAGGTATTGAGCACTCTTGTTAGCTTTAGAATATCCTGGCGGTTTTTATATGTATATATATATATTTTTCATATATATATATACATATAAATTGTTTTTTCTTTTGGCCTAGTATTGTATCAATCGATTATTTTTGGTTGGTACGATTATCATGGTCTTTTTGCCGGTTTTTTTCTTACCGCAAGGGTTTACCAACAAGCTTGGTATATATATATATATATATATATATATATATATATATATATATATAAATATTCTATATTTTGGCAGAATATGTCTGATATTTAATCAAATATCAGACATATTCTGACAAAATATAGTAATTCAATGCCTGAATAAGATAACAGATCTGAAACACCTGTCGCATGCATATGTAAGGTGATAATAGAATTTTAAAAAAAAACAACAATTCTTTTTGCAAACCTTTTTTTATAGAATATCTAATTTTCTCCCGTTGGACCCATAACAATTCTTTTTTATATATATATATATATATATATTATATATATATATATATATATATATATATAGTGAAATGGTATATTCAGATAATACACACGTGTTTAACCAGGGGATCATCAGCGTTAACTGCGATGAGTTAATTAACACGAACAAAAGTGGAAGTAAACAAAGGCATTATATCGGTCCCGCAGATTGAAGGAACGCAGATTAAGGTATGTGTTCATAATGAAACACGCTGTAAATACCATTTAAGTGAGGATGTTTTTTTATGAAATCACCCTGTAAGTTATGGACCACAATCGAAACTACCTGTACCTAAATGTGTATTCTTTATGAATCACCTTGTAAACACTGTATGTTCTTGATGAGACATACAATGAACAACATATAAATAAGGATCTCTTCTTTATTAAATACCTTGTAAACACCCTGTAACTTAGGATGTGTTCTTTATGAAACATCTTGTAAACAGTTGTAAGAAAGGGTGTGGATATTTGTCTCATACCCCACTTGTATGGACTGGGCACAAGGCCTCCTTTTAATGTGGGCCCACCCACAAGCCGAAGCTCATGGTTTGGAAAGAAAAAAAATTGCGTCGATCCCATCGGCATTCCCTCTCAAGAGGGGCGCCTCAGGCGCTAAGCAATAAACCCAGCCCTGTCCCCAAAGGGGCAGGTAATGCCTGGAGGGATGCCCTTCTGGGATCGACGCTATTAATTTAACACAACTCACCGGTCCAGTGGCCGAAGCACACCCGCCCCGAAGGACGGGTTGGTAGTATAGTGTAATTGTAAGAAAGGGTTTGTCATTTATTAAATACACTGTAAATACCTTGTAAATAAGCTCGTTTCCTTGGTGGCACAAAGTGTAAACAACACCAGGAAAATGTGTTTATGTCCTTTGTGAAGGTTGGGCTCTTAATGAGACACCTTGTAAACAGCCTGTAAATTAACCTCTATGCATGAACAGAAACATAAAATTCGAAAGGGTCACCGACCTTTCCTCGCAATAGATTAATCATTCCAAATGCTATAACATTGCTTAGGTCATGAAGGCATATAACAATGAATATATAATCATTGTGAATGTTGATACTCACCAGTGTGTAATATACTTGAATATATTCAGGAGGGAATAGACACTTCCTTAATTTTCGTCTTGGAGACGATGCTTAGAATATTACCATTGATTCTCAAAAGAATTGTATGTTAATGAGGAATCCAGATTGGATTCGATAATTTACGACATAAAAGGGTCCGGTTTAACTCAGTTGGTAGAATCGCACGTATCCTGATGCGATACCAGTCCCGTCATCTCAGCGCATGAGTAGCACAGACTGAGTAATCTGATCTGTGTGGTAAAGTGAGGTTATGACGGTAACTGTTGCATCAACTCAGCAAAAACAATCTCCCTGGTGTAGCGCTAGAGAAAAGGGGATAGACACCCTCGCTGACCGACTGATATCGACAATAGGTCATTCAGCCAAATGTTACCCTTCAAAAATCAAGAGATTATTCAGGTATATATGGAGGTATGTGGTGTAACGGTTAGAGTTGTAGGAAATGAACTCGTCGACCCGAGTTCAAATCCTAGACCAGGCTGTTTGCATTTCACATAGCACTAATACCCTTGTTAAATGTATTAATCCAAATATTCTCCCTCCAACTATGGGGAAAATAGTAGGGCAGACTAGGCTCTTTAACCCTGGCTAAGTAACCGGTCTAGGAGAAGGAAAACTCTGAATTCAAACCTGTTAATCTCCGCTTAACAAATTGACCTTGTGTCGTATCCAGCTCGTGCGGGGGATGGGGTACATATATATATAAAGGTATATAAGTCCTGCTTGTCTAAAAATTTGACACGATGCTGAGATTCAAATTCGTTAATCGAGAATGCAGAAGCATCGGTCGACTGAAACCCTTTCAAGACATTCGATTTAACTCTTGATTGGTTGTTTCCTTAGTTTAATGGCATATAACACCTTGTGGGTGCCAAATATTGTTTTTTATTTTAAATTGAAATAATTTTCATTATCTTCATATGTATCAATAAATTGGTAGAAATACTTCTCATTAATTTCATGTCTACAAATAAAATGGTAAAATATGTTTCATTAACTTAATGAGTATTAATAAATACTGGTAGTTGACACTCAGCCTACTCCTTCGAGCAACTACATGATGAAAATAGGATGGGTAACTGCCGTAACAGCAATTCGAAAAATACCGTCAGGACAATCATATAGTTGCTAGGGCTTGGCGTGAATAACCGATTGAGCAGACGGAGCCTCTCCAACCAACCGTCTAGTTCAAGTAAGGACTGAAGTGGTGTGTTGCATGTCATGGAGCTACTTATTACCCGGGTCACAGACCGCTCAGAGAAAACAATACCAACCTCAGACATTATAAAATAAAAATTAAGAATGTTTGTTATATTAAGCTTTAAGCTTTTTATTAGTAGTATCCCGCACGGATTAAATGATCTTTGTACAATAATCAAGCTAAGATCCAATTACCGTCGAAAAGGTAAGACACGGCAACAAGCAATCGTAACTTAATACAATTCTCTCTTGTTGCAACTATACTGCAGAATGACAGGGTATTTATGAAACTCCACAACATCATAGAAACCAAGCAGCCAATCAGAATTCAAGGAATGGGATCACCCAAATATATGAATGGACTATTCTTGATTCCCATAAATACCAACTGCCTTGGACACTACTTCAGTTGTGCTTAGCCAGTTGCTGTTGTTTAAACCAACAGTAGATTGACTGACTGACTGACTGACTGATTTCAATAATCTTGAACTATTAGGTTTACAGAGCTTAGTAAAATAATGTTAAAATACGGAAAATACGGAAATATGTGTCACATAACTAAGGACATTCTGACGTCAATGGTGACGTAGTTTCAGCTACAGACAAACAGTTACACAATCTCCGGTTAAATCGAACTTAACGGAACTAAATTCCAACATCTTTAAGCCGTAACACAGATTCTCAAAGATACGTGGTTAAAATTAACTGACCTGAAAAAATGTAAAACTTTTAAACAAAATAACTGGTGCATTATATGTTTTATCCTTAATATATCAACACTGAAAATTTCATTAAATTTGGTTAATTCCCTAATTTTTGTTATTTTTTTTTTTTTTTTCGATGAGGTGACATACGATGGTGGAATTTAGGTCCGTTAAGTTCGATTTAACCCAATCTCTATTATAATAAGTTTTTTTTTCGGGGTTAACGAATGAAAAATCGGAAATATTTCAGTTTTAAAACTGACTGATGAAGCAGCGAATATTCTGGGTTTACTATCGACTTTCTGTCATAGTTTCTTGGATACTGTCAGCACTTTTATGACATATGAGACTTATGAGCAGAATTGTAACGTCAACCCAGACTGATGGGGAGAAATATTGAAGGAGTAGAGGATGATTAACAGTATGAAAAGGGTTTGCCAAATTTTATTTCGACGGCATCCATTGATTTTGGAACAAAATTATTTAGAGAAGATTTAGAATAAATTCTTTACACACCAACACACACACAAGAATATATATATATATATATATATATATATATATATATATATAGATAGATGAAAATTGTATGTCCTATATATTTAACTAACGTAAATGAAATGAAAGAGCATAAATATTGGTTTTTGCTCTATTTTGGTGTACCATACACCTTCTCCTCTCTCTCTCTCTCTCTCTCTCTCTATATATATATATATATATATATATATAGATAGATAGATAGATAGATTTAGTTTTTGTATTGTTAATAACATGAAAACTGAGGTAAAACGTTGTTTCTCTCTATTTTTTTCTATCTCTCTCTCTGTTTTTCTTTGTCTGTCTGTCTCTCTATAAATATATGTATATATAAAAATAAAATTCGAAGGCAATACAATGCGTAAAAAAGACAAAAAAAAATATGTTTATATATATATATATATATATATATAAGATGTTTTATATGTTTATATATAATATATATATAAGATGTTTTATATGTTTAATATATATATATATATTATATATATATATATATATATATATATATATATATATATATATATATATATATATACACGTTTTTGACGAGAGGATGATTGATGATTTTTTTTTTTTTTTTTTTTGAAAAGTGACTTATTTCCTCTTTTCATCATTCTTGTGTAAACAATTCAGTTACCCGATAACGTTATATAAACAAAAATGTCTAACATTAACCCAGGTCCCATAAACAGAATCATGACAAGTGGCTCAAAGATCTCAATATTTACTGGAAAGCCGGATGATCTGAAACTCTGAAAATATTGCATCTTATTTATTCAGAAACAGAGAGACATGTTTAACAGCAGAAATAAATAGAAAATAGACTTCAGTTATTCACAATCCATAATATTATTTTGTGTAAAAAAAATATAGGGGGTGAAAGAGAATGGAAAAAGCCAGGAATGTTAAAGTTACGTGTACATGGCAAGTTTTTAGGTAAACCAGTACAACGCAACATGGTGTTTTCTTAGTGGTCAAGAGATGTCCCCTGGCAAAGTGTGGAAAAATAAAGTTGTGAGGTGAGAATGTAAGGTCAGTTTGGAACGAAGCGGTGAGTGAGTGAGACGTAATCTGCCACCTAAGGCATTTTAACTTTGGGGGAAAATATAATTATCTCATAAGAAAAAATGTTCGCTTTGTATTATTATTAAAAAATATATATAAATGGCACAAGACAAGATATCCTCCAGCATCCCAAGTTGGTTCCAGAGTCAAAACACCAAATAATGCCAACATCAATTCAACATCAGATCCAAAAGCCAGATTCCAGCCTCTCGAAGTAGAACAAAAATAGAGATAAATATACCACTATTATTTTTATATTACATACAATCACTTTATTCCAAAATGAGAGCCGTAACGCAACATTTTGGTCAGTCTATGAAATTTTCAGCAGAACTTAAAATGAAAATAAAAAAAACGTTGTCTATGTGTACTCTATATAACGGGGCATATTTACAGTTAAATGTCAAGGGAAAAAAATATGACTTAATCAAATGTTGTTGACAGAAAGAAGATAATTGAGATTCGAAAATTTGATGATGAATCAAAATCAAGAAATCTTTTTTTTATTTATTTAAATCTGTTTCCTGTTTATATCTTCTTCGTAAAAAGAAAAATAATCATTTGCCTTCCTGTTTATCAAATATTTTCATTATATTGCTTTTATGGTGAGATTAATTTAGACACATTTCGCGAAGGTGGGGTAGTGGTAGCATCGAAATATAATAACCACAACACATCAGTAGAGTGGTACTTTGATTTCGGAGTACGCCAAGCTACGAATTGTCTAAATTACTAGCTGTCACTCGGTCGATTTTTTGCTTTGTGTTGAGAGCTCAAATTCGATTCAGATTGGTTGGCAACCTTCAGTCTATTTTAGTCTGTTTGTTTGTTTTGTTTTACGGCATATCAACCTCAGTGGGTCATTTAATGCCGATAAAGTTTTGAAATAAATCAAATTCTTAATGGATAATACAATTTTTTTTATAAATAGATTTTTCTATTTAACCCATAGACGGGACCATAACAGGTACTACCACTCCGGGTCAGAGTGGACCAGGGAGCAATGGTTATGAACGGATGCTCCGCATTCCCCAAACCTCCAAAACTGGAACCTCACCATCAGATGAGGTTAACGTCATTCCCAGGACATGTAGACCCGCAGCCACCACCTTCTAGCACCCATATGATAAAAAGGGTTAGGCTTGCCATAAGGGCAATAGGGTTGGGAAAAATCATATACGTGCTAGGGCTTGAGTGACCAGCCGATTGATCGGAGGGGCCTCTCCGACCGCCCGTTCTAGCCTAAGATAGGGCCAAAGTGGAGTATTGCAAGTCATGAACTGCAATCACTCACCTGGGCTCCATCCTTAAGCATCACGGGTCGCCACCAACGCAGCCAACAGGTGGCCTCATTGGGGTCTTACCCCTCTGCAGAGGTGCAGTCGGTGCATTCTAACGCCCCAGCCGACAGGGCGGCCGTCGATTTTAGACGATGGCGTATTTTTTTTCTCTCTCACTTACAGCTACGTGAGTGGCTCAACCAGACCGATCCTCGAATGGCAGTCTCTTGGTGCAATGGCTGCAAACAAAAAGGTGAGGCTTTCTGTAGGTGTTGGGTGCTGCCTGTGTTTCTCCTTTCTTTTAGCCTCTCTTTCTGTGGCTGCTTTTTTCCTCTCTTCTTCACTTCTTTTTGTTCCTTGTTTGACGAGGAGGGCGCCAGGTTGCCACGCCGTCTTTGCACGGAATGTCTCATCATTGTATTATGGACGAACATCTTTATGCGATTAGATACGCGCCTACATGTCATAATCTTGTTAATAAGAACATTAAGTTTCAATTTATTACGCAAAAATAAAATAAAATTATTCTGCGTTATTATTCGGACTATTGTCCCCATCTTCATTGTTATTTGTACAACGTTTCGGCCGATATACCCTCTGCCGGGCCGAAACGTTGTACAAAATAACAATGAAGATGGGGACCATAGTCCGAATAATGCAAATAATACTAATCTTCAAGCCCTCATCTCAAACATTCAGAGAAATAAAAAAAAACAATTATTTATAAAAAATTAACCATTAAAACAAATTACCGGGTCTGTTTAGCTCAGCCGGTAGAGCTTTTGACTAGTAACCATGAGGTTATTGGTTCGATACCGACTTTATTTTACTTTTGTTTTGATGCAATATAATGCTATTTTTCTGAGGCAAAAAATCGTTAAAAAAATGTTCGGATTATTGGTTGTAGGGCTGGAACGGTTTAATGATATTTCAGGTTACTTCGATTAGGAAAATATGCAGGGAAATTGAGTTACGAGCGGATATAATTAAACTCGTAAGTCAAGGTACCACTATACTTTCTTTTATTTTAAAACGAAGCAGCTGTATTTCACTGATTACAACATTTTTGATAAAGCACCACAGTATTTTGTCGTATCGTTTCTAAAACTAAGGAATATTTTGATTTGAATTTTGTGTCATTAAACTAAATAGGAAAAGCACTTACCAATCAATCATTGATTCACTCAGCTTTAGTATAATGATAGATATATAAATTTGCAGTATTGATAGGTGAGGATTTGGTAGAATCATTCTGGCAATCAGAGTTCCAAAGGATCGGTGGAGGGTTCGACGTCATTTCGAAGAAATCAGATAATTGAGAATTGACTGCAAAGTGGAGAGGCATATAACCATGTCTAAAAAACGAACGCTTACAATTTCTATAGAAAAGTCGGTAATCTTCAACTTGTTCCTCGTAAATTCCTACTATAAAATAAACTGAACCCTCATTTTATGTCCGTGTTTTTGCAATAAATGTTTTATTTTTCTTGCACCGGTTATTTTACAATACTAAATATATTTTATTTATTTATTTTAATATTTACTTCAATGTGTATATTCTAAAAGTTTATGTTTTGTGAGAATGGTTAGTTTTAAGGTGGGGGTTCGTTTTACACTTCAAATTTTTACTCGTAAATTCTTATCATATAACTGGGATTGGCTCAGATAATGCCCAAGCCTAATTTTATGGTAGGAATTTACGAGTAACAAGTTGAAGATTACCTTTTGTTGTTGTTATTTCTTTTCTTTTTTGTTTTCGGCTTTGGTACTTTAAATTAAAAACGTCAGATTTTAATCATCGTCAACGAAAAAACTAAAATTACGGTTATAAAAGGAGGATCCAATTTATGCCTAAATTGTAAAACGAGCCCCCACTTTAAAACTAACCATTCTCACAAAATAAAAACTTTTAGAATATACAAATTGTAGTGAATATTAAAAAAAATAAAGAAAATATATTTAATATTGTAAACGGTGCAAGAAAAATAAAACATTTATTGCAAAAACACAGACATAAAATGAGGATTCAGTTTATTTTATGGTAGGAATTTACGAGGAACAAGTTAAAGATTACCGAAAAGTCGGCTTTCAGTATATAAATTCTGCCAAAATATGATTACCCGTCCCTCCTCGACTCTACCACCGTCATTTTGTGCTAGTCTCAAGCATGTTTCGTAAATATCTACGTCTGCATTACAATGACAGTGAGTTATTTGAATTCTTCACAACAAGCACAGTTCATTAAATGTAACGTTAGAATTAACATAGAAATTTTGTTTAAGAAAAATCGTGCTGTCTTCAATGGAAAGAGAATAAAAACAAAGAGATGAAAATATATGGCTAACTCTGTTTGAGATTTGATGTCTCACATAAAGAAACGTGAAACACAAAGGTGAATAAATCGCACACCAAGGGCACCTCACATTGTGTAATGGTTAGCAAACTAGATTTGCAGACCCTTGTTAATGATTTTGATTCTCATTGAGCGCTGTATCTTTCTGGCCTTGTGCCACATCTAAGTTAACCTTAGTAAATAGCGTAGTGTAATGGTTAGTAAATTAGATTTGCAGACTATTGCTAATGACTTCAATTCTCACTGGGTGCTCTCTACTTCTGGTCTTGTGCCACATCTAATCTAAGCTTAGTAAATAACTAGGGCACCTTACGTAGTGTAATGGTTAGCAAACTAGATTTGGAGACCATTGTAAATGATATCGATTCTCATTGGGTGCTCTATATTTCTGGCCTTGAGCCACATCTAATCTAAGCTTAGTAAATAACTAGTGCACCGTACGTAGTGTAATGGTTAGCAAACTAGATTTGCAGACTATTGTTAATGAGTTCGATTCTCATTTAACGCCCTGAAATTCTGGCCTTGTGCCACATCTAAGCTAAGCTTAGTAAATAACTAGGGTACCTTACGTAGTGTAATGGTTAGCAAACTAGATTTGGAGACTATTGCTAACGACTTAGATTCTCACTGGGTGCCCTCTACTTCTGGTCTTGTGCCACATCTAATCTAAGCTTAGTAAATAACTAGGGCACCTTACGTAGTGTAATGGTTAGCATACTAGATTTGCCGACCATTGTTAATGATTTCGACTCTCACTGGGCGCCGTGAATTTCTGGCCTTGTGCCACATCTAAGCTAAGCTTAGTAAATAACTGGGGTACCGTACGTAGTGTAATGGTTAGCAAACTAGATTTGGAGACCATTGTTAATGAGATCGATTCTCACTGGGCGCCCTATTTCTAGTCGTGTGCCACATCTAATCTAAGCTTAGTAAATAATTAGTGCACCTTACGTAGTGTAATGGTTAGCAAACTAGATTTGCAGACCATCACTAATGACTTCGATTCTCACTGGGCGCCTTGAATTTCTGGCCTTGTGCCACATCTAATCTAAGCTTAGTAAATAATTAGTGCACCTTACGTAGTGTAATGGTTAGCATACTAGATTTGCAGACAATTGTTAATGAGTTCGACTCTTATGGGGCCCATTATACTTCTGGTCACCTCATGTAGTGTAATGGTTAGCCAGATAGATTTACAGAACATTGTTAATGAAATCGATCCTTATTATGCCCTATACTTTGGGCCTTGTGCCACATCTAAGCTAAGCTTAGTAAATAGCTACATATCACGTCAATCTCGAAAGCCGTTGACATTCAAGGCTTCATTTATTTTTTTTTAAATCCCTTCTAATTCTTATTATTTATATTCTTTTTTTTTTCTTTCTTCTTTACAGTTTTCATTACTCGTTTTTTTTTCTCTCCAAATTCCTGTCATTTTTGCTTTCTGTTCTTAGTTATTGTTTCCGCGTTTTTTTTAAAAATTTTCACTTCTTTACTTCTTTTTCGCGTTTTGTCTTTTCTGTTCAAAAAAGGCCTCTGTTATTAACTAGGTTTCGCTATGTTTGTGTGACGGGCGAATATGCGAGCTTACAAAAGGGTTGACATTAAGCCGAATGCCTTTAAGGCTGAATAGATTGATCTAACATCAAGATTGAAAAAAAAAGAAAATGGAAAGAAAGAGGCAACACAAGAACAATGAAGGGAAAGTAAGAAAATATAACGAACGAGAATGGTGTCACTTTTATTTCTTTATTTTATTTTTCTCTTTTTTAACTTTTAGATAGAAAGGTTCACGGTCATCGAATCCATTGGATTATCATAAGATACATTAATGACGATATTGCTGGTTCTAGTTGAAGAGAAGGATATTAATTAGCATTTCATTTCACCGGTTTGGTTTCTTTGTTTAGTGGATTATTTTATGACAAAGCAGTCCTTGTAGAAAATCAGTAATCTACTATTTAACCCGTAGTAGGGTAAGGGGCCGGGTTAACTCAGTCGGTAGAGCGTTCGGCTAGAAACCACAAGGTTCCTAGTTCGATACAGGTCCTCGCCAACTCAGCGTATGAGTAGCACAGATCTGTGCGGTAAAGTGAGGAGCTGATGGTAGGTGTGGCGCTCCACCTCAGACGCGAAAACAATCTCCTTGGTCTAGCACCATTGAAAAGGGGATAGACTTCCTCGCTGACTGGCTGATACTGACTTTAGACCGCCCCGTCGACTTTACTTTTTACTTAGGGGGATATGAGAGTTCACACCTTTACCGATTGCACTAGTTCGAAAGTTAACGTAATATCACGACTGGATTTCGAACTCGCTTACTACGATTTTGCAGTGCACACGTTAGCCAGTAAGCCAAGGGCTCTCTCCCGCAGTATTTAAATCATAGCTAGGTGTTTGATGTGGTTCATACCTTTCGCAAGGGGGTTAGTCCGAAAGTGAACATAATAGCACGATTGGATTTTGAACTCGTTTATTATGATGTGGCATACGTTTGATTATACGTTTGCAATGACGCCACGGGGACTCCCAACACAAAAACAATGGAGAGAATTTAAGAGAACGAGAATGGTGTCACTTTTTATTTCTTTATTTTTTTGTTTGATTTTTTAACTTTTAGATATAAATCATGACGGCCATTGGGTTACAGTTGTAAAGACGATATTGCTGTTTTTTGTTGGAGAGTAGAGTCCTAATTAGCATTTCATTGGTTTGATTTCGTATCTTCGTTTAATGGATTATTTTATGACAAAGTCATCCTTGTAGAAGATCATTAGTGTACTATATATAACCTCCTCGAACCGGGTAAAAAAATACAAGTAATCTTTAACACTAATAAGAATTTGTTCAAAAATAGGAAAGAACANCCCGCTGTCCTCCCTCCCTCACTCCCTACTAACTCACCCCCTAACCTAATCACATGTACTTGCCTCGTAAGTTTGCTTTCATAAAAATCTTGTGACTGAGGATGTCCGTATAAATCGGACGAAACGTTTCAACTCTTAGTTTTGTTTTGAGTTATCATTTTCTTGTTCACTATCCTTTACTTACCTCATACTGTCGGATTCTACTACATACATCCTCTCTTCACCAAGACACACAGACACACAGACACACACACACACACATATATATATATTATATATATATATATATATAATATATATATATATGTAAAAATGGAAAGGAATTGAATCCGACAATATGAGGAAAAATGAGTAAAGAAAGTAAATGGATAAAATGAATTTAATCGATCACTTACATATGTGTTTTCGGTCAGTTTATGTGTTTTTTTTTTTTGTTTTTTTTTTTTTTTTCAACGAATTTTTCATAAAAATAAATTTTCACTCTGATGAAGTCGATTCTTGTATGTGTGCAAATATTTTCACACACATAAACTGACCGAAGCAACATGTGTAAGTGATCGATTAAATTAATTTATTCCATTTACTTTTCTTTTCTTTACTCATTTTCCTCATATATATATTATATATATTTTGACATTAAATTAAACCAGAAGAGTTGATTGTGCCGTTAAAAATCCAACCAATAAACAAAAAATCAGACATGTAGTGTAAAAATATTTCTTGTTTCCTTGCTCTCCGGCGTAGATGAATATGGAAGACACTATTTTTGAATTGCGCAATTATCCACTTTAGGCCAACAATTGTCCATGACGAAACACTGCAGCAAGCGTTTTCTAAATTTCACAAAACTTTGTCCCCAAGTTTTATTTAATAATTTGCATATATTTCATCTCATTAGAATCTTTAACGGAGAGACAAAGAAAAATATGCGGCATGTTATAATAATAGATACTCACACAAAAGTAAATACTCATATATATATATATATATATATATATTATATATATATATAAATATATTAAATGATGGAAAACCTATACAAGAATAGAAGAATGGAGGAAAACCAAATTAATGAGAGAGAGATAATATGGAGAACTTTTTGTGCGCAAATTTATGTAAATAAAACGTCAAACCACTGACTTGAAAGCAAATGTCCCCATCCTACACAACACATATACACATAAAGTATATATATATATATAATTATATATATATATATATATAATATTATAATTATATATATATTGTGTGTTATAATATTATATATATATATATATATATTATATATATAATATATATATATATATATATATATTATATATATATATATATAGGAGAGAGAGAGAGACGCAATGTTGTTACTTGTTATTATATGGTATATTATTACATATTATATATATAAATATGACACACACACACAACATATATATATATATATATATATATATAATAATATATGATATATTCTTACTTGGTATCTCTCTCTCTCCTTTCTCTCTCTCTCTCTCTCTCTCTATATATATATATATATATATATATATATATATATATATATATATATGATATATTTTTACTTGTTATATATATATATTATATATATATATATATATATATGATATATTTTACTTGTTATATATATATATATATATATATATATATATATATATATAAAATATGACATTTGTATATACATATTGATCTTTCTATTATAGGCTTTGCACGCACATATATATTTATGTATTAATATTGCATACGTTTACTTGGTTTAAAATATAATGGATTTATAATTAATGACAGGATTAATATATATATATATATATAATATATATATATATATGCATAGATTCCTTTGTCACCCAATAAATAGATATGTAAAACCTATATATTTATCTTATTTATATTATGCACAGATATATATATTATATATATTATATATATAATATAATATATATATAATATATATGCATAATATATATATATATGCATATATATGTGAATATATATATACTTTCATTATAAACTTCACATATGCAAGAATGCACAGGGGCTACTGACATAATACGTGTGGGATACATGCTAATAGACCATCCCCCCCCATTATATATATATATATATATTATATATATATGTTTGGTTGAACTAGAGTGACAATTCCTGTAGTACGAGTTCTGTTCATCCTTTCAAGGTATCTGGCCATCTTTTGGTGTCAGGATGGAACTGTGTAGCAATCCATCAAAGGTGTCTCTATGGGCGCTTTCGCATGTCGATCGGCCATTTCAGGTTGGAAAATGATGGTATGTTTCGTGGTGTCTCGTTTTTAAAGTAAACAAGCAGTAGCATAGGAATTGGTAGTGGAGATAGTAACAATTGGTAGTGGAGGTAGTGGGATTGGTAGTAGTTCGAACGAACGATGCAGTAGAGATCTTGCGGAGGGGTGGGCAACAAGTTTGTGAGAAGGAAGGGGGGAAATTGGAAGAAGAATCGGCGGGAAATTATAGGCATTTGAGGACATGTTGACTTGTTTCGAAGTTTATTTTGTTTAAGGTGGTTTTTTTTGTTTGATATATAGAGCTTCGATTATTTGAAGTTTTTGTTTGTTTTTATCTTTATGTAGTGTGAGTGTATTTTCTGTTAAAATTTTGCGGTAGGTAGAGGTGGGCATGCGTGTGTTTTAAGGTGTTGATTATAGAACTCGTATATATAATATATATATATATATATATATAATATATATATATATATATGTGTCACATTTCAGCTAAGTTAAGAACTGTTGTTGTACAATTCTATTTTATGAATTTTCTTGTTTATTAATTCTTACCTTTCATTTTGCTAACACTTTATTTTATTTTTTATGTTCCCACGTGCTAACAGATCTTCTCTCCGCCCCTCATTAACTTTGT
>CM042165.1:75338889-75353889 GCA_023376005.1 Doryteuthis pealeii
TATACAGTGATGCTGAAACCTTTTTATTTTAGTGCGTCTTGGGACGAACATATGTACTCTGAATGAGTCCCCGGAAAATTTATGGGTCCGAACTAATGTTTCTTAATAAATTTGTGGGTTTTTATTTATGATCTGGGGAAACAACTAAAGCAGTCTAAATGCTACCTTGTAACCTACATCCTACTTTGTAAAGGGAAGAAAAAAGAAAAACATTGGTACGCATGGACATGATTTTACTGTGTCTTTTTAGATTTTGCAGGTCAGGGACGCAGGACGCGTACCTGTCAGCATCTCTGTGTATGTATATTTGTACAACGACTGTGTGCATGTCGTCTTATTAAAAAAGAAAAATTGGTGGAGACCAGCAAAGACCAAAAATCAATCTTATATATGCATAAAATGATAATGTTTGTATGTATGTATGTATGTATGTATGTATCAATCTTATATGAGGCAGCTTGAAAGATTCCATTAACACTGCCTTAGACATATCGTTGGTCTGAAAAGGAAAGCCCTGTTCCAGATACGGCGGTCTTGACCAAATCCCAAACAAGTAGCATTGCTGTAATTGTGATGAGGAATCAGATGCGTTGTGCGGGGCATCTTGTTCGGCTTGATGACTCTAGACTACTAAAAACAGCTTTTTTATGGTGAGCTTCTTTTTGGCAAAAGTCCACAATACAAGCCAAAACGGTTTCGTGATAGTGTGAAGGAGTGTCTAGTGAGCTTTGGTATTCTCGTCAATAATTGGGAGTCCCTGACATCTGATCGGGGGCAATGTAGGGCTGCGATATACAGGCGTGAAGAACTGTTTGAAGCTGGAAGGATGGACCGAGAAAACTCAGGAGAGCGTACCGAAAACGTGAAACTCTGCCGGCCAATTCTGGCGTTGTGTGGTTCTTTGTGGAGTGTGATCGGGCCCTGTAGTCAAGGACAGACTTGGTCAATCACATAAAATCACATCAAAGCTACCCGACTGCAATTGTTGTCTCTACCATGCCACGCTCTGATACCCAGCATGATCCGCAACATGAGGACTTTTTTATGTTCCGGCTGCACAAAAATGTGCCGAACAGCTGATGGCCTCAAGCTTCACATGAAAGTTCACAGTGATGAGTATACAACACCTGTCGACTCAGTCAACACTGATTGTTATGTGTGCTAGATATGTTCTAAGTTGTGCAAGACTTTGGCAGGATTGAAGAGTCATGGACGAGCTCACAAATGACAATGAATGAAGGAGTGGCAGTCGCGTGACAAGACGTTGCGATCAATAATATGTATGTTTCTACAACGACCGTGTGCTCATCGTCCTTTTATAAAGGAAAATTAGTGGAGACCAGGAAAGACCAAAATTCAATAAAATCTACACCCACTTTCTTTCCCAGAGGTAGTTAAACAGTTCTTACACTCTGTTGAGATTTTTGTGGATAAAAGGTGGACCCCGCTCCTACTTATAGACTAGGCCAGAATCATGTGACCTATCTCTTGGCCAATCACTGGCAGTACTCTGAGGTTGATACAATACTTACACCGACCTTACTAATTAATTACTGCAACATTCTTTGATGACGGATATAGGATTAAATCACTGGACCTTTACCAATACCCAGGATAGGACTTATACGCTCACCAAAGGATTCCATAACACATGAATTTCTTTAAGCTCTTTTCAACTAACCAAGGATGGCATTTAAAAACTTTACAAGCCGTTTTCCACAAGAAAATCAAAATCAAAATATGATAAGGGTAAAAATAAATTAAAAAAATAATTTTAAAATGACCAAAAACGCTCTAAAAAGAAAAATTAATATTTCCAATTTTAAATGCAAAAAACAAAAAATCCAAGCTGTTATCATTTCAATTTTTATCTTTTAATTATCAAGTTAATAGAGGGAAAAATATCACGAAAAGAAAAAAACAAACAAACAGATAAATAATAAGATTAAACAATTTAAAAACGATAATATATGAAGAATATAAGATAATAAAACAAATATATAGAATATCAATTTTAATCTATATATAAATATAGAAAACTGATTTATTTTTAACGTTTTAAATCCCAGGCAAAACTGGGTAACTCTGCTAGTATGATATAAAACATAAAAAATATCATACTAACTGCAATAAAGATATAATACGAAAAACGTGATACAGATAGCGGCAGAAATACCTCCCACATTATAAATTATCACCTGAGTGAGAAGAGTGAATATAGGCAAGTGAAAAGTATCAGCTAGATATAAAGACATGAAGGGGGTGGGGGTGGAAGTTAAATAGATTGATAGATAGACATACGGATGGATAGATTGAAGATAGACAGACGGGCTGATAAACAGACAGATAAATAAATACACACACACACACACACACACATACACACATATATATATATATATATATATATATGTATATTAATACGCTTGTTCCTTAATCCACCGACTGTTATCAACTTGCCACACACTCTGGTTAAACAATGAACCGTCCAATGTACGTTTTGAGTATCTAGTGTTGCTTATCCGCAGAATTCTTATATTTTATGAGAGTCGTAATCTCAGCTAAATCACGGACCATTCCGTTTTTATTATAAAGAAACAAAAGGACATGCTACACAGAAAAAATATAATAAGAAAGTAAGAAAGACAGCGAGAGAGAGAGAGAGAGAGAGAGAGAGAGAGAGAGAGAGAGTAGGAGAAAGATAGACTGATGACTATAATCTGTTTCAATCAAACATAATAAAAAGAAGGAAATAAAAAAGTGCAAGAGATATAAATCAAGTTTATTATACTTTTTACATATTGAACTATTTAAAAATAGCTCTTAAGTAAACATCAAACGTTGTAATAGTTAAATAACCATACCGTGGTATATCAACAGGTTCTGCTAGTATGTATATATATATATATATATATATATATATATATATAGATAGATAGATAGATAGATAGATAGAGAGAGAGAGAGAGAGAGAGAGTAGGAGAAAGGTAGACTGATAGGGTGATAACTATAATCTGTTTCAATCAAACATAATAAAAAGAAAGAAAGAAAAAAGTGTAAGAGAGTTAAATCAAGATTATCATACTTTTTACATATTGAACTATTTAAAAATAGCTCTTAAGTAAACATCAAACGTTGTAATAGTTAAATAACATACCGTGGTATATCAACAGGTTCTGCTAGTATATATATATATATAATATATATATATATATATATATATATATATATATAGTTTATAATTTGCTTGAAGCATTGTGTATATATTTGTTTGGAGGTTGATTTTGAAGACTATCACAATGCAGGTGTAAAGAATAAGGTAACAATGGTGTTGTGTGTTAACCTGTAATTTATTCTTGATATTTGAGATAATATCTCTTTTTCAGAAGATTACTGGAACTGAAGTCGTCTTGTTATGGCATTTCTTGTTAAATAATATTAATAATTATAATAAGAAATGATTAAATTTAATCATTTCTTATAATAATTATTAATATTATTTAACTAGAAATGCCATAACAAGACGACTTCAGTTCCCGTGATCTTCTGAAAAAGAGATTTTATCTCGAAAATTCAAGAATAAAATACAGGTTAACACACAACACCATTGTAGCCTTCAAAATCAACCTCAAAACCAATATATATATATATATATATATATATATATATATATATATATATATAATAATATAGGAGAGAGGGATGTAGATAAAATTATTTAGGACTGAGTTTAGTATGAGAGAAGACTATTAATAAAACCTGAATATTAGTAAATGTATCAAAAACATTTTCGTATTTTCCAGGCCTTTACTCCAACGCTTATTCAATGTGCGCTTTTAAAGAGTATGAATACATAATATTAATAATCGTATCGTTCTATCTATTAGGAATAATTATTGTTCATGTTCAGTCGACTATTGTTTTCAACTGATCACCCATACAGACAAAGATCGATTGTCTATTGTAGGGAACTCATGACTCTGCATCTTTTCAATCGATTTAGAATCTTGGTATGATAATTATGCCATCATCAACCAAGGTGATCGATTTTATTGGGAGATATCTGATCTTTTTTCACAAGAGATATTGTTATTTTATCTCAAGATCGCGTGAGAACAGACCTCATTTCTTTGTGACGTCGTTTAGATTATGTGTTTTTCCCAGCGGTCAGTAGTTTTGATAAATAATTAGAAGCAGCTACCCAGCGTCGCCTGGGTAGAGGTGGGGGGAGTTAAAAAAGGTAGTCATGCAAATCCATTATTGTTGAATCGTGAGTTGAACCCATTGAAATCCCTACGTAAAAATAGACCTTGCATTGTTCCAAACAATTTTTTTTTTTAAATGCATCTCTCCAATTTAAAGTATCATATACATTGTGTTATAATTTCAATTTCATCTTTTAATTATCTTCATGAAGATAAATCAAATCTTCATTATTTTCCCTCAAAAAGCAAGATCTGGTAATACTGAATATATATATATATATATATATATATAGGTAGAGCGTTCGGCTAAGAATCACAAGGATCCTGGTTCGATACCGGCCCTCGCCAACTCAGCGTATGAGTAGCACAGGAATATGTGCGGTAAAGTGAGGAGCTGATGGTAGGTGTGGCACTCTAACCCAGACAGACGCTAAAATAATCTCCTTGGTCTAGCGCCATTGAAAAGGGGATATACTCCTTCGCTGTCTGGCTGATACCGACATTAGGTCAACCCGATGCCATTAATATTGCCTTGAATTGAAACAAAGTTTCAAATCACGTATCAAAGTTTTTTTCTTTGTTTGTTTGTTTTTTTTATTGTTTTTTTTTATTTGAACTACATAGCCTGGGCGGTTTCATATGGAGGATAAACTATTGCCCATGCAGCAAATCTCCCCTCTCCACACTGCCGCTGTGATCCAAAGGAAAAGTAAGGTACCAATGCTGTTTGGCAACGGCAGTGTCACAGGAGTTGATGGGTAATACTGGATTTCAGCATCACACCACCTTAGGGCCTTCGGCTCCTGATTTGTTTTAGGGGTTTACTCCCCTAGCCTTTCTTTGAAGGCAGAGGTTTTGTGTCGGACTTTTTCTTGACTGGTGGGTTGCCGACCAAGGCTAAGGTGCCCCTTTTAACCCATTTGGGGATTTATGCGCTTAGTAAGTACCCCAAAACTTACTATTGGTGTTCCTGTGGAATTAAATGAGATTAGGGAAACGGTATATTTTGTGTTTGTGTGTCTGATAAGCAACAGTACCTTCAGATTTTTTTTTTGGTGGGGAGCGGGGTGGGTAGGGGCAAGTCCACTAGGCATCAAGCTGGTTTTAATGTTCGCTGTGTCTAAGGACAATTGGCATTATTTGATTCTTTTGTTAACTAAAAATGTCTTTGACCGGACAAACATTGCCAGTCTGTTCGGACAATGTATAAGAAGCCAAGCCAATTATCATACAATTGAATTATGTAAGGACACAAAACAACGACATGAATATTGCATACACAGGTGTCACCAGATATAATGGGCAGATTTTTACGATGAACCAGATTAATACAGAGTTTCATTAAACAATCCGGAAAACAGAAAAACTGTATTCACTTGGCAAAATGTCTCGATTTAATTTGTATCTCTTACTTAACCTAGCAAGGTTGGTATATATTGGATTGATTCCAAACACTTTGCCTACGTTAAGCCGCTCACGGTGGCACTCCCACTACTGCGCATACCACACGCAAGCAAAATACCAGAAATGAGGGTTTGTTCGTTATAAAAGTCAAAGTAAAGTCATCGGAGTGGCCTAAGGTCGGTATCAGCCAATCAGCGAGGGGGTCTATTCCCTTTTCACTAGCACTAGACCAAGGAGATTGTTATTGCGTCTGGAGGTGGAGCGCCACACCTACCACCAGCTCCGTACTTTACCGCACAGATCCCTGTGCTAATCATACGCTGAGTTGACGAGGTCCAGTATCGAACTAGGAACCTTGTGGTTTCTAGCCGAACGCTCCACCGATTGAACTAACCCGGCCCTGGGTAGAAGAACACATATTACAATTACCATTGGACATTATTTGAATTGAATGATTTTTATAGCTAAATTGGTATAGAATCCGCCTAGTTTGTTTGTTTGTTTACTGATTTTAACGTCATATCAACCCGTCTGGGTTTATGTCATGCCTAACGGTTAGGAAGTGATACACATCGTGTATTTATATTTATACTTTTTAGTAATTGGTTTTAACAATGTGTTAGCATTATTGGGGATTATGTTGTATGGTATTGATTTGTTTCATGTCTATATTCTATGGTATAATTTTATTTCCCTCAAAAAAGAGAGAATATCCTCCATGTTGACATTTTCAAACAGATCTTTCATATTGTTTGCTTTAAAATGACAGTTTCTGATGTGAGCAAAAAACCTGCTAAAAAGTGTTTAACTGTAAAAGGTGTTTGACATGTTGAAGAATCCACCTAGGTTGCGAGTTCGATACTGGCCGTCACTAACTCAGCTTTGAGTAGCACATCTTGGATATGTGCAGTAAAGTGAGGAACTGACGGTAGCTGGGGCGCCCCAGGACAGACGCATGTATTACGATGTAACGGATCACATATTTCCTAAGGGCGACAATTACTTGTTTATGATTAGATTATTTTCTTGCCTGGGCATCAAAGACATTATGTGGTCTTAAGATGGGAATTTGAACCTCGATTTAAAACCAATACATTAGACGACAAGCAACCACAATCACGCTTACTAGGTAGAAGTTAAAAGCCAGAATTTAGGGTGCTGTGGAAGCCAGCACGTGGGAACGTCGTCCAGCAAAGACCTACATTAACCAGCTCTCCGCGGATACTGCATACTGCGCAGAAGACCTGTCAGAGACAATGAATGTTAGGGACGGTTGGCGAGAGATGGTCATGGATGGCCGTGCAGCTGGCACAACATGATCATAATGATGATTTGGTTTAGTTTTGTTTTGTTTTACGGCATATCAACCTCAGTGATTTAATGCCGATAAAGTTTAGAAATAAATCAATTCTTAATGGATAATACAATTTTTTTATGAATACATTTTTCTATTTAACCCATAGATGGGACGCTAACAGGTACTACCACTCGGGGTCAGAGTGGACCAGGGAGCAATGGTGATGAAGGGGTGCTCCACATTCCCCAAACCTCCAAAACTGGAACCTCACCATTGAGAGTTTAACGTCATTTCCAGGACATGTAGACCCTCAGTCACCACCTTCTAGCACCCATATCATAAAAAGGGTTGGGGGTTGCCATAAGGACAATAGGGTTGGGAAAACCATATAGGTGCTAGGGCTTGACGTGACCAGCCGATTGATCGGAGAGGGACCTCTCCGACCGCCCGTCTAGCCCAAGATAGGGCCAAAGTGGAGTATTGCAAGTCATTAACTGCTCATCCACCTGGGTTCTATCCTTAAGCATCACGGGTCGCCACCTACGGCCAACAGGTGGCCTCATTGGGGAGTCATACCCCTCTGCAGAGGTGCAGTCGGTGCATTCTAATGCCCCACCGACAGGGCGGGATAATGAAGATTTGTTGGCCAGTAAATTCTTTCCTGTAATTTGTTTTGATACAATATCTAATTTCGAAATACTCATTCCAATACTCCACCTCGAACACAGAAAAATCTCCCTGGTCTTGTGTTACTGAAAAGTGGATAGACTCCCACGCTGTCAGGCTGATACCGACAATAGGTCACCCAACTGAATTTACTTTTACAATATAACAGAACGTGTATTAATAGGAACGGTTTAGCCCACTCTGTAGAGCGTCAGGCTAGGAATCACAACGTTCCAGGTTCGATACCTATGAGTTGGACAGGGATCTGTGTGGTAAAGTGAGGTAGGTGAGGCGCTCTACCTCAGACACAGAAACAATCTCCTTGGTCTAGCTCTAGTAAAAAAGGGATAGACTTCCTCGCTGTCTGGCTGATACCGACTCTAGGCCAACCTGACGACGTTTATTTCCCAAAAGGCGACATGACTAGTTTAGAAGTCCAAATAAAACCCAGAAATTCGGGTGCTGATTTGTGGGTCAGTATATATTTTGGACTATATGACCTTTAGGACATGTTTTTCATTTACACCGTCAATGTCCGGTTGTTTTAACAGACGATTTTTAGATTTTTTTTTAAATTATAAAACTAACCCCTAACCCAAACCCCTAACAAACAACCGGATATTGACGGTTTAACTGAAAAACATGTCCTTTCTTAATCGAGATCAAAAAGGGGTGCCTAAAGGTCATATGGTCCTTTTTGACTAACGAGAAAAGACCACCTTTGATTTGAATACTAATCCCTAACCCTGACCCCTAACCCTTAACAAACAAGTGGATATTGACGGGGTAAATGAAAAACATGTTCTTTCTTAATAGAGATCAAAAATGGGTGCCTAAAGGTAATATGGTCTTATATTTTTTCCTCTAACTTGTGTTGACACAATATCTAGCTTGGAAATACCCATTCTATGCACGATTCTCTGTGCTGAACTCAGTGAATATCTTATTCGTACAAGCGAGATTCAAATAGGCGCGAGATAGGAATAGATTGATCGACGAACAGCGTTCCGCCTCTATGGGAGACCGAAAGAGCAAAATGCGATGAAGTGCGATGGAGTTGCATTGGTTAATGAGACCAAACAAAGAAAAGAATCATCTAATCTTTTTTTTCTTTTCGTTTCAAGCTGTCGGAGCAAAATCGGATTAACATTGCGTAGATCAAAAGCGCCCCTTAACCACACACCGAGGTCCTTCAATTTATTCTTCCAGTCCGGAGCGAGGTCGAGTAGTGGATGGAGCACGGGGACCCGAATGGATGAAGGAAGGTGTGGCGATGGATGGTACTTGTGCATTCTGACAATGTTTCCCATGAATTCAACTATTCTTAATCCGGCGCCTCTCTGGCAATATTACGAGATACGATAGCAATGAACAAGGTACTTGGTTGAAATGCAGCATCTTATTTATCAACGCTGAATCTGTACGTCGAAAGAGACCGACCTTTTTTTGGCTTTGATTTTTGGATATTAAGCACAAGGGAATAAAAACTAAGTTATACATAATACTAGTGGTTCTCAACCTTTTTTTTTAACCTATGGAACCCATTGATTCCTATCTATTAATTATAGAGATTCGGTCTCTATTTGTCTTTTATCATATGGGTGCTAGAAGGCGGTGTCTGCGGGTCTACATGTCCTGGGAATGACGTTAAATTCTATCTGATGGTGAGGTTCCAGTTTCCGAGGTTTAGGGAATGTGGAGCACCCCTTTCATCACCATTGCTCCCTGGTCCTCTCTGACCCGGAGTGGTAGTACCTGTTAGGGTCCCATCTATAGGTTAAATAGAAAAATGTATTTATAAAAAAATTGTATTATCCATTAAGAATTGATTTATTTCAAAACTTTATCGGCATTAAATGACCCACTGAGGTTGATATGCCGTAAAACAAAACAAAACAAACCAAACCAAACCTATTTGTCTGTGAGCGAAAATACGCCAATGTTTACGTCACAGTAATTTTGGCAATTAAGTAAGTTTATCAATGAGTATTTAATTTATAGTCAGTGTCGTTACTACATAAAGATTCTATGAAAAATCAATAGTCAAATTTTCACCTTCATTTATGAAGACTCAAGTAAAAGACCATCAGCTTAGGCTGGTGTGAAAAATTCAACAGGAGTGAAATAATAAATCGACGGTGCTTGGTAACTATTAGTTTTTTGTCCATGTGATTTTCGGACCAAGTGTGTCCATATATATATATATATATATATATATATATATATATATATATATATATATATATATATATTCCCACATTCACTATACTCGCACATTCAATATACACTTAACATCTTTCATTTTGTCCTTCACATAATCATTACTTAACAGTGTCCTGAAGATGGTACAATATACCGAAATGCTTAAGTATTGACACATAAAATTGTTTCCCCTGATCATAACATCCTGTGTTTGTTATATTTTTAAAATATTTTCTTCTCATATATATATATATATATATATATATTATATATTATATATATATATATAATAAACCTGATTTGGTCACATAACAATGATAGAATCATGGTTAGTCTATGAACTATTGATCCGACCCTCTTTATATATATATATATATATATATATTATATATATATATAGAGAGAGAGAGAGAGAGAGAGAGAGAGGAGGGGGGGAGACAATAGATATATAGAGATAGTGAAAAAAGAGAGACAGACAGACAAAGAAAGAGAGAGAGGGACGTGTTTCTTTCCTAAACAAGTATGTCACGCACTGGTTAAGTGCGATTTCATATGTCCCCCTTCCCAGAAATCACTTCTAGGTATTACATCCAATGGCGATTCGTGAGAGAAAATATCTTATCTCAAAGCTATCGAAATTGATTGAGAAAAAAAAATTGAAATATAAGGAAGCTTTGTTTGAAAGTCTTTGTCGGGGTTGAAGATCAGCGACAAATATCTGGGAGACATATGAGTTAAATATTTAGAATCTACGTGAGTGTAATAACCGTTGTTTTATACTTTCCTTTCCTATAACACGAAAACACAAGTTACACCTTTAATTTCACCATAAGAGGTCCGTATTACTAACCAGCAAACGTTTGCCTATGTGTCTCTAGAAGTAAAAAAATAGAGGGTGAAAAATAAACATTTAAATCAACAGGTCTTTGTTGAGGTGGGGGGCAAAAGAAGCGAGTCAAACACCTTCTCGCAGGCAAAAACACCGACTTCTTTGTCGTCGTCGATACAATAGTTAGCAGCTAATGGTCGGTCGTGGTCGTGGTCACAATACTTAGCAGCTAATGGTCGTGGTCGTCGTGGTCGTAGTCGTCGTCACAATCCTTAGCAGCTAATGTCGCAACACTCATTTCGGCCGTCACCCCACTTCTACTTCTACACCGTTTCCCCCTATCATCCGGGCGTCTGTGCTCACATACGGGACTGTGGCATCTCGACTCCGGTGCCAGCGCCAATGTGTCGCCCTTTCGCATTATGAAGGACGCGAGTTCGATTCTAGATCGGTCTTACACGCTAGGCAAAGCCTAGCTCGCTTCCTTCGAGAATAAGGCAAGCCTTCACGACCGCCACTCACCTCGTGTTCTCTGTCACAGTGTCGCCTATGGTTTCTTGTAGATCTACCAAATAAGGTATGCATAATTACTGAATTTGCCTGGCGACGTCAACCGTGTATAATATAATGACTGGAATTAGCATCAGGGGACCGTCCCCGTCTTGGTAGCAACTACTACCATATCTAAAAGCGATAGAGTAAGGTATAGTTTTGGGGTCCTGATATGTCTCAAAAATAGATTAACAACGGATCTAAGCTATGATTTTTGAGTGTATCACGGAAGCGGAGTATGTAATTATATATATATATATATATATATATATATATATATATATATATATAAAGAAATTGATAGAATAGAAACCTACTCGAGTTTCACCATTAGGATCTTCAGGGTTCAATCCACTGAATTAATCGAGGTACCGATTAATTCAGTGGATTTAACCCTGAAGATCCTAATGGTGAAACTCGAGTAGTTTTCTATTCTATCCATTTCTTTAATAAATTTGCTCTACTTTGTATTGAGCACTTTGTATTTGTTTTATCGCTGACTTAACCCCTGGATTTTGTGCACCTCTAACGATCGTGCCCATATTCACCGGTAAGCCACCTTTTATCTATATAAATACATATATATATATCACCAAAGCAGAAATCTGTATAGAATGATCCTCAACACTAAGCATATATATATATATATATATATATATATATATATATAATATATATATATATATAGGTGCTGAAGATTATTCTATGCGGATTTCTTCATCATAGAATGATATTCAACACCAAGAATATATATATATATATATATAAGGTGTGCCAAAAACTATCAAGATATTTTGTACTTTTTGGCACACCTTGTATACTGAAAAAAATCCCTCCATTCAATCTTCCTTTTTATCTTGGTGAATACAGCTTTAACCTTGGTACTTTTTGTATTCTGAAGAAAATTGATGAATGGAACGTTATTTTTTCAAGAATGCAAGGTGTGGCCCTCTGTGGATCACACCCCTACTTTTCCACAAAGTCACCGTTTCTCTCAATAGCAATGAGAGCATGTAATACTGCCACCTAAAATTCTGTTGACTGTTCCTTGAGCCACTTCTTCGCTACAGATATCACTTCCTCATCACAGCAATAATGTTTGCCACTCAAACCCTCTTTGATAGGGATGAAGAGATGATAGTCTGACGGCTCTAAATCTAGTGAGTATGGAGGATACGGTAAAGTTGTCTACCGGAATGAGGCGAGGTTTTCTCTTGTCCTGATGCTTGTGTGTGGTCGTGCATTGTCATGCAGAAGGGGATATTGTAAATTGGCAAGCTGGGTCTTACTCGTCTGATTCTTGCTCTGAGCCTCATTAGGGACCCAATGTAGGCCTTAGTTTTATAAAAATGGCATACCTTTTTGATTCACTCTCGCACTATCAAAGTAGATTTGAGCATTGAATCAGAGACAGTACTGATTGTCTGTGAACCTACAGCTGTTTGGAAAAATAGCTGCTAGCGACAGTCTAGACTTTCTTAGATATGAGTTTAAGCTCCGGTAGGTTCGTTATAACTGAGTGGGAAATTTATGTGTCCAGGTTTCTCGCTTTAGCTATGGTAGGACAGACTGGGATCTTAGGAAATGAAAAAGTGAAATTAGACCTGTTAAACTCCACTTATGAAAATGGCCTGATGTCACATCCCTGATATGGATATATACCTCTGTCTATGTATATACAAACAGATACATATATGTGTAAGTATATACAAATATATGTGTGTGGTTATACATCTATATGTATATATACATAGATATATATATATATATATATATATATATATGTATGTATATGTTTTTTGTATGTATACACAATCACACGCACATACATACGAAGACACACATACACACTATATATATATATATATATATATATATATATATATATATATATATATATTTTATACAGGTGCATCTGATTACAGTAATAGATGTTTTGGTGAGGGCTATTGGGTGTGCTATTGTTTTCTTTATGGTAAATATTATGGAGGGTTTTCCGGATTTGTTCATCAACAAAATAGTTAGGGAATTCATTATTGATGAGAGTTTGCTTAATATTTTTTATTTCGGAAAAGAATATTGTTTTAGAAGAAGAAGTAAGTTTTGCGCGATTTAACAAGTTTTTTATAATGGCTTTTTTATACTGTGCAAAGCATTCACCAATTGATATTACCTCCCACTAATTCTTTGCTTCTACTCGTTCTCGTTAAAAACGAGACCTGAAAACTATTCCATCGTTTCCCACCTGAGAATGGCAAAGTGTATTGCCGAAAGCGCTTGTGTTGAAACATTCGGTGGACTTGTATACCAGTTCCACCCTGACACCAGAAGGATGGCCCGAAGATTAGAACGGATCAATGAAAGACTTGTCAGACAGGAATTCTCTGTTCAATTCAACGAAACCTGTATAAAAGAAAAAATACTGCCTAAATACACTTATATATATATATATATATATATATATATATATATATATATATACTAACCTCTCCGCTCTATTTGGATCGACACATGGTCAGTTTCTTATCCGGGGCTGTAACAGATCTGAATTCAGACTTTTCCTTCTCCTAGATTGGTTGGCATATAAGGGTTAAAAAGCCGCATCTCCTCTACTATTTACCCATAGCTTGAGGGAGAATAGTTGGATTCATACCTTTCCGAATTGAGTTAGCAATATATGAAATGAAAACAGTCTGGTCCAGGATTTAAACTTGTCTCACCGTGTTCAATTCCTACGACGATAGACATTACATGCCTTCATACACACACATATATATATATATATATATATATATATATATGTAAGTTGAACATGGAAGCGAATCCAACGGTATGCTGAACGGAAAAATGTGGAAAGGAAGAAATTATATATATATATAGATTATTTTAAAAGGAAATGCCATAACTAGACTGATTCAGTTCCAGTGATCTTTTGAAAAAGAGATATTATCTCGAAAATTCAAGAATTAAATACAGGTTAACACACAACATCATTGTTACCGTATTATTTTTTTTTCTTTACACCTGCATTGTGATAGCCTTCTAAATCAACCTCCTAACCAATATATACACAATGCTTCAAGCAAATTATAAAACTCTCTTATATATATATATATATATATATATATATATATATATATTATATATAGGCGTGTTTTGTGTGTGCATACGTATTTCATTCACCATTATTGGTTTGTCAAAACAATCTCATGATATTGATGTGTTTTTCATTAAACATAATGAAGTGGCGTTGCGTCTGTCAATATACTGAAATATTTATTGTCCTCTCAAATGAAGTTGTTTTTCAAAAATATTATGAGTCAAGGGTTGTAAAAGTAGAAACAGAATCACTAATATCTATTCTAAACGAGAAGTCAAAAAGTCATTCTAATCAATTAATCAATAAGTTTCAACGTGGGTGTACTGAATGGTTTTCGAACCCAACAAGACAGGAGCTGTTACGATTCGAGTTGTTACTTTAGACCTGTAGCTGAATTTATTTTCATTTTCATAGTGGATATTATGTGTGGCATAAAGTTTGATCCTTCTTTGAAGTAGAAAGAGGTAGTATCAGTTTTGATCCTTGTCTGGTGATCTCTTTTTGAAGTATAAAGATTTCGTATAAGTTTTAATCCTTGACTGTTGACCTGTCCGTGTGAAATAGAAAGATGTAGTATCAGTTTTAATCCTTGTTTGTTGATCCGTCCTTGAAGTAGAAAGATGTAGTATCAGTTTTAATCCTTGACTGTTGACCTGTCCTTGAAGTAGAAAGATGTAGTATCAGTTTTAATCCTTGTTAGTTGATCTCTCCTTGGAGTAGAAACATATAGCATAAGTTTTTATCC
>CM042165.1:75358889-75406389 GCA_023376005.1 Doryteuthis pealeii
CAGGAACTAAAGACCATCATCCTATCAGCCAAGTGTAACCTTAATTCCGCTATCTATTGATTCGAAGCGAACAGTTAATGAGCAGCATATATATATATATATATATATAAGATTTTTGGATGTTTGTTTGTTTATAGAAGCATTGTTGAATAAATTATTATTTATATTTTTGCTTGAAGGCAATTATAATGCATGTATCGTATAAAATTCGATAATTATAGAAAATAATCTTGACAAGAGAATCCCGCAAAGGATGGCTCGCTATGCAGAACACCGTACAGACTGTTTCGACTTATTAAGTCTCTTCAGCGATGTATACTAACGACTCCCCTCCGACAGGAATCGAAACCGGGACTTCACATAATTATCGAATTTTATACGATACATGCATTATAATTGCCTTCAAGCAAAAATATAAATAATAATATATATATATATATATATATATATATATTATATATACATCAACCCCTCCGCACGCGCAGTATGTCAATTTCTTAAGTGGAGTTTTAACAGGTTTCAATTCAGATTTTTCCTTCTCCTACACTGGTTACCTATCCAAGGTTAAAGAGCCCAGTCTGTCCAACTATTTACCTATAGCTGAGAGAGAGAGAGAGAGAGAGAGAGAGAGAGAGAGAGAGAGAGAGAGAGAGAGAGTAGTGGGTGCGTTGGAATTATTTTGGTATATAAGGTGTGCTCCGATTCCCCACCTGGATTTATAGACTAGCCGAGTTCACGTGGTTTATTCCTCCGGCCAATCACTAGCCACAATGCGTGGCTGATACACTACTTGAACACTGATACTTGCCATATCTCTACTTGCAATCATTGAGGAGGAACTTACGACCATTGACGAAGGAACCAAGGGATTACCAAGGATCCAATTCCACTGGACAAGTGCTCTTGCTTAAAGCCTAAAGGACGGCCCATAAGATTATAACAGGATGCCTACTTTTCCCAAGAGTATTAGTGTTATGTGAAATGCAAACAGCCTCAGCAAGTATTTTAATTCGGGTTGACGAGTCCATTTCCTACGACTCTAACCATTACACCATGCACCTTCAACAAAATATCCATGTGTGTTCTTTACGAAGCATCTAATGAAATTTACTATAAAGTCGTCATGGTGGCCTAAAGTATCTGCCAGGCAGCGAGGGAGTATACCCTCTTTCACTAGCGCTAGACAAAGGAGATTGATTTTAGCGTTTGAGGTGGAGCGCCAGACCTACCATCAGCTCATCACTGTACCGCACAGATCCCTGTGCTACTCATACGCTGAATTGGCGAGGGCCAGTATCGAACTAGGCACTTTCAGGTTCCTACACTGACGTTCTACAGACTGAGATACAGGGTGTTTGAAAAATGCATTAAGATTTGAGATTTGAGGCTGTTTCTAGTTAATAGCATTTCCATACCTGAATTTTTTTTTCTGAAACCACGTTATATATATATCATAAGAGCCAGATATTAACCCTGGAGAGCACTAAGCGAAACTTTTAGTAGGTATATCTGACTCATTAGGTTTATCTTATCAATATCAGTTATAGAGCTTATTATTTGGAAAATCACATAAGCAAAAAAAATCATAGTTACTGAGCACCTTTGACTTTATGCATTCGCTACTCCAGCTTTGATTGGTTGGTTGGTTGCATTTAAATGAATGTCTGCTCTTGCTTCATTTTATACCGTATACGTTTTTCTTTCATTCTTGTCGGGCGTTCCTTTCTAATATAAAAAAAAATCATATCAGGTAGTTGACCTGAGATCAATGACAATGAAGGGGTACTCCCCACTCTCCAGAGCTTCAGAATTGTAACCTTACTATTAGATGCAATTTAAAGCCATACCCAGTACACTAAAGACACTCAGTCTTATATTATATATATATATATATATATATATAATATATATATATAAATGTATATATTCATGTGTTCCAAAGATGAATATTTATTTTTACTGATAATGTCGACGTTGTAACGTTTGGCTTTTTGCAACCTTCTTCAGGACTCTTGGTGATATCTTATCAATTTTAACGAAGAAGCATCTATAAAGATCTTTATATTATATATATATATATATATATATATATATATATATAAGTAAAAGTCGTCGTCTGGGGCGTAATATCGGTATCAGCCAGACAGCGAGGGAGTATATCCCCGTTTCAATAGCGCTAGACCAATGAGATTATTATAGCATCTGAGGTTGGCCTCCACACCTACCATCAGTTCCTCACTTTACCATACAGATCCTATATTATATATATATATATATATATATATATATATATATATATATATATATTATATATAGAGAGAGAGAGAGAGAGAGAGAGAGAGAGATAGGTGTGTGTGTGTGTTGTGTGTGTGTTATTTTTGAGTGGTGTAAAGAAATGTGTTGAATATATCAGCACCTGTAGTTTTTCTCTATAATCTCTTCTTCATTTGGGAAGTCGCTATAGAATTAAATATCTTTTTTTGGTCGAAAATTGAATTTACCTAAACCAAGTCGGTCTTCCTTTTCTGTAACGTTTTAATTCCCTGAATATTTCTTAAGTCAATCCTCAAGAAAAATAGAACGTTCCTTTTCACAAAGTCGAAAAAGAAGAATTTTTTAAAAAAGCACAGAACATGCAAATGTTTTTGTTTAAAACTGTCAATTGTTTTAGGGTTTCGACTGATCAAATTTTAAAAAGCAGTCGACGCCTCAAAACTTTAGATAAGCTGGAAGGTGAGAAAATAAAAGAAAACGTGAAAGGGTTATCAATAGAGTGGTTCTCATTGATAATGAAAATAACTAGATACAAAGAAATGCCCATAAAATCCAGACAAGTAGCTATTATCGATAATAAGACTTTAAAAAAAGAAAACGAATATTTGAAAGGAGTGGGAAATGCGATAAAACAGAAGAGAGAAAAGAACAAATTTAAAAATGTATAAAATCTTTTTTTGGAATGGAAACAGTAATTGTTTAAAAAGAGTAGAAGAAAAATAAAATGATGAATGATTTAAGATTAAGAGGAAGAAAATAGTAAGTAAAAATGACTAGTAAAAAAATCAATGCACATCGGAGAAGGAAAGAAAAGAATCGAATCAAAATGCAATTAATAATAATTGAAAGCCACGTATATATTTACCCAACCCGTTCACCACGAGTAGGTAGTGACACAAGGTCACAAGTATTGTGTATCAAAATAACATCGAATTCGCAATTCAGTAACAATGGATCTGTGAAACTAGCTTGTTCCCATTATTGGAAATCCGATGGAGAATTATCTCCCCCTGAATCGCTAATATGATGTTGGCGCCAGAATCAAACCCCGGCACTTGTCTGTAGGCTGTCGACCTGAACGGAGGCGTTTTTTAACAGCATACTTTCTGAAGACCGTTTCGACAGTATACTTATCAGAAGGCTGAGGATCTAAATAGTCAACTTAAGAAGGGCCCTATCGACCGTCATTTAAAAGATTGTTACTTAGGCGAGTAGCTTCTAAACGGCATTTCCTACACTTTTTTACCTATCGTACGAGAACTGACCAAAACGGACGCGTCTCTACAGAAACTCTACAACCACAGCGAGCAGAATACCCCTGTTAGTGCCACCTCTCCAATGAACAGAATTTCACCTCACAGATAAGTCTTGTAGCAAATGCTATTCAAATTTGCAACTTATTCTTGTACTATTTGTCAATGCATGTATTAAATTTCCACTGTGTGTTTGTCTTCTTTCGTCCGAACAATTTGCCTACAACTGGGAGAATTAAGAGCCTCCACGCTTAAAACCGTAATTCCTTTAACCATTACATCACAACGAAGGCGAGTGGTGTAATAGTTACGGTTGTGGGAAATGAACATAGCGTGGCGAGTTCAAACCATGGATGGTTACATTTCACATAATGATAATATCCTTGAAAATGGTATGAATCCTACAATTATCCATCTAGCTATGATTAAAATAGTAGCACAGACACAGACTATGCTCTTTCAGCTCTATATAACAACCGGTCTAGGTAAAGAACAACTCTGTATTCAAATCAAAGGTGGTCTTTTCTCGTTAGTCAAAATAAACCATATTATTGAAGTAAGTCAGTTAGACAGTCAACAATTGGTTTGACTGGCCAAGCCTAATCATGAAGTTACTAGTTCATTAATGAACCCACTATAACAGCTTAAATAATTCCTGCCACTGCTGCTAGGAAGAGTCCATTAAGCTGTGGATGTGTTTGACTGTTCTACTGTCCAATAGTTAACAATCTGTAACAGTCATTTCCAGACTGCAGGTTCAATCCTGGCTAAGGGTGAAAGTAACACAGAATAACAATTATCAGTATTCTACACATATGACCTTTAGGAACCCCTTTTGATCTCAATTAAGAAAGAACGTTTTTCATTTACATCGTCAATATCCAGTTGTTTGTTAGGGGTTAGTTTTATAATTTAAAAAAAATCTAAATTCTGTTAAAACAACCAGATATTGACGGTGTAAATGAAAAACATGTCCTTTCTTAATCGAGATCAAAAAGGGGTGCCTAAAGGTCATATGGTCCGTCAAAGCAACTTTGATAGTTCCTCATACCCCTTCTTCTTCCTCTTAACCTTAGTAAAATTAATGTTAAAACGTTACAAGATATCTTAAAGACATTAGTCTATTTAACTATTATTATGTTAAATATTATTTAACTATTTGTATACATACTTACTTTATCTATTTATCATTATCTATCTATTTATTTTTTCTCATGGACCATATGACCTTTAGGCACCTCTTTTTGATCTTGATTAAGAAAGGACATGTTTTTCATTTACAGCGTCAATATCCGGTTGTTTTAACAGACAATTTTTAGATATTTAAAAAAATGTATAAATCTAACCCCTAACCCTAACCCCTAACCCTAACTGTATTTGTGCAGCATTATGTTACAAACTTTTTATGAATATTTTTCTAACACCTGTCATTTACAAAACATCCATCAATTTCTTCATCCAATAATCAATCCTGGTGAAGGTCTAGATAAACCGAAACGTTTAAACGTCGATAAATAAATTCGTCTTTTTTTTTTGGAACACTTCGTTTTTCAAATTTCTTCATATTGTAGGATTTATTTCCATATTTACTCCCCCCATATATATATATATATTATATATATATATATATAATGTTGTGTGTGTGTGTGTGTGTATATATATATATATATATATATATATAAGTAAAGAAATAACAAAATGACTAAGAGATTTAGCATTATAGTCTATTTCAGGGAGCTTAGACAAAGTGTCTAACTCTCCCGACTCATCAGATTCGCATCTGATGAGTCGGAGAGTTAGACAATTTGTCTAAGCTCCCTGAAATAGACTATAATGCTAAATCTCTAAGTCTTTTGTTATTTCTTTACTTATATATTTGCTCTGTGACTCTAACATTAAGAGCACACATTGAGCTCTCAGACTGCGACAGGTTTTTTTAAATAAAACTATTGTGTCGTAAGGAAGATTACTTCTCTGGACTTTTGGATTATATATATATATATATATATATATATATATATATATATATATATATATATATATATAAATTCTCAGGTAAAAGATCTTATTTGAATTGTATAATTTTTATATTCGTAAGCAACAGTTAACAGAAATGTATTAACTCTTTCTCTTGAAGAAAGCTTTGACGTTTTGAGGTGTGAATAAATGAGATTTGTCCCGGTTTGGAAAATGAGATTAGCAAACCATAAGGAGAACAATCCCTATCAGAAGTTGATAAGCAATAACCATTAATAAATGTCCGTTGGGATATTATTGTCTGGATTTGATTATATGAAACATAAAGGAAGGCTACAATTTGCTTGCTCAATCTCAGACCTTTGGGGAAATGCAGAATAATATATTTGATTGATAAATCTATCTGTTCGTTTTGAATCTCCAAATAACAATATTTACATTCGTACCGCTATCTTCCCTCTCTCTTCCTTCATCTCTCTCTCTCTCTCTCTCTCTCTCTCTCTTATATATATAATATATATATATATATATATATATATATATATATATATATGAAATTAATGTTTTAGAAAAAACAAACACATGATGTTAAAATTCGCTGACAGATATCTGTTTCGACCCTTTATTGAAGTGGTCTTCATCAAAAGCGAGGTGTGTGTGATAGAGAGACGGTATGAGTGGACCGTTATAAGACGAAAGTGGTACAGATAAAACGTTCAATTTCATAGCCGGAATTTGAAAAAAAAAATTAATTTTGAAAATGCATATTCTGTTTTGAAAATAACATAAAATAAATTCACACACACCTCGCTCTTGATGAAGACCACCTCTACAAAGGGTCGAAACAGATTTACTGTCGGATTCATTTCCATTCACTTTTTTCATATATATCTTCACAGAAGAAATGTATTTCTACAAGCTGTGAACACACAGATGACTCAGAAGTCAAGTTTTGCTTTTATACGCCCTGTCGCACAAATGACACGAGAGCCCCCCCGGTTTTCAATCATATGCACATGTTTTGTATCTAATTGGCTGTCCCCATGGGAATTTACGTGACTGAGAAGCCGGGGCCCTCCACAGGCAAGACCCGCCACAAATATCACATATGGCCAGGCATAAATGAAGGATATGTGTCCAGGCGCCTTCTAAGATATACACAGGCCTATTCACTGAAGTCCGACTCACGTGTGACGTCAGTATAAGTAGTCCCAAGGAAGAAGGCGCCGGCCGATTCATTACCTTCTAAATGTCCGCGAGTTCACCGAAGTGTTTTTAAATATTCAACGACTTTTTCTTTTAAATATTCAATTAATTAATTTTATTTTTATAACAAAAATGCCTTTTTAAGTATTTGGTCCCTTTTTTAATGGAATTTATATAGATGCCACACAGTTTAGTGTTTGTTTTTTCGTTTACAAAAGAGAAAGAATTATATGAAAAATGGATCTATACTATGAAGACAAAACTTCAAAAAAATAGTAGGTAAGTTATTTTTTTGTATTAAAACTAAGTAAATTTGATTGAAACTTTAATAATTAAAATATTTTCAAGTCTTTGTAATTCACAAAATTGTGTTTAAGATAATGAACGCGCTGTCTTATAAAGATAAAATGTTTTTACATTTATAAGACAGCGTGTTTAAAACTCATATTTAAAAAATAAACTTAGTTTATTTTTTAAATGAATTAATATCGAGAATTTCTTTATAGTTTATTAAACTATAAAGAAATTCTCGATATTAATTCATTAAATTCCTAAAGAAATATTTTTATAAACATAAAAAAATAATTCTGATATTCATAACAATATTTTTGAATAGTTTTATTCATAAATAAATGAGTCTTTAAAATAAAATTGACCCCAATTGTTTTGATTATTCTTAAAAGCGAGAAAATTAATATTTGTCTGATGTCTAATAAGCACAGGTTATTTTTTATTATTATTTGAATGAATTTATATCGATAAATTCATTCAAATAAGAAAGGGGATATTATTGTTATTGTGCTAAACTTGCAAATTGTCGTCAAAATTAAAACAGAAAATTTTGACGACGATTTGCAACACATCAAACTAAATTTTGAAATTAAAATTAGTTTTAAAAATCCGATTCAAAATACTTGACTTTTTTTTTTGGTAATTGTTTTCATTTATTTAACGAATCTTGAAATATTTTCTGAACTAAAATATTTATGTGCAGTTTAGAAAATAAAATAACTATTAACCCCAGAACCTGACTTACCAAAAATAAAGTCAAGTAGGAAAAAAAAAAAATAACGATGAAATAAAAAAAGTAAATAAATAAATTGAAAAAATAGAAAAGATTTTTTTTATTTATGAATAAAACAATTACTAACCTGACTTACCCAAAAAAAAGTCAAGTATTTTGAATTGGATTTTTTAGATTTTAATTTCAAAATTTAGTTTGATGTGTTGCAAATCGTCCTCAAAATTTTCTGTTTTAATTTTGACGACGATTTGCAAGTTTAGCCTATTATTATCATTATTATTATTACTATTATTATTATTATTATTATTATTACTATTATTATTACTATTATTATTATTATTATTATTACTATTATTATTATCGTTTTGTTGTTGTTATTGTTATTGTTAACATTATTATTATTGTTATCTTTATTATCATCATTATTATTATTATAGAATAATTCTGATAATAGTAATAGTAGCAATAATAGTAATAAGATAATTATAATAAAATTAATATTAAGATTATAATAATAATAATAATAATAATAATAATAAGAATATTCTAATAATAATATAATAATAATAATAATAATAATAAGGAAATCATTCTAATAATAATAATAATAATAATAATAATAATAAGGAAATCATTCTAATAATAATATAATATAATAATATAATAATAATAATAATATAATAAGGAAATCATTCTAATAATAATAATAATAATAATAATAATAAGGAAATCATTCTAATATAATAATAATAATAATAATAATAATAATAATAATAAGGAAATCATTCTAATAGTAATAATAATGATTCTAATAATAATGAAAATGAAAAAATAATTACAATAATATAATAATGATTCTAATAATAATGAAATAATTCTAATAATAATAATAGTAATAATAATGATTCTAATAATAATAATAGTAATAATAATTCTAATAGCAATAATAATGCTTCTAATAATAATGAAATAATTCTAATAATAATAATAGTAATAATAATGATTCTAATAATAATAATAGTAATAATAATGATTCTAATAATAATAATAGTAATAATAATGATTCTAATAGCAATAATAATGATTCTAATAATAATTAAATTATTCTAATAATGATTCTAATAACAATAAAAATGAAATAAATTCTTATAAAAAAAAAGCTTTTCATTGTATATCCACACGCATTTGTTATGTCTCAGCCTCTTTTCTTCCTATTCGACTACATATATTAAAATGCATTAAAAACAATTGGCTTAGTCAAAAAGATGCAACTAAATGCATGCTGTTTCCAAAATGTTGTCAAAATGGAAATCATGGATTAAATAGTATCCAAGTGCCCCATTTTGTTACATTACAGAAACTTCATGCCCTGGAATATCTGTCAATTTTGAAATATTGTTATAAATTGATCTCAGAAGCTCTTTCTCCTACTAGTCTTGAAAGGCTTGTTAATTTAGTTCTGCAAATTTTCAATGAGTACACTATTCAGGGATGATTGACATTAGGAAAACAGGAATGTTTGCCTAATTTTGCAGAAGTTGCAGAATATATAAACATATTTTATATTTGGTAGACAATAATGAATGTAAAAACACCATATAAAGGTTGTCGGCTTAGACATAAATACTGTAATTCACTTAGAGTAAATGAAGAAAGTTTTAGATTTCTCTCTGTATTCTGTGACTGGTTAGAATCTTGGAATAGCATTTCTAGAAAAAATGGCAAATTAACAAGGAAATTTTCACTGCTTTGCATCATACAACCTATGCATTTCTAGAACTGACTAAGTATTGCATGGAAGAATTGGAAATGCTATCCATATTACCTGGCAAATTTCAAACTGATCACATTGAGGCAAGGTTTGGTCAATATTGGCGACTTAGTGGTGATCAGTATAATATCTCAATATGGCAAGTGCTTGAGTGTGAACAAAAAATTAGAATGCTATCAGTTTTAAAATTGAGCTTACCATTTAATCAACAATATTTATTCACCATTTACTTGTAATTTATTTATCAGTTTATCTAATAATTGATTGTTCTTTTATTCATAATTTAGTTGTTCCTGTAATCACTTGATAATTACAACATTGTAAATTTACAGAATAATCATTAAAATTGAAAAAAAGCAAATCAAAACAATGCTGATTATAATTTATCTAAACTTTATCAAATTTACATTTAATATATTTATTTACATTTATTGTAATTTGTTTATCTGTTTATCTAATAATTGATTGTTCATTTATTCATAATTCAGTTTACAGTTTTTTTAAATTAAAAAAAAAAAAACATGTAAATCAAAACAATGCTGATTATCATTTATAAAAGATTGTTTTCAATTTTAAAAAAATAATAATATCAACGAATTTCAGTTATTAAAGTTTAATGTAATGGTATGTGTTTTTTTGTGTACCTCAACGCTGCCTTTACAGGTTTTTTAAAATTAAAATAAAAAGCATGCAAATCAAAACAGTGTTTGTTATAATTTATAAAAATTGTTTTCAAATTTGAAATAAATAAAATTATGAACGAATTTCAGTTATTAAAGTTTAATGAAAGGTAACATATTGTTTTGTTTATTTACTGTCTTTACGAGTTTGACAACGATATCTATTTCGAAGGCTCGAAGAAGGCCTACTTTTGTGACGTCACACATCCAATGAACAGGCCTTCTGATATCTTAGAGGGCCTTGGTCCAGGACGTCCGACATGTGCCAGTTTCGTATTTCGAGCCGCCTTGTCTAAAACATCATCAATAAGTGTTCTCCAAATGAAACGATTCGGACCTGTCCTATCCCATTCCTCAAAATGTTTACCAATAGTTATATATATATATATATATATATATATATATATATATGTGTGTGTGTGTGTGTTGTGTGTGAAGAGAAGTGGAGGTGAATCCGACAGTATGTAATATAGTGATCAATTGAAAAAAAATCGCAACACTGCAGCGTTGGCGAAATAAACATCACTTGTTTTATGAACTTGTGTTTTTTCAATTTTTCCCTATATTACACACACACACATATATATATATATATATATATATATTTACATGATAATGTAAATATGACTTTGAATTGTAATATGCACACACACACACACATACACATACATACATACATATATATATGTGTGTATATATTGGCAGCATTAGATGAGGCAAGTCTTATCTAATTGTTGAATTCTATTAAGTAGACCCCAACGTGAGTAGATATTCATTTAAGGTTTTGTAATATTTGGATTTTTCGGATTGTTGTCTTCATCTTTATTGTTATTTACACAACGTTTCGGTCGATGTGTTCTTCGGTCGTCTTCAGAAGTTTCTTGCAGAAAAGGGAAACCGCCTCGATTTCGGGAACCTTGTCGGACTCGGTAACTTTCCTATTATAATCAGAAGCCTGCACAAAACTTCGAATCAAACCAGTTATTCAATCCACTAGGGTAGACTCTGCGCATTCCGTTAACTATAACCGCGTACAAGGTTTAAGCTGTGTTAAGAATTCTGTTATTATCGCACTTGGCTACGATTGAACCTGTAACCTACGGATTATTGTCACTTAGGACTGTATTAAGTCAACCTCTATATCCATTGCGCCATGTGCCCACTGGACAATTCAGAGTAAGATTTTGGAATTTATGACAAAATGTTCCTTTTACATAGAATATTTACCGATATACTTATGAAGTGGACAAACAATCTATTTGTGATGGAGATAGCCGACAATTTGGGGGAGATTATGTGCTTAATTGAGGTCATACCTAATTTGAAAATTAATTAGTTTTAATTAAATGAATTAGGCGTGCATTTAAACCGATATGAAATATATATATATATATATATATATATATATATATATATATATAAAGATAAACCTAATAAGTCAGATAAAACTACTAAATTTTTCGCTTAGTGCTCTTCAGGGGTCAGATCTTAGCCCTGAAGAGCACTAAGCAAAACTGTTAGTAGGTATATCTAACTCACTAGGTTTATCTTTATTATTTGCTCTACTTAGGCATTCAGCACTTTACTTGTTAGCTTTAGAATATCCTAGCGGTTTTTATATCTATATATATTTTTCATATATATATACATATAACTTGTTTTTCTTTTGGCCAAGTGTTATAGTATCAACCGATTATTTTCGTTTGGTACGATTATCTTGGTCTTTTCTTTTTCCCCCAATTTTTCTTTCTCCCCAGGTGATGTTTGATAGTATATTTTTACAATCAAACTATTTGCCGGGTTTTTTCTTACCGCAAGGGTTAACCAACAAGTTTGGTATATATATAAGTTAAGAGAAAGCAAATGAATCCGACGGTATGAGTATAGATAAAAGGATATGAAAACAACAAAATATGCTGTTAAAGTGAAAACATTTTATATCATATTCATAGTTAATATAAAAACAAGCTCTGAAGATGATTTTTATAAATCGAAATATTGTTCAATATTAGCTATGAATATGATATAAAATGTTTTCACTTCAACAGCATATTGTGGTGTTTTCATATCCTTTTTATCTCTCTCTCTCTCTCTCCTATATATATATATATATATATATATATATATATATATAGGGAAATGGTATATTCAGATAACACACACGTGTTTAACCAGAGGATCATCGGCGTTAACTGCGATGAGTTAATTAATACGAACAAAAGTGGAAATAAACAAAGGCATTATATCGGTCCCGCAGATTGAAAGAACGCAGATTAAAGTATGTGTTCATAATGAAACACCCTGTAAATACCATTTAAGTGAGGATGTTTTTTTATGAAATCACCCTGTAAGTTACGGACCACAATCGAAACTACCTGTACCTATATGTGTATTCTTTATGAATCACCTTGTAAACACTGTATGTTCTTGATGAGACATACAATGAACAACATATAAATAAGGATCTCTTCTTTATTAAATACCTTGTAAACACCCTGTAACTTAGGATGTGTTCTCTCTGAAACACCTTGTAAACAGTTGTAAGAAAGGGTGTGGATATTTGTCTCATACCCCACTTGTATGGACTGGGCACAAGGCCTCCTTTTAATGTGGGCCCACCCACAAGCCGAAGCTCATGGGTTGGAAAGAACAAAAAAAAATTGCGTCGATCCCATCGGCATTCTCCCTCAAGAGGGGCGCCTCAGGCGCTGAGCAATAAACCCAGCCCTGCCCCAAAAGGGGCAGGTAATGCCTGGAGGAATGTCCCTCTGGGATCGACGCTATTAATTTAACACAACTCACCGGTCCAGTGGCCGAAGCACACCGGACACCCGCCCCGAAGGACAGGTTGGTAGTATAGTGTAATTGTAAGAAAGGGTTTGTCATTTATGAAATACACTGTAAATACCATGTAAATAAGCTCGTTTCCTTGATGGCACAAAGTGTAAACAACACCATGAAAATGTGTTTATGTCCTTTGTGAAGGTTGGGCTCTTAATGAGACACCTTGTAAACAGCCTGTAAATTAACCTCTATGCATGAACAGAAACATAAAATTCGAAAGGGTCACCGACCTTTCCTCGCAATAGATTAATCATTCCAAATGCTATAACATTGCTTAGGTCATGAAGGCATACAACAATGAATATATAATCATTGTGAATGTTGATACTCACCAGTGTGTAATATACTTGAATATATTCAGGAGGGAATAGACACTTACTTAATTTTCGTCTTGGAGACGATGCTTAGAATATTACCATTGATTCTCAAAAGAATTATATGTTAATGAGGAATCCAGATTGAATTCGATAATTTACGACATAAAAGGGTCCGGTTTAACTCAGTTGGTAGAATCGCACGGTTCCTGATGCGATACCAGTCCCGCCATCTCAGCGCATGAGTAGCACAGACTGGGTAATCTGATCTGTGTGGTAAAGTGAGGTTATGACGGTAACTGTTGCATCAACTCAGCAAAAAACAATCTCCCTGGTGTAGCGCTAGCGAAAAGGGAATAGACACCCTCGCTGACCGACTGATATCGACAATAGGTCATTCAGCCAAATGTTACCCTTCAAAAATCAAGAGATTATTCAGGTATATATGGAGGTATGTGGTGTAATGGTTAGAGTTGTGGGAAATGGATTCGTCGACCCGAGTTCAAATCCTAGACAAGGCTGTTTGCATTTCACATAGCACTAATACCCTTGTTAAATGTATTAATTCAAATATTCTCCCTCCAGCTATGGGTAAAAATAGTAGGGCAGACTGGGCTTTTTAACCCTGGCTAGATAACCGGTCAAGGAGAAGGAAAACTCTGAATTCAAACCTGTTAAACTCCGCTTAAGAAATTGACCTTGTGTCGTATCCTGCTCGTGTGCGGGAGGGGGTATATATATATATATATGCACACACATAAAGGTATATAAGCCCTGCCTGTCTAAGAATTTGACACGATGCTGAGATTCAAATTCGTTTATCGAGAATGCAGAAGCATCGGTCGACTGAAACCCTTTCAAGACATTCGATTTAACTCTTGATTGGTTGTTTCCTTGGTTTAATGGCATATAACACCTTGTGGGTTATTAATGCCAAATATTGTTGTTGTTTTTTAATACTAGCAAATATATGCACCCTCCGGGTGCAAGTAGTTAAGTTTTAATATAATAAAATATCATATTAAATTAGAAAGGCTAATGAAACTGAATAAGAATGTAGATAAAAAGATTTGGAACAGGGGGGGTATGATTGAAAATTAGAACAACTTTGAAACTATTCCATTATTTTCCCTTACTCCCGTCTTTCATTGTTAAATTTTCCTAATTTAACTGTTTAGTTAAAATAGGAAGTAAAGAATAATATTAGTTATTTCTTCTTGTTAAGGGATTTCTTTTAAGATTTATTGAAGAGATTTTTGCTCATATTCATCAAGATAAAACCAAAAAATTAGAAATCAATAATACTAAGCACATATTTATTAAAATCAAATTTATAATATCAATATGCAAATTAACTTTCCCATTCACACTACAAACCGCTATTTTGTTGTATATATAAATACAATTGCATATTGTTAGTATGTAGATATGGTCAACAGTATTAATAATCTAAAAACAATTTTATTAATAATTGAGGTTTAAATTAAAATAAAATCATGGAGAATGTGACGTAAATAACAAAGGGAATTGTTACTTGAGTCGTTATATAGTTTCGGTTACAGACAGAAAAAGACACAATCTCCATTATAATAAGATAAATAATTTTCATTATCTTCATATGTATCAATAAATTGGTAGAAATACTTTTCATTAATTTCATGTCTACAAATAAAATGGTAAACTATTTTTCATTAACTTAATGAGTATTAATAAATACTGGTAGTTGACACTCAGCCTACTCCTTCGAGCAACTACATGATGAAAATAGGATGGGTAATTGCCGTAACAGCAATTCGAAAAATCCGGTCAGAACAATCATATAGTCGCTAGGTGTTGGCGTGAATAAACGATTGAGCAGATGGAGCCTCTCCAACCAACCGTCTTGTTCAAGTAAGGACCGAAGTGGTGTGTTGCATGTCATGGGGCTACTTATTACCCGGGTCACAGACCGCTCAGACAAAACAATACCAACCTCAGACATTATAAAAGAAAACTTAAGAATGTTTGTTATATTAAGCTTTAAGCTTATTAGTAGTATCCCACACGGATTATATGATCTTTGTAGAATAATCAAGCTAATATCCAATTATCGTCGAATTGGTAAGACACGGCAACAAGCAATCGTAACTTAATACAATCCTCTCTTGTTGCAACTATACTGCAGAATGACAGGGTATTTATGAAACTCCACAACATCATAGAAACCAAGCAGCCAATCAGAATTCAAGGAATGGGATCACCCAAATATATGAATGGACTATTCTTGATTCCCATAAATATCAACTGCCTTGGACACTACTTCAGTTGTGCTTAGCCAGTTACTGTTGTTCAAACCAACAGTAGATTGACTGACTGACTGACTGACTGATTTCAATAATCTTGAACTATTAGGTTTACAGAGCTTAGTAAAATAATGTTAAAATACGGAAAATACGGAAATATGTGTCATATAACTAAGGAAATTCTGACGTCAATGGTGACGTAGTTTCAGCTACAGACAAACAGTTACACAATCTCCGGGTAAATCGAACTTAACGGAACTAAATTACAACATCTTTAAGCCGTAACACAGATTTTTAAAGATACGTGGTTCAAATTAACTGACCTTAAAAATGTAAAACTTAGAAACAAAATAACTGGTGCATTATATCTTTTATTCATTAATATATCAACACTGAAAATTTTATTAAATTCGGTTAATTCCCTGATTTTTGGTATTTTTTTTTTCTTTCGATGGGGTGACATACGATGGTGGAATTTAGGTCCGTTAAGTTCGATTTAACCCAATCTCTATTATAATAAGGTTTCTTTTCAGGGTTAACGAATGAAAAGTCGGAAATATTTCAGTTTTAAAACTGACTGATGAAGCAGCGAATATTCTGGGTTTACAATCGACTTTCTGTCATAGTTTCTTGGATGCTGTCAGCACTTTTATGACATATGAGACTTATGAGCAGAATTGTAACGTCAACCCAGACTGATGGGGAGAAATATTGCAGGAGTAGAGGATGATTAACAGTATGAAAAGGGTTTGCCAAATTTCGTTTCGACGGCATCCATTGATTTTGGAAAGAATTATTTAGAGAAGATTTAGAATAAATTCTTTACACACCAACACACACACACAAGAATATATATATATATATATATATATATATATATATATATTATATATATATATATATATAAGATAGATGAAAATTGTATGTCCTATATATTTAACTAACGTAAATGAAATGAAAGAGCATAAATGTTGGTTTTTGCTCTATTTTGGTGTACCATACACCTTCTCCTCTCTCTCTCTCTCTATATATATATATATATATTTGAATAAGATATAATGAAAAAACAAACTGAAATAGGCTCATCAGAAGAGAAAGTGTGCAAACCGTTTCGGGGCCTAATTCTCTTGACGGTTTAAAAAGCAACACTCGGCCCATCCTCAACTAATATGAGGACCCTATTGCATTATAATGTATCAACCGCACGTGGGTCGGTCATCAACAAAAATATAAGACGGGAAAAAAACCGTTAGTAAAAACAGAACGCTGCTAGTCAAACGTTGGAATTAATCAAAAAAAAAAAAAAAAAAAAAATTGTGCTGTCTGTATTAAAAATAATATCAATTTTATTTAAAAATAAAATGAATTTTATTTAAAAATAAAATGAATCTCATTTTCAATTTTGAAAATAATCAGAAGCATTATAGTAATGAAATAAGACTCAAAAAAGTCTGATGTAAAGTCATAGAAAAGTGTAAAATATGTATAAAAAGTGTATATAGAATATCTTCTGATGAGCCTATTTCAGTTGTATACATCGTTTGTTTTTTCATTATATCTTATTCATACTGTCGGATTAATTTCCATTTTATTTTCACACACACACACACACACACACACACATACATATATATATATATATATATATATATATATATATATATATATATTGATTTAGTTTTTGTATTGTTAATAACATGAAAACTGAGGTAAAACGTTGTTTCTCTCTATTTTTTCTCTCTCTCTCTCTGTTTTTCTCTGTCTGTCTCTCTTTATATATATATATATATATATATATATAATATATATACACGCTTTTGACGAGAGGATGATTGATGATTTTTTTTGTTTTTTTTTGAAAAGTGACTTATTTCCTCTTTTCATCATTCTTGTGTAAACAATTCAGTTACCCGATAACGTTATATAAACAAAAATGCCTACCACTAACCCAGGTCCCATAAACAGAATCATGACAAGTGGCTGAAAGATCTCAATATTTACTGGGAAGCCGGATGATCTGAAACTCTGAAAATATTGCATCTTATTTTATCAGAAACAGAGAGACCTGTTTAACAGCAGAAATAAATAGAAAATAGACTTCAGTTATTCACAATCCATAATATTATTTTGTGTAAAAAATATAGGGGGTGAAAGAGAATGGAATGTTAAAGTTACGTGTACATGGCAAGTTTTTAGGTAAGCCAGTACAACGCAACATGGTGTTTTCTTAGTGGTCAAGAGATGTCCCCTGGCAAAGTGTGGAAAAATAAAGGTGTGAGGTGAGAATGTAAGGTCAGTTTGGAACGAAGCGGTGAGTGAGTGAGACGTAATCTGCCACCTAAGGCATTTTAACTTTGGGGGAAATATAATTATCTCATAAGAAAAAAAGTTCGCTTTGTATTATTATTATTTAAAAAAAATTCTCTTAATGTTTGAGATGAGGCTTGAAGATTAGTATTATCTGCGTTATTCGGACTATTGTCCCCACTAATACTAATTAAAAAAAGCTATAAATGGCAAAAGACAAGATATCCTCCAGCATCCCAAGTTGGTTCCAGAGTCAAAACATCAAATAATGCCAAAATCAATTCAACATTAGATCTAAAAGCCAGATTCCAGCCTCTCGAAGTAGAACAAAAATAGAGATAAATATACCACTATTATTTTTATATTACATACCATCACTTTATTCCAAAATGAGAGCCGTAACGCAACATTTTGGTCAGTCTATGAAATTTTCAGCAGAACTTAAAATGAAAATAAAAAAAAAAACATTGCCTATGTGTACTCTATATAACGGGGCATATTTACAGTTAAATGTCAAGGGAAAAAAATATGACTTAATCAAATGTTGTTGACAGAAAGAAGATAATTGAGATTCGAAAATTTGATGATGAATCAAAATCAAGAAATCTTTTTTTTTATTTATTTAAATCTGTTTCCTGTTTATCTTCTTCGTAAAAAGGAAATAATCATTTGCCTTCCTGTTTATCAAATATTTTCATTATATTGCTTTTACGGTGAGATTAATTTAGACACATTTCGCGAAGGTGGGGTAGTGGTAGCATCGAAATATAATAACCACAACACATCAGTAGAGTGGTACTTTGATTTCGGAGTACGCCAACCTACGAGTTGTCTAAATTACTAGCTGTCACTCGGTCGATTTTTTGCTTTGTGTTGAGAGCTCAAATTCGATTCAGATTGGTTGGCAACCTTCACTCTATTTTAGTCTGTTTGTTTTGTTTTACGGCATATCAACCTCAGTAGGTCATTTAATGCCGATAAAGTTTTGAAATAAATCAATTCTTTATCGATAATACAATTTTTTTTATAAATACATTTTTCTATATAACCCATAGATAGGACCCTAACAGGTACTACCACTCCGGGTCAGAGTGGACCAGGGAGCAATGGTGATGAACGGGTGCTCCGCATTCCCCAAACCTCCAAAACTGGAACCTCACCATCAGATAGAGTTTAACGTCATTCCTAGGACATGTAGACCCGCAGCCACCACCTTCTAGCACCCATATGATAAAAAGGGGTTGGGGCTTGCCATGAGGGCAATAGAGTTGGGAAAATCATATAGGTGCTAGGGCTTGACGTGACCAGCCGATTGATCGGAGGGGGCCTCTCCGACCGCCCGTCTAGTCTAAGATAGGGCCAAAGTGGAGTATTGCAAGTCATGAACTGCTCATCCACCTGGGCTCCATCCTTAAGCATCACGGGTCGCCACCCACGGCCAACAGGTGGCCTCATTGGGGGAGTCTTACCCCTCTGCAGAGGTGCAGTCGGTGCATTCTAACGCCCCAGCCGACAGGGCGGCCGTCTATTTTAGACGATGGCGTAGTTTTCTCTCTCTCTCTCTCTCTCTCTCTCTCTCTCTTACTTACAGCTACGTGAGTGGCTGAACAGACCGATCCTCGAATGGCAGTCTCTGGTGCAATGGCTGCAAACAAAAGGTGATGCTTTCTGTAGGTGTTGGGAGTGCTGCTGTTTCACCTTTCTTTTAGCTCTCTTTTCCGTGGCAGCTTTTTTCCTCTCTTCTTCACTTCTTTTTGTTCCTTGTTTGACGAGGAGGTGCCAGGTTGCACGGTCTTCTGCACAAGCCTCCGACGTGTCTATGTCGATGCGGCATGTCTTCAGGTCTCTCTTGCAGACATCTTTGAAGCGATTCAGATACGCTTAAGTTAATAAGCTAATTAAGAACATTTAAGTTTCAAAATTTATTACGCAAAAATAAAATATTAGTATTATCTGCGTTATTCGGACTATTGTCCCCATCTTCATTGTTATTTGTACAACGTTTCGGCCGATATACCCTCCGGCCGACCGAAACGTTGTACAAATAACAATGAAGATGGGGACAATAGTCTGAATAACGCAGATAATACTAATCTTCAAGCCTCATCTCAAACATTCAGAGAAATAAAAAAATATTATTTATAAAAAATTAACCATTAAAACAAATTACCGGGGCGGTTTAGCTCAGCCGGTAGAGCTTTTGACTAGTAACCATGAGGTTATTGGTTCGATACCGACTTTATTTCACATTTGTTTTGATGTAATATAATGCTATTTTTCTGAGGCAAAAAGTCGTTAAAAAAAATGTTCGGATGATTGGTTGTAGGGCTAGAAAGGTTTAATGATATTTCAGTTTACTTCAATGAGGAAAATATGCAGGGGAATTGAGTTACGAGTGGAAATAATTAAACTCGTAAGTCAAGGTACCACTATACTTTCTTTTAATGTTAAACTCAGCAGCTGTATTTCACTGATTACAACATTTTTGATAAAGCACCACAGTATTTTGTCGTATCGTTTCTAAAACTAAGGAATATTTTGATATGAATTTTGTGTCATTAAACTAAATAGAAAAATCACGTACCAAGGAATCATTGGTTCACTCAGCTTTAGTATAATAATAGATATATAAATTTGCAGTATTGATAGGTGGAGATTTGGTAGAATCATTCTGGCAATCAGAGTTCCAAAGGATCGGTGGAGGGTTTGACGTCATTTCGAAGAAATCAGATAATTGAGAATTGACTGCAAAGTGGAGAGGCATATAACCATGTCTAAAAAACGAACGCTTACAATTTCTATGGAAAAGTCGGTAATCTTCAACTTGTTCCTCGTAAATTCCTACTATAAAATAAACTGAACCCTCATTTTATGTCCGTGTTTTTGCAATAAATGTTTTATTTTTCTTGCACCCGTTATTTTACAATACTAAATATATTTTATTCATTTATTTTAATATTCACTTCAATGTGTATATTCTAAAAAATTTTATTTTGTGAGAATGGTTAATTTCAAAGTGGGGGTTTGTTTTACACTTCAACTTTTTACTCGTAAATTCCTACCATAAAATTAGGCTTGGCTCAGGTAATGCTCAAGCCTAATTTTATGGTAGGAATTTACCAGTAAAATGTTGAAGATTACCCTTTGTTGTTGTTATTTCTTTTGTTTTTTGTTTTTGGCTTTGGTACTCTAAAATAAAAACGTCAGATTTTAATCATCGTCGACGAAAAAACTAAATTACGGTCATAAAAAGAGGATCCAATTTATGCCTAAATTATAAAACGAGCCCACACTTTAAAACTAACCATTCTCCCAAAATAAAATAAAAACTTTTAGAATATACACAGTGAAGTGAATATTTAAATAAATAAATAAAATATATTTAGTATTGTAAAATAACGGGTGCAAGAAAAATAAAACATTTATTGCAAAAACACAGACATAAAATGAGGTTTCAGTTTATTTTATGGTAGGAATTTACGAGGAACAAGTTAAAGATTACCGAAAAGTCGGCTTTCAGTATATAAATTCTGCCAAAATATGATTACCCGTCCCTCCTCGACTCTACCACCGTCATTTTGTGCTAGTCTCAAGCAGGTTTCGTAAATATCTATGTCTGTTTTATAATGACAGTGAATTATTTGAATTCTTCACAACAAGCACAGTTCATTAAATGTAACGTCAGAATTAACATAGAAATTTTGTTTAAGAAAAATCGTGCTGTCTTCAATGGAAAGAGAATAAAAACAAAGAGATGAAAATATATGGCTAACTCTGCTTGAGATTTAATGTCTCACATAAAGAAACGTGAAACACAAAGGTGAATAAATCGCACGCCAAGGGCACCTCATATTGTGTGAATGGTTAGCAAACTAGATTTGGAGACCATTGTTAATGATTTTGATTCTCATTGAGCGCTGTATCTTTCTGGCCTTGTGCCACATCTAAGTTAACCTTAGTAAATAGCGTAGTGTAATGGTTAGCAAATTAGATTTGCAGACTATTGTTAATGAGTTCGATTCTCATTGGGCGCCCTATATTTCTGGCCTTGTGTCACATCCAAGCCAAGCTTAGTAAATAACTAGTGCACCGTACGTAGTGTAATGGTTAGCAAACTAGATTTAGAGACGATTGTTAATGATTTTGATTCTCATTGGGCGCTCTATATTTCTGGCCTTGAGCCACATCTAAGCTAAGCTTAGTAAGTAATTAGTGCACCTTACGTAGTGTAATGGTTAGCAAACTAGATTTGGAGACTATTGCTAACGACTTAGATTCTCACTGGGTGCCCTCTACTTCTGGTCTTGTGCCACATCTAATCTAAGCGTAGTAAATAAATAGGGCACCTTACATAGTGTAATATTTAGCAAGCTATATTTGGAGACTATTGTTAATGAGTTCGATTCTCATTAGGCGCCCCACATTTCTGGCCTTGTGCCACATCTAAGCTAAGCTTAGTAAATAATTAGTGCACCTTACGTAGTGTAATGGTTAGCAAACTAGATTTGCAGACCATTGTTAATGAGTTCGATTCTCATTTAGTGCCCTGAACTTCTGGCCTTGTGCCACATCTAAGCTAAATTTTGTAAATAACTAGGGTACCGTACGTAATGTAATGGTTAGCAAACTAGATTTGGAAACCATTGTTAATGAGATCGATTCTCACTGGGCGCCCTATTTCTAGTCTTGTGCCACATCTAATCTAAGCTTAGTAAATAATTAGTGCACCTTACGTAGTGTAATGGTTAGCAAACTAGATTTGCAGACCATTGTTAATGAGATCGATTCTCACTGGGCGCCCTATTTCTAGTCTTGTGCCACATCTAATCTAAGCTTAGTAAATAATTAGTGCACCTTACGTAGTGTAATGGTTAGCAAACTAGATTTGCAGACCATTGTTAATGAGTTCGATTATTATTGGGCCCATTATACTTCTGGTCACCTCATGTGCTGTAATGGTTAGCAAGATAGATTTACAGACCATTGTTAATGAAATCGATCCTTATCAAGTGCCCTATACTTTGGGCCTTGTGTCACACCTAAGCTAAACTTAGTAAATAGCTACATATCACGTCAATCTCGAAAGCCGTTGACATTCAAGTCTTCATTTATTTTTAAAAAAATCCCTTCTAATTCTTATTATTTATATTCTTTTTTTTTCTTTCTTCTTTACAGTTTTCATTACTCGTTTTTTTTCTTTCCAAATTCCTGTCATTTTTGCTTTCTGTTCTTCGTTATCGTTTCCGCGTTTTTTTTGATTTTCAATTCTTTACTTCTTTTTCGCGTTTTGTCTTTTCTGTTCAAAAAAGGCCTCTGTTATTAACTAGGTTTCGCTATGTTTGTGTGACGGGCGAATATGCGAGCATAGAAAAGGGTTGACATTAAGCCGAATGCCTTTAAGGCTGAATAGATTGATCTAACATCAAGATTGAAAAAAAAAGAAAATGGAAAGAGAGAGGCAACACAAGAACAATGAAGGGAAAGTAAGAAAATATAACGAACGAGAATGGTGTCACTTTTATTTCTTTATTTTATTTTTCGCTTTTTAACTTTTAGATAGAAAGGTTCACGGTCATCGAATCCATTGGATTATCATAAGATACATTAATGACGATATTGCTGGTTCTAGTTGAAGAGAAGGGTATTAATTAGCATTTCATTTCACCGGTTTGGTTTCTTTGTTTAGTGGATTATTTTATGACAAAGTAGTCCTTGTAGAAAATCAGTAATCTACTATTTAACCCGTAGTAGGGTAAGGGGCCGGGTTAACTCAGTCGGTCGATCGTTCGGCTAGAAACCACAAGGTTCCTAGTTCGATACAGGTCCTCGACAACTCAGCGTATGAGTAGCACAGAGATCTGTGCGTTAAAGTGAGGAGCTGATGGTAGGTGTGGCGCTCCACCTCAGACGCGAAAACAATCTCCTTGGTCTAGCGCCATTGAAAAGGAGATAGACTTCCTCGCTGACTGGCTGATACCGACTTTAGGCCGCCCCGTCGACTTTACTTTTTACTTAGGGGGATATGAGAGTTCACACCTTTACCGATTGCACTAGTTCGAAAGTTAACGTAATATCACGACTGGATTTCGAACTCGCTTACTACGATTTTGCAGTCCACACGTTAGCCAGTAAGCCAAGGGCTCTCCTCCGCATAATTTAAATCATAACTAGGTGTTTGATGGGTTTCATACCTTTCGCAAGGGGGTTAGTCCGAAAGTGAACGTAATAGCACGATTGGATTTTGAACCCGGTTATTACGATGTGGCAGCTCAATACGTTAGCAATGACGCCACGCGGACTCCCAACACAAAAACAATGGAGGGAATTTAAGAGAACGAGAATGGTGTCACTTTTTATTTCTTTATTTTTTTTGTTTGATTTTTTAACTTTTAGATATAAATCATGACGGCCATTGGGTTACAGTTATAAAGACGATATTGCTGCTTTTTGTTGGAGAGTAGTGTACTAATTAGCCTTTCACTGGTTTGATTTCGTATCTTCGTTTAATGGATTATTTTATGACAAAGTCATCCTTGTAGAAGATCATTAGTGTACTATATAACCTCCTCGAACCGGGTAAACAAAATACAAGTAATCTTTAACACTAATAAGAATTTGTAAAAAGGAAAATTCATTAGCGAAACCACACCTTTATAAATTGTTGTTCATTGGATACAAGTTATAATACAAATATAAATGAGAATTTTGTTACGACTCAAACTTCTTTGTTATTACTTGTACTGTTTTGCTTGCTTCTTTAATGTTACATTTCGCGTAAAAATTACCTATATATAACAGACCTAACCTATCGGACGAGATGTTTAATTTTAACAACTGGTCTATCTTCCGGTTACCGTTATTCCTTCTAATAATTTATCTATTCGTACCCTGATACTCTTTGCGAGTGTATCACGTCGGCCTAAGCTAATGGTTTTTCATTGGAGTCTGAGAGACAAAGATTCTCCTAAAGTCTCAATGATTCTTCTGAGTAGAAGTCAATCTGAATAACGCTATTGTCTCGATGGTCTCAATTCTTCTTCTGATTTCCAATTCTTCTGGTCTGTTTTCTAAACGTTTTTGTGATCGTTCCTAGTGCACCAAATACAATATGTATTAGTTTCACCCTCATATTTCTCAGGTTTTTTTTCTCTCAATTTTCTAGCATTGTCCAGGTATTTGTCTATCTTTTCTTTTACTTTCAACTTTACTCTGTGATCTACAAGAACTGCAAAATCTACCAGTTAACAAGTCCTCTTTTTCTTGTAAATCAATACTAGGTCTGGTCTTCTGGCTAGGATAAGGTTTCCCGTCTTTATCTCAGAGTTGGTTAGTTGGATTTTACCGCATGTCAGCCCATTGTGTCATTTTATGCCAAAGACGTTTTAGTTTTATTCATTCTTGAATAAAATGGTTGTGTTTACGGCATATCAACCCATTGGGTCATTTTATGCCGAAAACGTTTTTGTTTTATTCATTCTTGATGGGTTGGTTGGATTTTTACGGCATGTCCACCCATTGGCTCATTTTATGCCGAATACGTTTTTGTTATATTCATTTTTGATTGGTACTCAATTTTCTTTTAGCCTCAATTTTTTTAAGGCATTTTTAAAACTCTTTTCCTATTCGACACATAGATGGGACCCTAACAATTTCCACCACTCGCATAGTTGCAGGGGAATTTATGCGTTTCATTCTCAAGAACAGATTCTGGTTTATAGCATTTTGTTGTATAGTCAAAATCTAGATCTTTGCATAATTCCCGGTGGATACGTTTCCCGATGGTATTAGTCGGATAGTGAACGTAATAGCATGACTGGAGTTCGAACTCGCTTATTAGAATGTTGCAATTAAATTCGTTAGCCACTACGCCACGGGTACTCCCTCTAAAAAATAAGGGTGGCATTTTTCTCAAGAATACTCGACCCTAGACATACACGAAGTCTGTGCCTGATGTATTATTAGTTTATTTACTGCTAAATAAGCTTGCGTTTCATTCCCGTGGATGATTTGATTAGCAGAATCATGACCAATCTGTAAAGAACAAGCTACTTCATCGATGATAACTTGCCGGTTTGCCATAACCATCTCTCGAGCATAGTGAAACTTCTCATCAGTGTTGGAGGTTGAAGAATATCCAGTTCTCTGTTCGTACGTCCCTCTTGTCCGACCACTTTTAAACTTCTTTATCTACTCATACACACTTCTACACGATAGACCTTTGTCCCTGTATTGTGTTAAAAGCCGCCGATGAATTTCAGTCCCTGACACTCCTTCAGACCAGAGAAATTGGTTTATGCATATCCCATTTTATTGTATGGTCAAAATAGAGTGTCCTGAACACTTCCCTTATATTGTTACCCTAAGTTCCTCGATTTGTAAAAAAAAACAAAAAAAAACAAGTGGGTATTTAAAATCCTTATTCGTTTCATAGCATGGTTCAGGTTTTGTTTCTTCCAAATTGAATTAGACTATTCTTATCTTTTTACGAGATCCACAACTAATAGAACAGAAAAAAAGTTCAATGACTTCTCTCCATGTTTTTCTGTAAGTAAATGGAAACGTATTTTCGAAATCTAATTTAAGCATTAAGGTTGACTTCATTTCGTGGACAAATAGAAATACCTGAAGCAATGTATATCTTCTCTGAGCATTAATCTTTTTTACATTCTTCTAAGTAGATATAGTTTGTTTGTTGGCACACGTACTTACAATAGACGGATGCGTACAAATACAAATACTTACATACAGAATTTTGCGTATATTTGTACACTAAGATGCTAAATGTCAACCTATGTGAAAATGACATTGTTGATATTCAAGGCCGTGTCAGGAATTTAACCAGCAAAATACATTTGCTTCATCCTCATCCCCATCCTCCTCATCATCATCATCATTATCATCATCATCATGTCACGCAATTTGCACAGATATCCATGACAATCTCTCGTCCACCCTCTCCATCATTCATTGTCCCAGAGAGGTCCTCGGCGCAGCATCCAGTATCCGTACAGAACTAATCAATGTAACCCCTTGCTAGGTGGCCCACTAGCATATCCATGTGTTGGCTTCCACAGATGAACGTCACTTTTTGACTTCGTCCTTATTTTCTCCAGCAGTGTCCAGCATGTCTAGTCCGTTTCGAATGGCTTGTGAGATAGGGGGCAGGTGGCCGTACAGCTGCTTCCTTGTGGGTTTTTTTTCACGACTTGTTCAAGATCGCATGCAGCATTCTTGTGCAGTTCCCACCTGGTTTATTCACCAGACGTCTCGTTAGGGTCCAAGTGGTGCAGCCATACAGCAGCACTGATACAACCACAACTTGGAAGCATTGTCGTTTTAACTTGTCAGTGAGATCGGATTTCCATATGACTGATAATCTGTTTATAACCGATCATGCCCTCCGTATTCATGCATTAATATCGCTTTCTGTGGATGAGATATTACTACCTAGGTATGTGAATTGTTCTACTAGCTTTAGAGGCTCACCATCGAGTGTGGATATGTCTTCTTTAAGATAGAAAACTTGCAGGTCTTGACGAAATACCTCCCGAGGTATGGAAGATGAGAAAGTTCGATCGCATATTGCTTAGGCTATGCAATGCAGTAGATAGACATTTGCTTAGTCTAACATTAAAACAAAGAAATAGAGCTACCTTGACTTACAAGTTTAATTTCTTCCACACGTAACTCAGAATCTCTGTATATCAAATCATTTTTCGCCATTGATTTCATTTAGCTTTAGTCTTTGCTGGGGTAGAGGCGTTAAGCTGTGTTAATTATTATTCTATAATACTGCTGCCACTGACCAGGATTGAACCTGCAGTCCAGAGATAACTGTCACTTAGAACTGTTTTAACATAACTCTTTCATCCACTAGGCCATGTGTCCAATTGGACAATCCATTGTGAATTTTGGGAACTCATATTCAAATCATACATAAGTGAATATGTAGTTATAGAATGAAAGAAAGAAAGAAAGAGAGTAGGGAAAAGACTGAGAGAGGGCGTGAGCGAGCGTAAGCGATAACGCTACTCTGTTTCAATTGAACATAATGAATAGATTAAAAAAGGAAGGAAAAAAAGAAAGTGTGAAAGAGAGTTAAATCAAGATTGTTATACTTTTTACATATTTAACTATTTCGCAATAGCTCTAAAGTAAACCTATCAAACGTTGTAATATCTAAATGATCATAATGTGTTATATCCATAGATCCTGTTCGTAAAACAAATTACTGGTAACAATTTAGCTGTGCTATGTTCAGCTTAAGTGTAGACAAATTTTGCATCATTCGGCAACGTGTTTACCTCCCCAAATCTATTCATACCAACAGCAAGATAGAAAAATAAAGTAGAATGAATCAACAGAGAGGTCCAAATAATTCTATTATATTATAAAAACTAGTACAAAATAAAAAAACGCACTCCGGGCGATATAAAAATAGATTTTTTAAACATATTGCTTGAGGGGGTGAGAGTAAAAATTGTAATCCGAATATCTTGGCATTTTTAACATTGCATTTTAGGGAAAAGAAATATTCGGATATCTGACCCATAATTTGGAGTTTGCCTACAAGAAAGATACATCTTATGAACTAGCAAAATAAAAACACCCTCCAGGTGATGTAAAAATAGATTTTTGAAACATATATCCTGAGGGGTGGGAGTAAAAAATTCAATGTCAGCGAGTTTGTACCCTAAGTAAGTAAAATCATCAAATTCATTAAAAGATTAAAAAATAAAACAATTTGAAATGTAAACTTTATATATGTATTAAAATAAAACAAACTATATATAGATATATAATACCATTCATGTATCTATTAAAACTTGTTTAAAAAAAGAATGAGGACTGTCTAATGTTGCATGTTCAAATTTTGAGTGTATTTATTCTATGTTATGACGATTTTGGGTAATGTGACGTAAGCAGTGACGTAATTTTTGTTACAGAAAAAAACCGGAAGCGAATCTCCATTATTAATAGATATTTAAAAATTAGGATTTGAATAGTAAAAAAAAAAGGGGGGAAGTGGCGTGCGGGATTAAAACATAAATCAATTATATAAGACTAAAACAATCAATGGATCTGCGAGACTAAATTTTTTATTATACCCCTCTACCCAGGCAATGCTGGGTAGCCGCTGCTAGTGTTGTTATAATAAAAAGTACGTTCACGTGGACGACTAGCGATGATGCCGGATAATAATTATGAAAAAGAAACTGCCGAATCAATATACCCAAATAATGATCACTAGAATAAATTGTTTTTTGGATTTAAATGACAGAGTTGACATGCCGTAACAACCAACCAAAACTCAAACCAAATGAACTGACATAACCATCCATTTGTAGCATAATGGCGCGCCATACCCGGGAACACCATATTTGTGGCCTTGTGCCAGACACAGAGAAACCTTAATAGGATGTAGCATGATTCTCAGACCTTACGGGAGTGGGCAAGCAAGAGAATAGTGTAATTCTCATTATCACCTGTGAATCGGTTCGTTAGCCAGGAAGTCTAGGATTTTGCTATTAAAATTTATTTTAATCGGTTTGTCAGAAGAAAGGATGGTTGACCCGTTGACCTCTTAATTGACACGTGCAATTTGGTAAAACAGTTAGAACTTTCGAAAAATTCCAAAACGTTCTAGAAAGCTCCACACCCATTTCTATATAATGAGGGAACCTTAGATTTTGCGACAGTTGGTCTGGGGCAGTGGGGTTGGTCGGACAGTTGGGTTACGGATTTTGCGACAGTTGGGTTGGCAGAATTTGCCGAGACAGTCAGGTTGACGGAGCTTGCCGAGGGCAGTTGGGGTTGGCAGTTTGGGCAAGTTAGTCATAGGCGGGTGACTGAAAAACATGTGTTAAAGGAATAGACTCTCTCTCTCTTTCACAATAACTTGCATTAAGTAAATAAATTGATGAAAAGCAAGAAGTACTGTCCTCATCTTTATTTTACTACGCCAAAGAAACCGTACGAGAAATCATGAATGAAAGCCATTAAACAAGCAAACGTGAACAGATACATGACTGATACTAAGGAGAGGGTGATACTTGTCAACAAGTCAAATTGGCCGTAACGAAGAGCACGCGACCTGTGTAGGTTGATACTCATCCGCTGACCGACCAAAGGACTACTAGATTCTGTGAGCGTTGAAGTTTACATGCCTTGTAAGCGTCCAGCGACCAGTGAATAACTTTTAATAGTGTCGTGCATTTTGAGGCACTGTGAGACACGGTAAAACACCAAGACGTTACACATTAGCAGTAGAATACTTTTCAATGAAACAACAATATCATGATTTATTCATCTGTATATTCCTTATTTATATACGTTCATTCAAAGTTAGTATCTATGTTTTTGTTAATTACTTAATTACTATCAAATAAATAAAAAAACGAACAAAAAATTACACCGAGAAAATTCAACACGAACCGACCGTCTCATACAACGTACGAAGTCCAGAATGCAAATGGCGGCGCCCACCAGTCATTAATAGAGACTTACCGACGGCCTGCCACTAATATTTGAATAATACCACGAACGGTCACTCTAAGTTAACTATCAATAAAGGGACGTTACTCTAACCTAACCCAATTTTGTTTTCGCCAAACCTAAAATAATTTACCGACACAACTCAACATAAGAAAAAGAAAATCAGTTTCATGTGGTTGTAGCCCGCTTGAAGGATGTATAAATTATATGACAAAAGGTCACACTCCTCATTTGACAGAATTTAATAATCCACTTCTATAATTCTGTTTCTGAGTATGTAATGGTTGCAGGCTATTTATCATATCAACAGAGAATTGACATTATTAGAAATCATCTCCTTTAAGTATAACTTCCTATGAACAAACAAGGCTTTCCTGTTTCTCTATCGCATCGTATATATATATCCGATGTTAAGGGTTATAAAACACATCTAGCTATCTTTATATCTACTTGCAAGAATATGTTGCCTCTGGAACATTTAAGTTTTAATGCAATTAAATATATTAAATTAGAAACACTAAAAAATTAATTAAGGACTTGTATAGAGCTGCAATCTTCAGATGTGAACACGAAGTAAAATATTGAAATAAAATATTGTAAAAAAGGAGAAAATACTTTTCAGAGACTTTAACAGATTTCAGCTAAAGAGGCGGTCGACGTGTAATGGTTATCGTTGTAGGAAATGGACTCGGCGAACCGAGTTCAAATACTTACGATTCATTTTACATTTCATTTAGCTTTTAATATATTTGCGAAAGGTATGAATGTAACTATCCTTCCCCCAGCTATAGGAGGTAAGTGTTATTGTGCTCTTTCCCCTTGGTATGGTAAACATTTTTGAAAAAGAAAAACTCTGAAATCAAACCAGCTATACTCCGATAAGAATTGACTTTTGTCACATCCTGCTGGCGATTGTTGGTAGAATATATACATATATATATATTTAATATACCAAACTTGTTGGTAAATCCTCGCGGTGAGAAAAAAAAAAAGCAAATAGTTTGATTGTAAAAATATACTACCAAACATCACCCGGGGTGAAAAAAATTTTGGAAAAAGAAAAGACCAAGGTAATCGTACCAACCCCAAAAAATCTATTGGTACAATATTTGGCCAAAAGAAAAAACAATTATATATATATATATATATATATATATATATATATATATATATATATATATAAGATACATATACTCATACAAAGCCGCCAGGAAACTAAAGCTAATAAGTAAAAAGTGCTGAATACCTAAGTAGAGCAAATAATAAAGATAAACCTAATGAGTCAGATAAACATACTAAAAGTTTCGCTTAGGGCTCTTCAGGGCTAAGATCCGACTCGGATCTTAGCACTGAAGAGCACTAAGCGAAACTTTTAGTAGGTTTGTCTGACTTATTAGGTTTATATATATATATATATATATATATATATATATATATATATAAATGTGAAATAGAAATGAACTCTTTCGTCAATTTCGACGCATGAGATTTCACCCAATGAACAACTTACGCAATGGTTTGTTTATAGTGGTGAAGGCTTGTGTTGGACCATCCTCATTTTTAGCACAGTCGATAGGAATGAATTGGTGCACAAGGGATGCTACAAAACCAATCAACGACTGACCTCAGATTTTTCAAATTCAGAGTTTCCCCTCTCCTAGACTGGTTACCTATCCAAGGTTAAGAGCCCAGCAAACACCCTTGTCTAAGATTTGAACTCGGGTCGACGAGTTCACTTCCTATGACTCTAACCATTATACCACGTGCTTCTATATATTGCGTAAGTAACCGCGATCAGACTATACTTTTCATCTCCGTCCCTTCAGGGATGATGTTACATTTGATCGTGTCATTTGGCAATGTCGGACACAGAATTGATGTAGGTTGAATTGGGTAGAAAGGGATGAGCCACTGGGGGAGCACACTGAACTAAACCCCCCCCCAAAAAAAAAAAAAAGTTTCACCCGGAGGCGTTTGCAGTAGAAACCACGGGAATCAATGCCTTTGATTTTTTCCCAAAGCGTGACCAACATAGAACCCGACCCAATCTTGGAATAGAAGCAAATTTATGTTTAACGATAAGTAAAAACGTATATCGTCGCATCAGTTTCATCTGATTTAAAGATCAAGTGATTTGCTTTTAACCGGATAGATTGGTAGATTTGCTTTGATTGACTGAATTTAATGGCATATCAATCCATCTCAGATTATGTTATGCTTAAATTCATATAAGTAAAGTAAAGTCGTCGGGCGGCCTAATATCGGTATTTAGCCATGCAGCGAGGGAGTCTATCCCCTTTTCACTAGTGCTTGACTAAGGAGATTATTATAGCGTCTAAGGTGGAGCGCCACACCTACCATCAGCTCCTTACTTTACCGCACAGATCCCTGTGCTACTCATACGCTGAGTTGGCGAGGGCGGGTATCGAACTAGGAACCTTGTGGTTTCTAGCCGAACGCTCTACCGACTGAGCTAACCCGGCCCTATTAAATTCATATATCAGTCAGTTATTACATTTAGTCCGCTGTTTCAGCGGGATTTCTCGATCTGAAATTGTTTAGACCACTGTTTCTCAAAGTTTTGGAAGTTTCGGACTGGTTGACATCTTTTTGATCGGTGCACGGAAACGTGTACAAGATTAAAGTATTTGTTAAACTTGGAAGAAAAAAAGTATTTATGCATGCGTGTTAAAATTAACTTTATTAATTCAGAAATCTATCATCAATATAATATTGTATGTAGATACTGTATATGATGTAATGGATATGCACATACCTGGGTACCCCCTCACTATAATCTGATTGGATAGTGTCCTCTATAAATATTCAACTGTGGTGGTACGAGCTCCTACACGCCTACCATTCCAGTGAGCTTCGGACCTGGACAGATTGTGTTTAATTAATAGCGACGATCCCAGGCACCCCATTGAGGGGCAATGCCAACGGGATCGACGCAATTTTTCTACCTACCACCCACCAGTCTCGGCTTGTGGGTGGTGCCCACATAAAACGGCCTTGTGCTATATCGTGTGAAAGTGGGACACATGTAAATACCCCTACTAGCCTACTAGCAAGACTACCACGACGACTACTAGGAAGACGTACTGCTATTACTGCTACTCGACGCACCAGCTACTACTGCGATAATATACCTTACTACAACTTCATAATGTATGCCTTAACCCGGATATATAAGTATAATATTTGAATTTTTCTCATTTAAAAAGAAAAAATAATTATGTTGTTCCTAATGAAACACGTGCGTACTTCATATTCCACCATGAATGAAAAAAAAAACTTGTTTAATTTAGCTTTTTCTATATAAATTATATTTATTTATTCATTGATCTTATTTTATCTTACTATTATTTTAGAATTATTATTATTAAATTAATATTTTATTTCACTTTTAATTATAAAAAACTTCTACTGGCAAAAGTATTAAAAGGAATGTGTCTTTTAATCACTTCAGGTCCTAGTTAGTTAGTAAACTTGTCTTACTAAAATAAAAAAAGAGAAAGATCTAATGTTCCTATTTCTATTTATTTTAATTAGAAAAATTAATTTTATTAAAACTTATTTTAAATAATTCTCTTATTTCACTTATAATATAAACTACTTATGATAAAGATATTTTCTAATCACTTAGGTTTACCAACGAACTAGGAACTTTTCTTACTTGAAAAAGATCTAATGTTTCTATTTATTTTAAATAGTCTATAATGTATAGTCAATAGGAACATTAGACTATTTCCTATTTGTCAATTTGTCAAGTCTTAGCTCGATAGAAGAGAGTGCCACAAACAATGGTTTTCGAATATCCAAATTATTTCTTTACTTCGTTTTTTATCACACTGCTTTTTTTTAAATGTAATCAAAACATATTTTTTGCGTTTTTCAAGTTATAATCATTATATATTTGTTTTCTTTTTTTTAAATTATAATCCCTTTTTTTTCTTTTTTTTTTCAGATATTTGACTTAATGTTTTTGATTTTTAAAAAATATAATCCCTATTTATTTCCGTTTTTTATATAATCATTGTGTATTTTTGCCTTTTTAATATAATTACTACATATTTGAGTTACTACATATAATCACTATATATTTTCCGTTTTTTAAATATAATCACAATATTTCTTTGAATATTTCCACTACATATTTTTGCTTTTTAAAAAATTATAAGCACTATATTTTTTTTTTTTGTTTTTAGATATTTTCACTAGATATTTTTGATTTTTTTAAATATAATTACTAATTATTTTAATGTGTTGTATCATGGAGGTAGGTGACGGGGAGACACGAGTGTTACCTGATATGTCAATTTATAAGATTCTCATGAGAAAAAGAAACGGTCTTCTGTTATTGCTAAAATCTCTAAATAGCACAAAGCAAGTTATCCCTCAACACTACAAGTTGGTTTCCAGACTCCAAGAATCATAGAATTGCCAGTCAACTGAACAGTAGCCCAGCAACCAGGATTCCAGCCGTTCCCAATATAATACCGGTCGAGATAGGTAAGTATAAATATATTTTTACCATCATCACACCATCACTCCATAAGGGCCCGAACGTAACAAATGTTTTACACGTCATCTCTCCATTCGAAAGTGAGTGCCAGAACGTAACGAGTGATACCGACAATAGGCCACTCAGTCAACTTATCCTCTTGTATAGCATGTACTCAGAGAGAGAGAGAGAGAGAGAGAGAGAGAGAGAGAGAGTGGGGGAGAGGGGAGAGAGAGTGGGGGAGAGAGTGACACTAAGAGCAGAGGATCTTTTGTCAAAATTGGTACACACCTGTTGAAAATGAATCATTTTTAAACAAATCTATTTGACCTCTATTATTAAACAGTTCTATTTGACCCCTATTTTGAACCCTGAAAGGGACTAGTCCCCGAGGCGTCGTGTCTAAATCACTGAACTATGACGTCATAGTACTCAAGTCATTCACTTTCGGACTAATACCCTTAGGAATTATATGAATCCTCTCAATGGGAAAATATACCGGGGGGGGGTGATAACACTAATCTGTTTTAATTAAACATAAGGAAAAGAAGGAAAGAAAAAAAGAAAAGGCGTGACAGAGATTTAATCAAGATTATTATAGTTTTTATATATTGAACTATTTTGCTATAGCTCTTAATTACACATATCAGACGTTGTAATAATAAAATTATCATACTGTGGTATATCCACATGTCCTGCTACTTTACAGCTATTCTACAAAATGTGTCCACTACAAAAAACAGTAAGCACACTTTTCAGGTCTTTTGGTTTTTTTTTTTCATAACGTAGAATCGATTTATACACTTTAGATAAATAAGCATTGTTATTATATCAAACATAAAGACTTTTAGAAATATTCAGCAGAAATGACGTAAAGGCAATCATGCTGTGGCATATCCACAGGTCCTGCTACTTTATAGCTATTTTATAAAAATGTGACCACTACACAAAACAGTAAGCACACTTTTCAGGTCTGATTTTTTTTTTTGTTTTTTTTTTTCCAGTTTTTTATTTATAACGTAGAATCGATTCATCCTCTTTAAATAAATAAGCATTGTTATTATATCAAACATAAAGAAATTTTAGCGATAAAAAGATTCAGCAGAAATGAAGTAATGGCAATTCAAAAAACAAAACAACTTTATATAAACATTTCCGGTTGCACGCACATGCGTACGAAAACGTGGCGGAGAAAATATATGTTGCGCATAAATGTGCTCGGTTCGAAAAAAAAAGAATTATATATTGTCGTAGGATTTAGATATATGCATATCCGTCGGTATTTTGGCTTCCCGGTTGCAGTGACGTATATTTCTATGTCTCTAAATTTAATAAGAGAGACGTGGAAAGAGATTTATTGCTTTATGTAACATTAATTCCCATAGTTATTTGGCTAATCCCATCATCATCATCATCATAAATAACAAGGTGAGTTAACAGCAAGGGCCCCTCGACTCTCTCCACCTCTCTCTTCAATGGCATATCATCATCATCATCATCATCATCAATATCATCATCATCATCATCATCATTATGCCAAGCCAGTGGCATGGATATCCATGATAATCTCTCGCCAGCCATCCCTATCATTCATTGTCCGTGAGAGTTCCTCTGTGCAGCATCAGGTATCCACGCAGAGCTGGTCAATGTAATTCTTTGCTGGACGGCCCGCACGGGCATGTACATATACTGGTTTCCACTGGAGGATGTCGCTTATGAGTTCGTCCTTGCTTCTCCGGTAGTGGCCAGCATGTCTTGTTCGTCTGACTCTGATGGTTTGTGTGATAGGGAGCAAGTGGCTGTAAAGCTGTTTTCTTGTGGGGTGTTGTGTGTTGTTTCCACGATTTGTTCAAGATTGCACATAGCATACTTGTGCAGCTCTGATCTATCTTCTTCTATGGGCGATTTGTTAACGTCCAAATGCTGCAGCCATACAGTAGCACTGATACAACTACGTCTTACAAGAATTGTGGCTTTAATTTGTCAGTACGTGGGTTATTCTGTACCAAAGCGATCATTGTAGAACAGCAGTGGTATTATTGTTACATTACGGTAAAGTAAAAAAAAAAAGTAAGGTCGTCGGGGTGGCCTAAAGTCGGTATCAGCCAGACAGCGAGGGAATCTATCCCCTTTTTACTAGCGCTAGAGCAAGGAGATTGTTTTTTAAACGTCTGAGACGAAGCACCACAACTACTATCAGCTCCTCAATTTGCCGCACAGATCCCTGTGCTATTCATACGTTGAGTTGGTATCGAAACAGGAACCTTGAGGTTCCCAGCCGAACACTCTACCGACTGAGAAAGTAGAGATTAAAAATAACGGTAATTCTGAATTTACAGGCCTTTGACTTTTCTTGTGGCCGTTTTTCATTTGGTCAGTTCATTTCATGGGAGTGGGAAGTGATTTTTGGAATTTAAGGAGTGCTCACTCCAAGATTACCATTTCTCTCACGCGTGATGGTTAACTTGGGTAAAATAAAGACGTCTGAAAAAACATCCAAATCTTTGTGTTCGTTACTAAAAACAGCAACGAGCACAGACATGAAAAAGTCCCACGAAAGCAGCTCAGAACAGAGAGGACCAGCACAGATACTTAGATAGACTACCCAACCACCAACGAAAAAGGCCACACTTCAGTAGTAATGAATCTGCGATACTAGCTTGTTAAAAATTACAGGACAATGAGATGCCTTTGATGTAGTTTATGTATGTCTGCTTACATGTCTAAAAAGCTTGCTAGCAATTACATGACGAATGGACGTTCCTATTTACCCAACCCATTCGCCACGGATAGGGTGTGACACAGGGTCCCAAGTGTAGGGCATCTATCCAGGATTACGCTTGCTATTCAGTACTAACGGATCTGCGATACTAGCTTGCTAACCTTTACACAATGATTAGATGTCCTAGTATTTTTGTAACATGTTCGTCAAGGGTAGGATCTGATACAAAATCACAAGTATGGAGAATCCAGCAAGGATTGAATTCAATATTAAGTAGTAATCTATCTGCGTCAGTAGCTTGCTAAACATTGCACCACGTCGCTCTAATATACTTTGTAGTATGAGAAAAGTAACTACAGAGGGATCTTGGTATCATTATTAGTCTAGAAATATGGAAACTGGGAATTCAATTTTGTTAATATCCGCTTAAAACATAACCTTGTGTTACATCCTGCTCACCGCGGAGCGGTTGATAAATACATACACGAAACAATTCTATGGGAGCGAAAACAATTCAAAACATGCATCGGCAAGAAAGAGGTTTTGCTGAAAAATATATGTGATGGGAACGTAATATTATTTTTCGTATGCCTCTATTGATCTAGATACCATATATACGATGTTCAGTCAAAAGGTAATGCCAATTTGTTTAGATCAGGTATATTTACCAATACAGGAACATGTATCATATATTAAAATGAAGCAGCTCCTCTGTGGACCACGTCCCTACTTCTCCACATAGTCATTGTTTCTCTCAATAGCAGTGTTCCACCATCGAATGAGAGCATATACCTGCTCCGTAAAAGTCCGTTGACTATTCTTTGAGCCACTTCAAGATTTAATTTCATCGTCACTGGAATAACCCTATTTCATGGGGCCGAAGAGACGATAGTGTGAAAGCACTAAATCTGGTGAGTATGGAGGATGTTGTGTAGTTGTCAACCCGAATGAGGCGATCTTTTCCCTTGTCCTGATTCAATCCTGATGCTTGTGTGTGGTCGAGCATTGTCATGCCGAAAGGGAACATTGTCGACTGGCAAGTTGGGTCTTGCTTGTCGGATTCTTGCTCTGAGTCTCGTTAGGGTCTCAATGTAGGCCTTAATTTTATAAAAATAATAACTTCACATGAAATAAAGAAAATGGCATTGCTTTTTGACTCACTCTTTTATGTACCAGATATATAAACATGCATAAGCATCAGCCTATGCATTAGCATCAGCCTATAATGGGGTTGGTTGGAATTTACGGCATTTCAACACTTGTTGGGTTATTTCTACCAAAAACGTTTTGTTTTACTTATTCCTGATTGGTATTCAACATTTTGTTTTTAAACTCGATTATTTCTAAACAAATTATTAAACTCATTTTTTTTCTATTTAGCCTATAGATAGGGCCCTAATGTTGTATACCCTTTCTTTACTTCTATTATTCTTCTGCTCATATTTGGTATCTTACGTTCTTCTTCTAGCGTCTGGACTTCGTCTTGCTGGCTGGTCGTCCTTGATTCATTTCTACTTCTAGGTAAGTCTTGTTGCCAAGACAATCATCAACCACAAAACCATATTATTTATTTAAACCTTTATTTACTTAACTAAACATATTTCTCTAACTAACACAACGCGCATGTGCAGTGAGCTCCAGCTAAGGCAGAGACATCTTCTCTGTCTGACGTCCAAACTGAAACTGAGACCCAACCAGCTCCCACGTGACTTCACGTATTTCGCGGGCTTTCTGTAATATTCCATGGAAAGTCCCGCCCGTGATATGAAAAGGGGCCATCCCTTCAGAAATACAGGGGGTTGACAAAAATCTATGCATAGATTATGTAACACTAACAGGTATGACCAATCCGGGTGGGAGGGGACCTGAGAGCAATGGTAATGAAGGAGTAATCCATACCCCCAGATCTCCAAAATTGGAACTTCACTGTTAGATACAATTTAACGTCATACCAAGTACACTCAATTACATATTGATGTGCATGCCAGATACATAAAAATACATTGGCAAGGAAAGAGACTATATTGAAAATATCCATTATAGAAATGTAATGTTTTTTTTATTCCATAAACACAAATACCAATTCATCTACATATCAGATCCATAAAAATGCATTGGCAAAAAAAAAACTATGTTCAAAAATATCTCTTATAGAAACATATTGTTTTTTCCATAAACCAAAGTACCTATTGATCTACATACACGATACATTAAAATGCATTGGCAAGGAAAGAGACTATGTTGAAAAATATCCCTTATAGAATCGTATTTTTTTTCTTTGTAAAAACCCGAGCACCTACATACCAAATACATTTCTATAAACCCGAACATCTACATACCAAATACATTAAAATGCATTGGCAAGGAAAGAGACTATGTTAAAAATATCCCTTATAGAAACGTACTGTTTTTCCCCAATATATCCATGTATTTATTGATCTACATACCAGATACATACTTATGCATTGACAAAGAAAGATACTAAGTTAAAAAATATCCATTACAGAAACTTAATGTTTTTTCCCAATAAGCCCACGTACCTATTGATCTACATTCCCGATACATAAACATGTTTATGTTTCTCTTCAAACATCATTAGTTCTATATGAATTACAGTTTCAGCAAGTCTCAATTCTAGTCAACCATTTCTCTATTAGTGTCTTTTTATTAACAGTTAATAACATATCAGCAATAAAACAAGTCAATGAACTTTATTCACAGGAATCTTTCAACACTTAACAATATCTGTTTCTATTTCTTTTGATTCGTGGAAATATAAAACTGAATCTGTTATGAATAAGACTTCGTGATGAGTTATAATTCCCTTGCTTTTAACCGCCAGAAAATGACAAAAAGAAAAGTGAAAGAAATGAACTAAAAAAATAAATCCAAAAAACAACGTCTATTACATGGAATTGGTCAATAGAGTTGATGGACTTGAAGCTGTATTTTGGCTGGTCACGCCCGAAAGAAAAGAAGGTATTAAGATGAATCAACATAATCTTCCAGGGAATCAGAAGCCATATTTGGTTATTTGTCCATGTGTAATCGTTGCTTCATGTTGCTCTTAGTTTGCACATAACAGAGTCCAATAAAGAAAGCGGAAATTGAAAGATTGCATTTCTTTACTTCTTGAGAGTTCCTTTTTAACCAAAACAACTTTGATCAACGACTCTCAAAGGATTTGGTCATCTAAGACTGGTCGTGTTTTCAATAATGCATTTATCGCATGCGTTACAGAAAAAATAACAATCTCGTATGTTGTTTTTCCCCCCATCGTTTTACTGGTACACTTTTGGTTTTCCCTATTCGGGATCAGTACAAATAACTTTTTTCCATTTCCAGCACTTGAACAACCAGCATGGAGCTGGCCGTGAGAAAAGCAGGGTTCATCAGATTAAGCCCAGTTATTTTCAATGATTGTCCTTGGAAGTAGTTACCTTTTAAAGTTTTATCGAATAATCCTTCTGCTGCCACTTAATTTAAAGATAATCTGATGTGTGTATACATATACCAACCCCTCTGCCCGAATAGGATGAGACACAAGGTCAGTTTATTAGGCGGGGTTTTAACCGGTTTTAATTCAGAGTTTTCCTTTTCCTAGACTTGTTACCTAGCCAAGGTTAAATAGCCCAGTCTGCACTACTATCTAACCGTAGCTGAAGGGTGAGTATTTGGACCCATGAGACTGAGAGACATTTTCTTCTTCAAATGTTTGATCTGAGGTTTCATTTTTGTAAAAATGTTTACCTATTTCATTTCGAAGAAAAGTTCCTTTGTTAGAAAATCACAGTTGACGCAAACAACAAAATAATATTTTTAAGACCAAAATTAAATTTTGTTTAAAACGTCTTTTTAAAATGATTAATTGTTTGATTTTGATGGTAGATTAACCAGTCTAGGACGATTTTATAACTACAGGTTAAGATTACATGCCAAATTTCCCCTCTGTCTCTCTATTAATAATCTTTAGTTGCTAGTACCTGACACAGTAGTATTATCATCTCTCTCTCTCTATATATATATATATATATATATATATATATATATATATATATAAGACAAAGCTTTTTTAGTATATCCCCTGTAGTCAGAAATCATAAAATCGCCTTCACATAACCATTTTAGACATATACTTCCTAACATTTAAATTTCACATTATCCTAATAAACCCTTACACCATTCATATTTTTTACATTATAAACTCTCCCTGTTTGAAAAAGAGAATTTGTCTATTTTGAATTGGAAATATGTCTTCTTCTTTCAAAAACTGTTACACTAAGATATACATTATGTCGTTGACCGAGAAACAAGTAGCGGATGTGCTAATGAAGAAACGATCGCATGACTTGTACGCTTTTTGGAACATCAGTGTTTTCGTTTTGAATTCAGATTATCTTCAGCTTCTCTCTCGATGAGTCTGGTTTAAAAACAAGATTCGATGATGATTTTTATAAATCGGAATATTGTTCAATATTAGCTATGAATATGATATAAAACATTTTCATTTTAACAGCATTGTATATATATATACATATACACACACACACACACATTATATATATATATATATATATATATATATATATATATATATAAAGTGAATAAAAGACAGTGACATAATTTATATAGCAACTCAACTTTCTTAAAATTTATTTAAGAAAGAAAGAAAAAAAAAACAAGTTTAAAATCATCCTTCAGGCCATCATTCTTCATTTTCTTTCCGTGTATAACATAAAAATAAAATGCATAAAAACTAACCGGTTCATAACACTACTGACATTATATACGTTTATCTTTTTTTTATATGAGAATTTTAAATGAAATAACGCAGGGTTTCTATGACAACCGAACAGTTGTATATATATAAAAAAAATGAAAGCAATTGAAATATATCATTGATTTTATTTTCACTGTCAATAAGTAAAAGTAAGTAAAGTCGTCGGGGCGGCCTAATGTCGATATCAGCCAGACAGCGAGGTAGTCTATCCCCTTTTCACTAGACCAAGGAGATTGTTGTTAACATATAAGGTGGAGCTCCACACCTACCATCAGCTCCTTACTTTACCACACAGATCCCTGTGCTACTCATACGCTGAGTTGGCGTGGGCCGCTATCGAACTAGGAACCTTGTGGTTTCTAGCCGAACGCTCTACCGACTGAGTTGTCAATAACTAGTTGTTATTATCATCAACATCATCATCAACATCATCATGTCGCGCTGTTAGCACGGATATCCATGACAATCTCTCTCCATCCGTCCCTATCACTCATCATTCTCTGGAGGTCCTCTATGCAGCATCCTGTATGCGCACAGAGCTGGTCAATGTACGTCTTTGCTGGTCGGCCCATACAGGCGTGCCCATGTACTGGCTTCCACAGGAGGACGTCACTTATGGGTTCGTCCTTGCTTCTCCAGCAGTGTCCTGCGTGTCTTGTCCGTCTTACTCGGATGGTTTGGGTGATATGTGGCAGGTAGCCGTACAGCTGTTTTCTCGTGGGGTGTTGTTTCCACGTCTTGTTCAGGATCACACGCAGCATTCTTGTGCAGCTCCCATCTAATTTATTCTCTAGTCGCTTCGTTAGGATCCAGGTGGTGCAGCCGTACAGCAGTACTGACACGACAACGGCCTGGAAGAATTGTCTCTTTAACTTGTCTGTGAGTTTGGATACAAATCCGTGTAATAGCATAGAGATTTGTCAATTATTTCCATTTTAGGAATAATATAGTTCTTTTAAAAAATATGTAGTTTTACACGGGAATCCCCTTTTAAACAAGTGATATTAATTTAATGATTTTTGTCTAAGTTGATATTCCTATCTAAGTATTAATAAGAAAAGTTATTTTACCTCTTCGGCTTGAATAACTAACTCTAAGTCGCATTGTAGCTCAGTCGGTAGAGCATGCGACTAGAAGCCACAAGCCCTCGCGGTAATTTTGAGTAAGTGCGTCCCGGTCTCCTGCCCCAAACATTGCTACCCGGTGACTATCAAAATAACAACCGCAGCTCGTCGTAATTCTTGTTTATTTATCGTAATTTGTCGTAATTCTTGTTTAGATATGAAGATGGATATATAGTTTGGAATAGACTGAGATAGATAGATAGATAAACAAACAAAATAATATATAGATATGAACAAATGGAGATATTTTCGACAAGTAAATGTATTGGGGGGGGGCATCTTTTTAGTCGTAATTCTTGTTTATTTAAACTAAAAACAGGACATTAAACAAACATTAATAAAAAAATGTTAGTATTTAAAGTAATATAGATAAATATGAACAAATTGAGATAGATAGATAGATAGATAGATAGATAGATAGATAGATATGAAGATGGATAGTTTTGAATAGACGGAGCTGGGTCGTTATTTTAATAGTCACCGGGTAGCAATTTTTGAGGCAGGAGACCGGGACACACTTCCTCAAAAATTACCGCCCTCGCTAATGAATAGCACAGGGATCTGGACAGTAAAGTAAGGAGTTGTTGGTAGGTGTAGCGCCCCACTCCAAACGCCAAAACTATATCTTTGATCTATCGCTAGTGAAAGAGGAATAGACTCGGTTGGTATCTGGCGGAAACCGACTTTATTCCACCCCAACGTCTTTACTTACTTATGTATGAATAACTGTAAAGTATGCAAATGCTATATATATATATATATATATATATATATATATATATTATATATATATATATATAGGTACAAGTGATAACCTACTCGAGTTTCACCATAAGGATCTTCAGGGTTACATTCACTGAATTAATTTAGATACTGATTAATTGCAGTCGACTACTCGTGTGTGTCCTTCGTGTGTATATATATATATATACTCTTGTCCCTTAATCCTCTGACCGTTAAAAATGAAACCGTCCACATCGCCCAAGATGAAATGCAAAAATCTAAATCCTAATTATCAGGTGTCGCTTAATTGTCAAATGCTTATATCTTATGAGTATCAATACCTCAGCTAAATAATGGGCTTTTCCGTTTTTATTATAAACAAAAGGTAAGTGAAATGCCATGATACACAGAAAAAAATTAAGAAGAAAGAAAGAAAGAAAAAGAAACGAAACGAAACGAGTAGGCGAAATATATAGAGAAGAGGAAATATACAGAGTATTAGTGAGTGCGCGAAAGCGATATCGCTGTGAAAGAAAGAAAAAAGACTGAGAGAGAGCATTCGGAGAGAGAGAGAGAGAGAGAGAAGAGAGAGAGAGAGAGAGAGAGAGAGAGAGAGAGAGAGATACAAATCCTGGATGTGGTAATTGCATTTCACTTAGTGCTAATACCCTTGGGAAAGGTATGAATCCTACTCTCTCTCCAGCTATGGATAAATAGTAGAGCAGACTGGGATCTTTAACCTTGGTTAGGCAACCTGTCTAGGAGAAGGAAACCTCTGAATTCAAACCTGTTGAACTCCGCTTAAGAAATTGATCTTGTGTCACATCCTGCTCGTGTGGAGGGGTTGCTAAATATATATATAGAGAGAAAGAGAGATACAGATACAGAGACAGAGAGATAGATAGGTAGATATCCAGAACACAAACACTAACAAAGCGGAACGTTTTGAAACGAATTAACGTCTGTTGGTAAAACTTAGAGAATGCAATAACGTAATATGCTTTAAGTAGTGAAATTATATTTTCCTCTTTAAGTATCGGAGCTTTCCTCGAATAATTTCCTCTCAATCAAAAATGAAAAAGAAAAAAACAAAAACAATTCTAACTTAAGCAATCTTGTTTTCCGTACCAATTAAATCTGGAAATAGTCCCATGATTAGAAAGAAATTGTGAGTTATGCTAAAACAAGCCAATTCGCTATGAATATAAATAACTGACGTCTAATCCACTCATAAATCTGACGAAATCTTTAGCCAAAACTGATTCCCTCATTTAACTATGACACAAATAGGTATTTCATAGGATCTTCCTCCAACACATCCGTTTAAAAATACCGCTGCTAGTGACCATTTGATCCTATATTATTAATTGACAAGAAGATGTTTACACTGTGAAGGGGAAAGGTTAATTGAAATAATGATCTATAAGAATAATAAAGTTTGTTTATTCTTTATTGATTTGTAATTATTTGGATTTACTTTAATAGAAATAACCAAAAATCTCGTGGATAAGCGTTAACATAAATACATCAATAAAACGAACGAACTGTAATTTAATTAATTTCTAATTCAGGAAAATAGCAATGAATGACGGGAGTGATGGAAATAGCTAGCGCCCAAGCTGCTGTATTCTTTGATTATACTCCCTCTGCTTAAAATAAGTTAAATGTACGAATATACCCAACCCATTCGAGGATGTGACACAAGGTTGCAAGAATGGGGAATCCAGTGAGGATTAAACTCGGTGTTTACACTGTCAACGGTAGGGTTAATTGACATATTGATCTATAAAAAATAAAAGATATTTGCTTACTTTCTAATTTAGGAAAATAACGAAAATTTAGCAATGAATGACGTGAGTGATGGAAATAGCTAGCACCCAAGCTGCTGTATTCTTTGATTATACTCCCTCTGCTTAAAATAAGTTAAATGTACGAAATACCCAACCCATTCGAGGATGTGACACAAGGTTGCAAGAATGGGAATCCAGTGTGGATCAAACTCGGTGTTTACACTGTCAACGGTAGGGTTAATTGACATATTGATCTATAAAAAATAAAAGATATTTGCTTACTTTCTAATTTAGGAAAATAACGAAAATTTAGCAATGAATGACGTGAGTGATGGAAATAGCTAGCACCCAAGCTGCTGTATTCTTTGATTATACTCCTCTGCTTAAAATAAGTTAAATGTACGAATATACCCAACCCATTCGAGGATGTGACACAAGGTTGCAAGAATGGGGAATCCAGTTGTGATCAAACTCGGTGTTTACACTGTCAACGGTAGGGTTAATTGACATATTGATCTATAAAAATAAAAAGATATTTGCTTACTTTCTAATTTAGGAAAATAACGAAAATTTAGCAATGAATGACGTGAGTGATGGAAATAGCTAGCACCCAAGCTGCTGTATTCTTTGATTATACTCCCTCTGCTTAAAATAAGTTAAATGTACGAATATACCCAACCCATTCGAGGATGTGACACAAGGTTGCAAGAATGGGGAATCCAGTGTGGATCAAACTCGGTGTTTACACTGTCAACGGTAGGGTTAATTGACATATTGATCTATAAAAAATAAAAGATATTTGCTTACTTTCTAATTTAGGAAAATAACGAAAATTTAGCAATGAATGACGTGAGTGATGGAAATAGCTAGCACCCAAGCTGCTGTATTCTTTGATTATACTCCCTCTGCTTAAAATAAGTTAAATGTACGAATATACCCAACCCATTCGAGGATGTGACACAAGGTTGCAAGAATGGGGAATCCAGTGAGGATTAAACTCGGTGTTTACACTGTCAACGGTAGGGTTAATTGACATTGATTTATAAAAAATAAAAGATATTTGCTTACTTTCTAATTTAGGAAAATAACGAAAATTTAGCAATGAATGACGTGAGTGATGGAAATAGCTAGCACCCAAGCTGCTGTATTCTTTGATTATACTCCCTCTGCTTAAAATAAGTTAAATGTACGAATATACCCAACCCATTCGAGGATGTGACACAAGGTTGCAAGAATGGGGAATCCAGTGTGGATCAAACTCGGTGTTTACACTGTCAACGGTAGGGTTAATTGACATATTGATCTATAAAAAATAAAAGATATTTGCTTACTTTCTAATTTAGGAAAATAACGAAAATTTAGCAATGAATGACGGGAGTGATGGAAATAGCTAGCGCCCAAGCTGCTGTATTCTTTGATTATACTCC
>CM042165.1:75411389-75433889 GCA_023376005.1 Doryteuthis pealeii
AACGACCAAAGGATTCTACCCAACACTAAGGGACACCGAGGAACACCAAAGGATTCTACCCAACACTAAGGAAACCGAGGAACGACCAAAGGATTCTACCCAACACTAAGGGAAACAGAGGAACAACCAAAGGATTCTACTCAACACTAAGGGACACCGAGGAACAACCAAAGGATGCTACGAGCTGTAATTAGGTTGAACACGTGAATCATGAATTCTATCTTGGCTGTTGTACTGAGCTGTGATTAGGTTGAACGCGTGAATCATGAATTCTATCTTGGCTGTTGTACTGAGCTGTGGTTAGTTTGAACACGTGAATCATGAATTCTATCTTGGCTGTTGTACTGAACTGTGATTAGGTTAAACATGTGAATCATGAATTCTATCTTGGCTGTTGTACTGAGCTGTGGTTAGTTTGAACACGTGAATCATGAATTCTATCTTGGCTGTTGTACTGAACTGTGATTAGGTTAAACATGTGAATCATAATTCTATCTTGGCTGTTGTACTGAGCTGTGGTTAGTTTGAACACGTGAATCATGAATTCTATCTTGGCTGTTGTACTAAGCTGTGCCTAGGTTGGACACACGAATCCTTAATTCTATTTTGACTCTCGTTCTAACGTGTGACTACGTTTAACACGCGAATGCTTAAGTCGGTCTTGGCTGTCGTACTAACTTGTGACAACGTTGTCCACGCGAATGCATAAGTCTATTTTGGATTTTGTACTAAGCCGTGACTACGTTGAACAAACAAATCCTTAATTATATTTTGGCTGTCGTACTAACTTATGACTACGTTGAACACACGAATCCTGAATTCTATCCCTGCTATCGTACCAACATTGGACTACGCTGAACACATAAATACACTGTGTCAAATATCAATACTGAAACTGACTAGACCAATATTTAGTCGCTGGACTTAGCTCGTTATCATACATCTCAAATATTAATCTACATCATTTGGGAAGAGATGCTGTTTACATACGACTTTTCAAAATATTTGTATAATATCTAAATGCGTCTGTCTCATTGAGTGTGTGTAGACGTCAATATTATTTAAAGTGAATATTCGTAAATAAAATCGATCATCTGTAGATGAATCGGTTCCTAATTAAAATGTTGTATCATTAATACCTCTCTTTGTGATACTTCGTTGTTTATCATGTTTTTTTTTATTATTATCATAACCCAAATGATATATTTAAGCCGGAATTACTGAGGATCAAATCAAACAGACAGATAATGACAACTAAAGATTTGTTTAACTGATAGAACTATGCGTTTATTACAGGCCTCCAGATATCAATGTCAATTTTTAGCAGCACTTCCTAATCGGGAAATAGAATCGATTGGGAAAATGCAAATAAAAATGACTGGTGAGTTTCGTGTTCTATTTATATGAACGGGCACTTGTCTTATTTAAGATCGTATTTATCGACTGTCAAAACAAGGCGTCCAGTGGTGGTGTAATGTTTAGCAAGCTAGTTTCCCAGATCCATTAATACTACTAGCAAAATAAAAAGACACCCTCCGGGCGATGTAAATATAATTTTTTGAAAGATATTGCCTGAGTGGATGGGAGGTGAAAATTCAATGTCATAGAGTTTGTACCATAAGTATGTAAAATCGTCAAATTTATTAAAGGAGTTAAAAAAAAAAAAAGAAAGAAAGAAAGAAAGACAATTTGAAATGGAAACAGTTCCGATAACTTTAAATATTATATTAGAATAAATATTATATTAGAATAAAACAATCTATATATGTAACTCCGGGCATCTATTTATTGAAACAATGAAGATTGTCTAACGATGCATGCTCACATTTTGAGTATATTTATTCTATGTTATGATGTTGGATTATGTGTTGGGTAATGTGACGTAAGCAGTGACGCAGTTATTGTTACAGACAAAAACCACAAGCGAATCTCCATTATTAGTAGATATAGATGGTTAAATCGAACTTAACACACCTAAATTCCACCATTGTACGTCACCGTGCCAACAGAAAAAAATACCAAAAATCAGGGAATTAATCGAATTTAATGAAATTTCCAGTGCTGAAATATCAATAAATAAAATATATAAAACTTTTATAAATTTCTAAAAACATTTATATTTTTCAGGTCAGTTAACTTTGAACCACGTATCTATGAGGCGTAACACAGATTCTCAAGTGATACGTGGTTCAAAGTTAACTGACCTGAAAAAATATAAACGCTATCCTTCTTCATTTTCCGAATATATACAAAGAGTTAACGCGATTCATTTTGTTTCCTTTTTTTGTACCTCAGTAAACTTTAGACAGAATTTTATTAATTGAAAAGTTCAAAACAATATATGTTAATTATCCAACGATTCAACTAACGTCACAATCAATAATTTTTTCATAGATTTTTCTTTTGTTTTTGGATAAAAAAAAGCATCATTTTTATCTGATTTCAAGGTTAATATGTTAAGTGCTTTGAAATCAGACACACAAATGCATGCATATATATATATATATATATATATATATATATATATATATATATATATATATATGTGTGTGTGTGTGTGTGTGTGTGTGTGTGTGGTGTGTGTGTGTGTGTGGAAAGAAAATGCTGTATGGATGAAAGTTTATTGAATTGCCGACACGTGTTTCGAAAAAGAATTTGTCCTTGCATACATTGTATCCTATTTACTATACAAGGACTAATTATTGGTCGAAACACCTGTCGGCTCTTCAATACATTTTCATCCATACAACATTTTTTTTCCATTCATCTTTCAACATAATCGTCCCGTGCGTGTATACATATGTTCGCGTATGTGGTAACATCATGCAATATCTTACACAGTATTTGCCAGAGGAATGTTTCCTTAACTAAACTGTTTCTATTTATTTCGGTTAAAAAAAGACATTGGGTTTAATTTAATTAATAGCAATTGCATGACAATTGTTTCGAACCTGATCAGATGTCAGAACAATCGTCTTTAATTTTATGTACCGAATTTCACTTTACTTCTAAGAACCTTCAATACAATTGATTTCTGGATAATTAATTTTAAAACTTGAAATGAATAGAATTGCCAAAGTCTATCGTCGTCTTGTCCTTCGGAATTATGTACTTTTCGTTGAACCCGATTCATTTTGTTTCCTTTTTTTTGTACCTCAGTAAAATTTAGACAGAATTTTATTAATTCAAAAGTTCGAAACAATATATGATAATTATCCAACGACTCAACTAACGTCACAATCAAGAAATTTTTTTCATAGATTTTTTTTTTTTTTGCTTTTGAATAAAAAAAACCCTTTAATTTTATCAGGTTTCAAGGTAAATATGTTAAGTGCTTTGAAATAAAAAAAAACCCTTTAATTTTATCAGGTTTCAAGGTAAATATGTTAAGTGCTTTGAAATCAAACAAACACACAAATACATGCATATATACACACCACACACACACACACACACACACATTAATATTATATATATATATATATATATATATATATATTATATATATACATATATATATATACATATATATATATATATAGAGAAGAGAGAGAGAAAGAAAATATTGTATGGATGAAAGTTTATTGAATTGCCGACACGTGTTTCGGAAAAGAATTTGTCCTTGCATACATAGTATACAAGGACTAATTATTGGTCTAAAACACGTGTCGGCTCTTCAATACATTTTCATCCATACAACATAATTTTCTTTCCATTCATCTTTAACATAATTGTCATATTAACTTCCATTTTTCTCAATTACACACACACACCACACACACAATATATATATATACAGTGACACCTCAAACCTTGTGTATCATTAAATATCAAATATATTATTATATATATATATATATATATATATATTATGTTGTGTGTGTGTGTGTGTGTGTGCGTATGTGTGTGTGTGTAAAATAAAAATGAAGTGAATCGACGGTATGTTGAAAAGAGAAATAAAGGAAAGTAATTATAGAATGGATAAAATAGGATATTTTAATTAATTTAACTTACACATGTTTTGGTCAGGAGTTTATCCATGTGTACATTATTCTATCTATTATTATTTTTAGATAACAAAATGAAATAATAATTATAGAAAAAATGAAGAAATGTTCCGCCCACAAAGAAATATCGACCTTCCACAGAGTAAATCCTTATTTTTTAAAATAAAATTCGTTGAAACGCGGAGAATTTTTGAAATGTTTGAAAAAAGAACATTTTAAAAAATCGCGTGGAGAAAGCGTTCAATACACTATGTGAATAGTGAGATATTGATGTAATTTATAGTATATATCAGAACTAAAGTAGTAAGATTCAAATTGATATAAAAAAATAAAAATAACAAAAGTAAATAAATGAAATAAAATAATAGATTTAAACGGTGTTCTGTCTTTTTTCTTTGTTTTTTATTGGTTAGTTTGGTCTATGCTAATTTAATTGAGCCATGGTGGAAGGTGTTGTATAATTATGAGTTTGCTCCAAATCTTTTTAGTCGGATCTTAACCCTGAAGAGCACTAAGCGAAACTTTAAGTAGGTTTATCTGACTCATTATATAAATATATATATATATATTTGATTAACTTCATGTGTTTTAATATATTGATAGAAATAATTTTTACATTAATACTTTCAATAACCATATGTGTATAAAATTTAAAAAAAAAAAAACTTCAGGAGTTTTAATAAACTGCTGGGTGACCCTCAGAAACTGCCTTCCTGCAGCTTATATGACAAACATAATAGGTTCATTGCTATACGTGCAATTTGAAAAATATGATCGGGATGTTGGGATTGTCTGCCCTTTTTGCCTGGAAGAGTTATCTTCCCGCTGGGTTTCCGTGCCGACCACCTGGGGACATCTGGTATTTAAGCGCGGGTTTTGAAACTCCCTGCCTCTTTTCTACCTCTTCTCGTACGTACGCACATGGGTTAGACTCATTGTCACACCCTTCCCGGTGGGGGCTTCTGCCCCCTCCCCATCACTACTAAGTGATTTTGAATGTATGGACTCTCCAGTCCTTTAATTTTACTATTGCTTACATTCTTATTGTACCTGTATGTCTTATTCATGTGCCTTACATGTATTTCATTGTTACTGTATTTTATGTCTCATTTCTGTGCTATTAAATATATAAAATATCATGTCCACACAGCGTGTCGGAGTTGTATGTTTCAATAATAACCTTGAATCTTACAGGGACAATAAAATAGATACAATGGCTTGACATGATCAGGCAAGTGTTCAGGTCGGCTCTCACCATCGACCCATCTAACCGTCTATGCAAATAAGCTTTTGTCATATAGTCATCATTAGATGAAGTATCATTCACACTGTAATCCGCTATTTTGTTGTATATATAAATACAATTGCATGTTATTAATATGTAGATATGGTCAACAGTGTTAATGATGTAAAATAATTTTATTAATAATTGAGGTTTAAATAAAAATAAAATCATGGAGAATGTGATGTAAATAACAAAGGGAATTGTGACTTGTATAGTAATATAGTTTCGGTTACAGACAGAATATAATAAGATATTGCCTTTTTAACTGATACTCATTATGTCACTATTTTTCGATTAAAACTAAAATTTGATCTTAAATAATCGATCTAATTGATTTTAATATGTTTTTATGAAAAATTGCGTTTTTGGCAGTAACTTGTATATATATATATATATATATATATATATATATATATAATATATATATATATATATATATAGAGAGAGAGGAGAGAGAGAGAGAGAGAGCGTTCGGCTAGAAACCACAAGGTTCCTAGTTCGATATCGGTCCTCGCCAACACAGCGTATGAGTAGCACAGGGATCTGTGCGGTAAAGTAAGGAGCTGATTGTAGGTGTGGAGCTCCACCTCAGACGCCAAAAACAATCTCCTTGTCTACTAAAACCTTTGTATTTGAAACCAAGACTAGAGATGATGATGCGGCCAATGCAAAAATATATAAAAATTAAATTAAAAAAAAACACGTAAACATTGAAAAAAGTGTCAGTGTGATAACGTTTAGATCCCCATGACTACCACATGGCGTAAGATGTTGTAAACATTAACAAAAAGAAAAAAAGAAAAAGAGAAAAGCTGTTACCGCCAATGTCGGTTTTGACCAGGTTCAGTTAGTGCATCGTCAAGAGTCACGTGATAGCAAAGACATCTTATTGAGTGACATACATATGGTGTTAGTTTCTCGATGTGTTCATGATTATTAAGAACTAGATGCCAGCATCCGCTACCTCGAGGAAAACATTAGCAAGATAACCTTGCAGCTTCCAGGATACTACCCCTTTGATTAACCCAGTATCCAATAAATGTATTGCAAGTCCATTTCTTAGATATACATGGTCTATCAATGAAAGGAGTCTGTATATAACCAAACTATATTATCAGTAATAAAAATATCATTCACACACACACACTCACACACACACACACACACACACATAGGAAGCGCATGGTGCAATGGTTAAAGTCATGGGAAATGGACTAGTCGACCCGAATTCAAATCCCGGACGTTGCATTTCACTTAACGCTAATACCCTTGTGAAAGGTATGAATCTACTCTCCCTGCAGCTATGGGTAAATAGTAGGGCAGACTGGGCTCTTTAACCTTGGTTAGGCAACCGGTCTAGGTGAAGGAAAACTCTGAATTCAAACCTGTTGAACTCCGCTTGAGAAATTGACCTTTTGTCATATCCAGCTCGTACGGAGGTGTTGGTGTATATATATATATATATATATATATACTCAACGTAAATGACAGCCCATATATTGTAACAATTAAATAAACATCCGTAGTATCAGCCGAAAGCGTCTGTCTGCATGTAGATGAATACTTTGCAGATACGGAATGACTTGACTGTAAACATGCATAAGGCAGGCTATTTATTGTGTTAGGATTTGAATCAAATTCAAAATTCTTCGTATTTTTGACCGTTTTAACTTCAAATATAAATCATTTTATCCTGAAGAAAGTCGTTTTTCTTTGTATACTTAAATATTTTATAATTTTCTATTATTATTATTCTATTTCATATTCAAAATAATAATAGATAGAATACAATGTTTACATGAACAAACTCCTGGCTTAAATACGTGTTGGTCATTCATTAAATTAATTTTATCCATTCAGCATTTTCTTTCCTTTATTTATTCATCCTTTCAACACACACACACACACAGATATATATAATATATATATATATATATATATATATATATATGGAGAGAAGAGTGAGAGATAGAGATAAAGATAGATAGATGGAGAGAGAGACAGACAACAGACATATATGGAGTGTGGGTGAGAGATAGAGATAGACAGCCAGACAGAGAGAGAGAGAGAGAGAGAGAGAGAGAGGGAGAGAGAGAGAGAGAGAGAGAAGAGGTAATAAAAGAGAGGAAGCAACAAAAAACAAAACCGGTCATCATTTTGCAGAAAACACCTACTGTTTACCGGAATTGAACCAGCGGTTTATCTTAATTGCTACTAAATATGAATAAGTTTTTCCGAACATTATAGAATGTCTTCATCCCCAACCCCAGTCGATATTTCCTGGCGTTCACCTCTATAAATGTCGAAATCTGCAAATGATAGAATTTAGGAAATGTCATATTATTAAGGCCCGAGCTGTGCCAAAAAATATATAATCGATATTGTAAAACTGGCACTTAGAAATTCATTTCCACAATATCTCCCTCCCGCTGAGTCCTAAATGACAATCATTTCAAAGTATACGAGGATGAACTTTCTTGAGCTTCGAGTTGGAACACAAAGTGTCTTCAGATATAGTTGACGTTCGGAATATGCAAATTTAACTCGAGTGCAATATACGAGGGTGAGCCAAAAAGTAATGCCATTTTGTTTAGGACAGGTATAATTACCAATACAGGAACAAATATCATACATCAAAACGAAGCTGGTACTCTGGATCACATCTCTACTTCTCCACATAGGTGTGTCAAAATGTAATGCTATTTTGTTTAGGACAGGTATAATTACCAATACAGGAACATGTATCATACATCAAAATGAAGCTGGTCCTTTGTGGATCACATTCCTCATTCGCCACGTAGTCAACGTTCCTCTCAATAGTAATGTTTCACCTTCGAATGAGAGCATGTATCCCTGCCCCTGTTGACTGTTCTTTGAGCCACTTCTTTAGAAAAATTTCACTTCCTCGTCTCTGGAATAATGTTTGCCGCTCAAACCCTTTTTCATGGGACCAAAAAGATGATAGTTTGTGCAAACATTATTTTAGTGACAAGGAAGTGAAATCTGTAGTGAAGAAGTGGCTCAAATAACTCAACAGAAATTTTACTTTTTGTTTAAATAGTTACATTATGAAAATTTAGCAATGCTATCAGGGTGTGATGGGAATAACTAGCTTTCAAGCAGTTTTATTCTTCGTTTCTACTCTGGCAGTTTTAAATGAGCTTACTACCATAATCTAACCTATCTATCTATCTATTTTTTAATTTAAAGTAATACAACTTTTTAATTAATTTAATAGATTATATAGTTTATCCATTCAAATAATATATAGTTTATATATCTATACATATATAAAGGGCAGTTGTGTGAATCTGTATGTCCGGAGGAAACTTTGAAAATAAAACAATTAACGACAAAGTAAATATATATACACATTAAATATCACCAGGGCTTGATTTTCGAGCAAAAATAAAAGAGATTTGATTCATATTCGTAAAGATAATTAAAAAATAATATTTAAATGATAACAGCACAGTTTTTTTTTCATTTGATATTTTAGATAGAAGACATTAAGATATATTTTTAGAGAAGCTGGATCAATGCAACGTCTATTTTTTCCATGGGGATTTAAATAGGGCATCTCATGAGGATTCAACTCACGATTAAGTAATAATTGATCTGCGGGACTAACTTTAAAAATCCCTTTCTACCCAGGCGATGCCGGATAGCCACTTCTAGTACATATATAAAGGGCAGTTGTGTGTATCTATATGTCCGGGGAAAACTTCGAAAATAAAACAATTAACGACAAAGAAAATATATATACACATTAAATATCACCAGGGCTTGGTTTTTGAGCAAAAATAATAGGATTTGATTTATATTCGTGAAGATAATTCAAAAATAAAATTTAAATGATAACAGAATGGAATATTTTTTTTACATTTAATATTTTGAATAGTAGACATTAACGTTTATTTTCAGAGTGACTGGATAAATGCAAGGTCTTTTTTTACATGGGGATTTTAATGGGGCATCCGACGAGGAACCAACTCACGACTGAGTAAAAATGGATCCGCGGGACTAACTTAAGAAACAATCCCCCCTCTACCCTGGCGATGCCAGGTGGTCGCTTCTAGTTTTTAATAATATTAAATGCTAGTTTTATCTTAGGTTTGGTTTCTTTGCTTGGAATAGCTGAGGGGATAAGGAAGTTGATCACCTTCTAAAGGGTTCAGTCTGAAAGTGACTGGAGTTCGAACTCGCTTACAACGATTTCACAGTCCAGCAGGTTTAATACTATGTCACGGGTACTGCCCCCTGTCTATCTTTTTCTGCCATTCGATCCACGGACCATCAGCAGTTAATTGCTATCTGAAACTTAATGACTCGTTAGATCATTTTAAAAACAAAAGCAGACTGTTCCTTGTAGAATCACCGACCCTGTAATTGTAACATGTTGCTTTGTTTAAGCATCGGAACAAAATCGATTATCAATTCAATCGGTCGACTTTCCGGTCGGAATGCTGAAACATTTACATTATGGTATCGTCGCCCTTTGTACTACACGGAAACGCCTGACACGCTTGAGGGAACACAAAGCCTATGTACTAGGTGACCTATCCGGTCATTGTAAAGGCCACCCAAAGAGATACATTGATATCATATGATTATTTTAACTTATGTTACCGTGAACATCCGCAGCCACCACTACCGCCAATAAAAATCGCGCCCACCCCCACAACAAGAACAAACAACTCTGAAGTCAATAGAGGGCATATCATTACTGACCACACACCGAGACAGAATATTATGATCAAGCTAAGCTGAAAGCACCGGTTCCCACTTGATTACCAAGGTTAAGCAGCGATGAGATTGTTCAATAGTTAATTGGGTGGCCACTTAAGCAACAGTTTGAAATAACATGATCAAAGAGGAACCACTCTTGACACGATAAATTATTTATTTATTTATTGATCTACTAGAAAAAAAGAAGATAGGGTTAGGGTTTTGTTGTGATGTTAGTCCCAACAGTAAAAAGAAGTCAAGTCGAGATGGGGTAAAATAAGACAAGTGTATTTACAATTAATGGTACATGTACGACTAGCTTGTCGTTAACGGGAACAGTGCTCCTTTCCACTCGGTGTCTCACTATTTATAGTGAGAACCGGTGCATGTTCTCCACTGTAGGAACGGCCGGTACAACAGGTTTGGTGTTAGGATTAGGGTTAGGGTTAGAGCTAGTTTAATGCGAAAATAAATAAATAATTTATCAGTCAAGAGTTTTTCCCCTTTGATTATGTTAGACTTATTGGAAATAACCTATAATATATTTATATCCGAATATCTTTACATTTTTAATCAATTTAACATTGCATTTTAGGGAAAAGAAATATTCTTATACCTGACCCATAATTTGGAGTTTGCCTACAGGAAAGATACATCTTATGAACTAGCAAAATAAAAAACGGCCTCCGGGTGATGCAAAAATAGATTTTCGAAACATATTGCCTGAGGAGTAGGAGTTAAAAATTGAATGTCAGCGAGTTTGTACCCTAAGTAAGTGAAATCATCAAATTCATTAAAGGATTAAAAAAATAAAACAATTTGAAACGTAAATCTTAAATATGTATTAAAATAAAACAAACTATATATAGATATATAATACCAGTCATGTATTTATTAAAACTTGTTTTAAAAAACAATGAGGACTGTCTAATGTTGCATGTTCAAATTTTGAGTGTATTCATTCTATGTTATGACGATTTTGGGTAATGTGACGTAAGCAGTGACGTAATTTTTGTTACAGACAAAAACCGGAAGCGAATCTCTATTATTAATATATGTTAGTACATTGCTGAATACTGGATTTGGATATCCTTTATTGACTGGGGACCAGTTATTAACCCTTTGTGTGTTTGCAATTCTCTGTATTACCTTCTAACAAACACCGTATTTGACCTTGATTTCTGTTTTTCTGTAATATTTAAAGAAAGGAATTTTCAAAAATACAACTTTACTAAGTTGAGCGGGAAGTCTGATGCTTGGTTGTTTTGTTTTGTTTTCTGGCATATACCCTTTTGTTGAGGTTAAATGATACACTGAAGAAATTGAGTATGTAATACATTTACTCAGTACCAGTACCAGATGCTAACGGATACATACAAAAACACAGAACAATAAGTTACAAAACAACAGGACAACTTACAAGAAATAGAGGAGGGTCAAATGCGGTATAGCCAAACGATGTAAGATCAGTCCGAACATTAATCAGTATTAATCTACTGTTGAAGTCCTTAATCGTAGATTATTTAAGTCTATGAGCCAGATCATCTGATAAAGTGCTGAAGGAGTACTAGCTACTCTATGTATTCACGTGTATTCATCGTCAGAATAGATTGTTACATAATTGTTAGTACCCTAACACTTATGTACAGTTAGTGTAGAAACCAAACTGGCTGAATGAGTTACAGCCAGCAGCCTTGAGGACTATGTCATAGAGGATTGAGTGACACGGGTTGACCTCATCTTGATCCCCCTTCCGGTGTATACCGTGAGAATAGGTGGAGAAGGCCCTCTTCCGGTTTAGATTAGAAAGAGTTAGTTTAGTTCAGTATCGGCCAAACCGCGAAGGGAGCTAGTCGCGCTTTGGTGCGTTGCCATACTCACACTCTGCACAGGTAGTCCGGATGGGGATTTCAAAATAAAAGATAATAAAAAGAAAATCGAAGTATTGGGTTATTTATCCAAAAACTACCAATGACCTAATTGATTAAGGACTTCAACAGTAGATTAATATGTGGACTGATCTTACATCGTTTGGCTATACCGCATTTGACCCTCCTCTATTTCTTGTAAGTTGTCCTGTTGATTTGTAACTTGACTGATAAAGAGAAGTCCCCAATAGGAGATTAGACACGAAATTGCCAAGACAAGTCCAGACACTAGAAGAAGAACATAAGATACCAAAGATGATCAGAAAAAGAATAAAGACAAGAAGAAGATGAGGAAGAGGAAGAAGAAGAAGAAGAAGAAGAGGAAGAAGAAGAAGAAGAAGAAGAAGTGAGTATGAAACAGAAGAAATATAGTGAAATTATGAAGAAGCATTCAACCGACTCAGTATCGTCGATTGGGTTGATCCTTTACCGAAGATTAAATTGGGAAACCAATACATTTTAATGGTCATCAGTGCTTCGACTAGATTTCCAAAAGCCTATCTGTCTATCTGTCTATCTATCTATCTATATTCTTTAATCATGTCTATATCCTTCTGTTTCTATCTATCTATATTCTTTAATCATGTCTATATCCTTCTGTTTCTATCTATCTATCTATTTTCTTTAATCATGTCTATATACTTCTGTTTCTATCTATCTTCTATATCCTTCTGTTTCTATCTATCTATCTAATTCTTTAATCATGTCTATATCCTTCTGTTTCTATCTATCTATCTATTTCTTTAATCATGTCTATATCCTTCTGTTTCTATCTATCTATCTATATTCTTTAATCATGTCTATATCTTCTGTTTCTATCTATCTATCTCTTAATCATGTCTATATCCTTCTGTTCTATCTATCTATCTATCTATATTCTTTAATCATGTCTATATACTTCTGTTTCTATCTATCTATCTATCTTCTTTAATCATGTCTATATACTTCTGTTTCTATCTATCTATCTATCTGTCTATCTTCTTTAATCATGTCTATATCCTTCTGTTTCTATCTATCTATCTTCTTTAATCATGTCTATATACTTCTGTTTCTATCTATCTATCTATCTATCTTCTTAATCATGTCTATATACTTCTGTTTCTATCTATCTATCTTCTTTAATCATGTCTATATCCTTCTGTTTCTATCTATCTATCTATCATGTCTATGTCTATATCCTTCTGTTTCTATCTATCTATCTATATTCTTTAATCATGTCTATATCCTTCTGTTTCTATCTATCTGTCTATCTTCTTTAATCATGTCTATATACTTCTGTTTTCTATCTATCTATCTATCTTCTTTAATCATGTCTATATACTTCTGTTTCTATCTATCTATCTAATCTGTCTATTATCTATCTATGTCTATATCCTTCTGTTTTATCTATCTATCTATCTTCTTTAATCATGTCTATATCCTTCTGTTTCTATCTATCTATATTCTTTAATCATGTCTATATCCTTCTGTTTTCTATCTATCTATCTATATCTTTAATCATGTCTATATACTTCTGTTTCTATCTATCTATCTATATTTTTAATCATGTCTATATCCTTCTGTTTCTATCTATCTATCTATCTTCTTTAATCATGTCTATATACTTCTGTTCTATCTATCTATCTATCTTCTTTAATCATGTCTATATACTTCTGTTTCTATCTATCTATCTATCTTCTTTAATCATGTCTATATACTTCTGTTTCTATCTATCTATCTATCTTCTTTCATGTCTATATCTTCTGTTTCTATCTATCTATCTATCTGTCTATATCCTTCTGTTTCTATCTATCTATCTATATTCTTAATCATGTCTATATCTTCTGTTTCTATCTATCTATTTCTTTAATCATGTCTATATCCTTCTGTTTCTATCTATCTATCTATCTTCTTAATCATGTCTATATACTTCTGTTTCATCTATCTATCTATCTTCTTAATCATGTCTATATACTTCTGTTTCTATTATCTATCTATTTCTTTAATCATGTCTATATCCTTCTGTTTCTTCTATCTATCTATATCTTTAATCATGTCTATATCCTTCTGTTTCTATCTATCTATTTTCTTTAATCATGTCTATATACTTCTGTTTCTATCTATCTATCTATCTTCTTTAATCATGTCTATATACTTCTGTTTCTATCTATCTATCTATCTTCTTTAATCATGTCTATATCTTCTGTTTCTATCTATCTATCTATATTCTTTAATCATGTCTATATCCTTCTGTTTCTATCTATCTATCTATATTCTTTAATCATGTCTATATACTTCTGTTTCTATCTATCTATCTATATTCTTTAATCATGTCTATATCCTTCTGTTTCTATCTATCTATATTCTTTAATCATGTCTATATCCTTCTGTTTCTATCTATCTATCTATATTCTTTAATCATGTCTATATACTTCTGTTTTCTATCTATCTATCTTATTCTTTAATCATGTCTATATACTTCTGTTTCTATCTATCTATCTATATTCTTTAAATCATGTCTATATCCTTCTGTTCTATCTATCTATCTATCTTCTTTAATCATGTCTATATACTTCTGTTTCTATCTATCTATATTCTTTAATCATGTCATATCCTTCTGTTTCTATCTATCTGTCTATCTTCTTTAATCATGTCTATATCTATCTTATCTTCTTTATCATGTCTATCTATCTATCTATCTATCTTCTTTAATCATGTCTATATACTTCTGTTTCTATCTATCTATCTATCTTCTTTAATCATGTCTAATACTTCTGTTTCTATCTTCTATCTTCTTTAATCATGTCTTATCCTACTGTTTCTATCTATCTATCTTATCTTCTTTATCATGTCTATATCCTTCTGTTTCTATCTATCTATCTATATTCTTTAATCATGTCTATATCCTTCTGTTTCTATCTATCTATCTATATTCTTTAATCATGTCTATATCTCTGTTTCTATCTATCTATCTATCTTCTTAATCATGTCTTATTACTTCTGTTTCTATCTATCTATCTATCTCTTTAATCATGTCTATATACTTCTGTTTCTATCTATCTATCTATCTTCTTTAATCATGTCTATATCCTTCTGTTTCTACTATCTATCTATCTTTTAATCATGTCTATATCCTTCTGTTTCTATCTATCTATCTATATTCTTTAATCATGTCTATATCCTTCTGTTTCTATCTATCTATCTATATCTTTATATCTGTCATATCTCTGTTTCTATCTATCTATCTATATTCTTTAATCATGTCTATATCCTTCTGTTTCTATCTATCTATCTATATTCTTTAATCTGTCTATATCCTTCTGTTTCCTATCTATCTATCTATCTTCTTTAATCATGTCTATATCCTCTGTTTCTATCTATCTATCTATATTCTTTAATCATGTCTATATCCTTCTGTTTCTATCTATCTATCTATCTTCTTTAATCATGTCTATATACTTCTGTTCTATCTATCTATCTATCTTCTTTAATCATGTCTATATACTTCTGTTTCTATCTATCTATCTATATTCTTTAATCATGTCTATATCCTTCTGTTTCTATCTATCTATCTATATTCTTTAATCATGTCTATATCCTTCTGTTTCTATCTATCTATTTTCTTTATCATGTCTATATACTTCTGTTTCTATCTATCTATCTATCTTCTTTATCATGTCTATATACTTCTGTTTCTATCTATCTATCTATCTTCTTTAATCATGTCTATATCCTTCTGTTTCTATCTATCTATCTATATTCTTTAATCATGTCTATATCTTCTGTTTCTATCTATCTATCTATATTCTTTAATCATGTCTATATACTTCTGTTTCTATCTATCTATCTATATTCTTTATCATGTCTATATCCTTCTAATCTATCTATCTAATAATCATGTCTATATCTTCTGTTTCTATCTATCTATCTATATCTTTAATCATGTCTATATACTTCTGTTTCTATCTATCTATCTATATCTTAATCATGTCTATATCTCTGTTTTCTATCACTATCTATATTCTTTAATCATGTCTATATCCTTCTGTTTCTATCTTCTATCTATCTTCTTTAATCATGTCTATATACTTCTGTTTCTATCTATCTATCTTCTTTATCATGTCTTATCCTTCTGTTTCTATCTATCTATCTATCTTCTTTTAATCATGTCTATATCCTTCTGTTTCTATCTATCTGTCTATCTTCTTTAATCATGTCTATATACTTCTGTTTCTATCTATCTATCTATCTTCTTTAATCATGTCTATATACTTCTGTTTCTATCTATCTATCTATCTTCTTTAATCATGTCTATATACTTCTGTTTCTATCTATCTATCTATCTTCTTTAATCATGTCTATATACTTCTGTTTCTATCTATCTATCTATCTTCTTTAATCATGTCTATATCCTTCTGTTTCTATCTATCTATCTATATTCTTTAATCATGTCTATATCTTTCTTTTTCTATCCATCTATCTATATTCTTAATCATGTCTATATCCTTCTGTTTCTATCTATCTATCTATCTATCTTCTTTAATCATGTCTATATCCTTCTTTTCTATATCTATCTATCTATATTCTTTATCATGTCTATATCCTGTTCTATCTATCTATCTATATCTTTAATCATGTCTATATCTTCTGTTTCTATCTATCTATCTATATTCTTTAATCATGTCTATATCCTTCTGTTTATCTATCTATATTCTTTAATCTGTCTATATCCTTCTGTTTTCTATCTATCTATCTATCTATCTTTCTTTAATCATGTCTATATCCTTCTGTTTCTATATCTATCTATCTATCTATATCTTTAATCATGTCTATATCCTTCTGTTTCTATCTATCTATCTAATCTATCTCTATGTCTATATCCTTCTGTTTCTATCTATCTATCTATCATTCTTATATTATCTATATTCTTCTAATCATGTCTATATCCTTCTGTTTCTATCTATCTATCTATATTCTTTAATCATGTCTATATCCCTTCTATCTATCTATCTATATTCTTTAATCATGTCTATATCCTTCTGTTTCTATCTATCTATCTATATTCTTTAATCATGTCTATATCCTTCTGTTTCTATCTATCTATCTATATTCTATTGATTTCTTATTCAAATTAGACGACCTTAAAAATTAAAGTAATTTTCTAGATTGTTTAGCAAATATGATAGACAATAAAAAGTAAACAGTTTTTTGTAATGTTCTGCTTTTTCTTCCTTTCATTCATCTTTTTTGAGGGGTAAAGACTTTGATCAATATTAGGCCATACAACACGTCAGCTATTTCCAGAATTAATGAATCTTTGATGATATTACTTACTCTATGAAATGCTGTCGTTGTTGACTACTGAAAATTAATAAGATAAGCTTTTTAGCTGAAAATAAGATAAATCCTATTTGAGAAAGTTACGGTTGTTTACTACAACCATGCTTTCAGCTATGATATATGTCTAAGAGATTTTCAAATAATCCTGTCTGGCTTTGCGTTCATTTAATCAGATCCAAGTTACTTCATTAAAGATATCACGATATTGCCAAGCACCTTTTATCTTCAGAGACTCATTTGAAACTCAGGCTGAAAGAATGTTTATCATCTGTTTCCATTATATTAGCTGTCTTTCTTTATATTATATATATATATATATATATATATATATATATATATATATGTGTGTGTGTGTGTTGTGTGTGTGTGCATTTATTTTATATTGTGTGTGTGTTGAAAGGATAAATTCATTCAATATATATATATATATATATATATATGTATATATATATATATTATATATATATATATATATATGTGTATGTGTGTATTTTCATATAAATGTGTGTGTGTGTTGAAAGGATAAATCCATTCAATATATATATTGTAAACAGGTGATAAGCTCAGGATTCGTGTGTTGGATTTTGTAGAAATCTGCAACTGCAAACGAAAATATTATTAAACTAAGATTAGGATAAAGATGAAAGAGATTGAGAGAGAGAGAGAGAGAGAGAGAGAGAGAGAGGAGAGGAGAGAGAGAGAGGGGGGGTGCCCTACCAATTTCACACATACACACACGCATATATATATGCATTCCCTTTCATATATATATATATATATATATATTTATTAAGAAAAAGTTGACTTACCGGTGAATTTGGTCACGATGGTTAGTAAGTGTGGAATTCAGAGGGGTAAGTCAGCGATATAACAAATACAAAGTGCTCAATACTAAGTAGATCAAATTTATTATTAAATGGGTACACGAGATTACCTACTCATATGCAATGACCACACACGCGAGATCGACTGCTATTAATCGGTGCCTCGATTAATTCAGTGGATTTAACTCTGAAGATCCTTATGGCGAAACTCGAGTAGGTTATCGCTTGTACCCATTTTATAATATATATATATATATGCTTAATTGGAGTCGTACCTAATTTTGAAAATCATCATGATTTTTCTCGATTTGTTTAGCCATACATTTAATAGGTATTCCCACCTAATTCATTATTAATTAATTAATTTTCAAAATTAGGTACGACCCCAATTAAGCACTTATTCTCCCAAAAATTATCGGCAAAAAGTCATTCTAAACAAACCTTGTTTATATATATATATATATGTGTGTGTGTGTGTGTGTGTGTGTGTGTGTGTGTGTATTATCCAGGATTTGATCCTGGGTCCTACAACCGCACGCATCCATCTCCATATACATCTACGTTTATATGTCCCTCTGTACGTATGCGTTAGTCGTCGAATTGATAGGTAGATAAAAAAAGAGCATAGAATTTTTTTTCTCTTGCTGTAGAATTATTCACGAGTATTATGTTCACATTCCTCGAACTTAAATCGAATATCTACCTATTACGAAAACTTCCAACAACACAACTCTTACTGAATGATACGTTAAAAATAAATGTTACGAGGTTTTAATCTGTGTTGATCTTCGTTATATCTTTTTTTTTTTAACAGTATACTTCTGATACAATTTTCTTGTCTTTCAGGTATATTGTTCCTTCTCTTGTAATAGGCCTTAATATATTAGATTAGAAAACACTTAAAGGCTGGAATGATGTCCAACAGGAATGGTAATTAGATTTCCAAGATTAGCTACCGTTTTCGTTCTGGGAATCAGTCGCCATTTCAAGAGATTCTGTCATGATGAATTTCAATGAGATTCTTTCTTCCCGTTGAAACAGTCATAAATTATTCTGCTTTTCTCTCACCAAACATTTGTCATTTACAATTGAGAAAAATGAGGTGTCATTGAAATGTATGTAAATGGTGCATTCATCTGCTGTTATTTTGTTTGATATTGTAAGGGGATTATCTTCCTTTTGCCGGAAGAGTTATCTTCTCGCTGCGTTGCTGTTTGTTCCCACTAGGGAGACCTCTGGTCGTTAAGCGCGTTCATAGCAACTTGTCTTCCTCTTTTAGCTGGACGTTTCTCAACGAACTGTTATAGGCTAGAGTTCTATCTACCCCCTTCTCGGTGGGGCTTTTGCCTCACCCCTTACATTACTGTAAGTCCTTTGTACAGCATGGAGTATCCTTTAGTTCTTCGGCGAAGGAAATAAGATTTTTGGATGTTTGTTTATTTATATATATAAATTCAAACCCATTCTCAACAGATATTACAAAGGTAAGAGACGGATTTTATCTTCTATAATAACTTATATAATACTTATATTAACTTGATGCTTCCAAGGAGTCTAATAATAGATGAGAAAAACTTTCTACCAGGGACCCCCCTCTCAGAAAGTGTTTTAATACTTTTGAGAAGGGTCCCTTGGAAAGGATTTTTTCATTTATCACCCTCATTTCATTCATATTTATTTCATCCATTCATTCATTTTACCATTAATTCTTAACTATATATATATATATATATATATATATATATATATATATATATATATATATATATAGTTTCAAACATCTATATCAATCTTTATCATTTCCAGGGGATCTATTTGAATCATAGATAGGATAATAGTTACTTCATTGTGTGTGTATATATATATATATATTATATATATATAATTATAATATATATTATGGGAGTAAAATTGAAGAAATCAGTCCGATAGTATGTGGAGACATGTAGACAAACACGGATGTTTCAAAGAATGAATATTTATTCTTATTGTTGCTACCCACGCCATAACATTTCGGTCTTTATGACCTTGGTCAGGACGTGAGATGAGTACTTCATGATATGAGTTCCCTTTTTGTCAGCGATGAGTATCTTTGGTCGCAATGGTGGGGAAGGGGTTGCAGTAGTCAGCGTTGTCCAGTTTAACTGCAGTTAATACCGGAGGGAAGTATAAGAAGAGGTAGGAGTTGATTAAGAGGGACATTTAAGATAGTAGGAATTGGGCAGTGAGAGGGAATTTAGGTAATGTTTGATGCCGTGATGTGTAAGGAATTAATTGAAATGGAATATTCAGTGTATGGCGCATAACTGTCATATTTTTCATTCAAATTTGTTTAAATTTTGACAGTTTGCTCTTAACAGTAGATCAATTCCATATAGGAAAATAATCTAGTAGTATTTCACAGCGGTTTAGCTCAGTCGGTAGAGCATCTGGTTCGACAACCGGCTCTTCACCAACTCGCCGCATGAGTAGCATAGATTGGATCTGTGCGGTTAAGTGCAGAGTTGATGATAGGTGTGGCGTACCACCTCAGACGCAAATACAATCTCCCTGGTCTAGCACTAGTGAAAAGAGGATAGACTCGCTCACGGTACTGTTGATATAGACAATAGGCCACTCCACCTACATTATTTTATTCGACAGACAAACCAGATTTTCTTTGAAATGCGATTTTCTTTATAATTTGAAGATTTTTATATCTCGTAAGAAAAACGACGAAAAATGTTGGTGTTTATCAGGAATAATAATGGAGGCACGGCCTCTATTTGTCACTAACCGAAAATGCAACAATAATTATGTCACACTGCCCAAAATCGTCAATACATAGAATAAAGAACAATTAATATTGATAAAATAAATAAAAGCTCTTCCTTACAATTCAATATTTGAATCCTTTTCATTGCAATAATGACAATTTGAATAAATAAACTATTTATTATTTAGATCAATAAACTATATAAACTATAAAACTAATTAAAACATTGTATTAAAATCAAAAAAACAAAAATTGCGAAATTTGTAATCAAGTTTTAAAATTATTGTTAGGGAGAGTTATCTCCCCCTAACGATTCGAACCGGACTCTCGGAAAAGGAGGAGGGGGGAATACTGACAGCCAGAAGCGAGCACGGGACGTGACCAGCGTATCCTACATCAAGCCGGAACTGAATCCAAAACCATCCCACTGTATTCCCTGTCAGTGAGGATAAATAGAACAAATATTGTTATTGTTAACATATTCCCTGTTTTTATTATGTATTCTGTATATCCTACATGTCAGGATACAACATTTATCTTTTACTCTAGCCCATTTTTCAGTAAGAAGAAGTTAAGTAAAAAGTTTCTAAATATATAAATACCAACGATTTTGTGTAAATCTTATGTGAAAAATATTCAAAATAATTATCTAATTAATAATTAATGTATGCAGAAAATATTTTATTTGAAAGAGCAATGAACGGAGTTTCCATTTCAAATTGTATTATATATTGTCTTATTCTTTTAATAAATTTGATGATTTTACTTACTTATGTGTTGTATACTGGATCCTACAGTATTCAGTATACTAAAACATTGAAACAACATGTGCACCAAACATACAGTTACTCGCAACAGAGTGCTAAAACCTCGACGTAGACGGTTCGCGTAATGGTTCCGTAATTCTTGTAGTTTCATGGTATTTGCCTCTCACCCCAGTTATGAGGTTGTGACTCAAGGACATTTTTATGTGGGCCCATCCACAAGCCGAATCTCATAGGTGATAGGCACAAAAGGGGGCGCCTCGGGCACTGGGCAATAAATCCGGCCCTGCCCCTTTAAATCAAGGCGGCAGGTATCGCCTGGGGGGATAGTTCATTTTATTACCTAGCCACTCCAGATACCACAGCGCTCTGGAGAAGGCTGATATTTGCCTCTCATCCCACTTATGAGGGCGTGACACAAGGACATTTTTATGTGGGCCCACTCACAAGCTGACGCTCATGGTTGGTAGGAATAAAAATGCGTCGATCCCGTCGGTATTCCCCCTCAAGGGGGCGCCTCAGGCACTGGGCAATAAATCCGGCCCTGCCCCTTTAAATCAAGGGACAAGTATTGTCTGGGGGGATAGCCCCCGGGGATCAACGCCAGGGATCAATTTTACTTAGCCGCTCCAGAGGCCGAAGGACTCTGAAGCAGGCTCAGTGATCACACTGCTCTTAGCGTGTGTAAATAGTCATGGATCAGCGCATTCATTCTCTGCGGTAGGTAAGCCAGGCTAGTCCACAAAATTATGATAGAAAGCTTCTGACATTGAATTTTAACTTCCCACGGCTTTCAAAAATAAAGTTTTACACCGCCCGGAGTTTTTATTTTTGTTAGAATGTCTAAAAAGTGTAGTTAGGTCCTTCAACAAATATTTCCAATTTCCTGG
>CM042165.1:75438889-75452315 GCA_023376005.1 Doryteuthis pealeii
ATGTTTTTCTTTATTATTATTTTCATCTTTTATTTCTTCGTTTTCTTTCTTTCCTTTTACTTCTTCTTCTTTCATTTGAAATGTTTCTTATTATTATTTTCATCTTTTATTTTCTTTCGTTTTTCTTTCATTCCTTTTACTTTTTCTTTCTTTCATTTTGAAATGTTTTTTATCATTATTTTCATCTTTTTATTTTCTTTCGTTTTCTTTCATTCCTTTACTTCTTCTTCTTTCATTTTGGAAATGTTCTTTATTATCATTTTTCTTTTTTCTTTCGTTTTTCTTTCATTCCTTTTACTTCTTCTTTCTTTCATTTTGAAATGTTTTCTTTATTATTATTTTCATCTTTTATTTTCTTTCGTTTTTCTTTCATTTTTTCTTTCTTTTTGTTGACATTCCTCTGGTCATTTAAAATTCACTAATCCTTATGGCGTACGTTTACTTCAACGCAAAGGACACAACCGGCAAAAAAAAAAAAGAGAAAACAAAAACCCAAAAAAAAACAAACAAAAATCTATCTGGAAAATGAAAGCCCCTGGATCTTGTGTCACTGACCCCAAAATCATATATTTTCCTCTTATTTTTATTTTTAACCCGACCTTTTTTTTTAATGGATAGCATTGGGAAGATTGATTTGGTAGTAGTTGTCAAGGTAGTAGCATCATCGACTTTCTGGAACATTTATCACTGCAGTTTCATTATCTGTTTCTCTTGAAGCGAAAATCATGGCGATGGAATCCAAAGCAGCCACCGATTATTTGAAGAATATAAAAACTTATCACATATACATATATTATATATATATATATATATATATATATATATATACGCGCACACACACACAATCACACACACATACACACATATATATGTATATAAGAATGTTTGTTTAAAATGAATACACACAACCAACAAGGTAGTAAATACTCTTTTATCGAATTATTAGAACTGTTAAAGAAAGCTAAGAAACAATCTACCATATATATATATATATATATATATATATATATATATATATATATATAAGGTCTGTCAAAAAAGGATCGAGTTTTTTTTTGCAGTTTTTGACACACTTTCTATTCTGAAGAAAACAACGTTCCATTCATTCTTTATTTCTATCTTGGTAAATGCAGCTTTAAATTGGTTCTTTTTTTACACAAATTGTATTATGAAAAAAAAAAAAAATAAATAAATGAAATATTTTTTTTTCAGAATACAAGTTGCGTCAAAAGTATAGAACATCTCGATAGTTTTTGATACACATCCGCTAATGGCCGCATGGGTAAGAGACTTGGCAAAGGAAAATTCATTCAGGTCTCAATCCCGGTTAGAGGTAGCTGTTAAAGTGTTGCCATACTAATGAGAGGTGAAACCTCGAAACACGTGTCTGTGGATAACTTATTAATATATACTACCACTTGGTCGAGTTCTCTAAATAGGGATTTAATTGTAAAATACACCGTTTCTAGCTAACCCTTACTTTGTTTACAAAGTTAGAGGACTCTTGTGAATTCATTTCCGCTTAGAAATGTATAAATTAAATATTCTCCTATATTTGACAGCCGCTATTAGCCGTATGGGTAAGAGACTTATTCATTCAGATCTCAATCCCGGCTAGAGGTAGCTGTTAAAGTGTAGCCACGCTGATGAGAGGTGAAACCTCTAAACCCGTGTCTGTGGATAACTTATATATATATATATATATATATATATATATATATAAGAGGATAAGTCAAAATGTAATGCCAATACAAGAACATGTATCATACATCAAAACGAAGCTGGTCGTCTGTGGATCATATCCCTATTTCTCCACATAGTCACCGTTTCTTTCAATAGCAATGTTCCACCTACGAATGAGAGCATGTATCCCTGTCCCGTAAAATTATATTGACTGTTTTTGATCCACTTCTTCACTACAGATTTCACTTCCTCGTAACTGGAATAATGTTTTTCTCAAACCCTCTTTCATGTGGCCGAGGAGATGATAGACCGAAGGCGCTAAATCTGGTAAGTATGGAGGATGTGGTAAAGTTGTCTGCCCGAATAAGGCGATGTTCCACCTTGTCCTCATGCTTGTGTGTGGTCGAGCATTATCATGCAGAATGAGGACATTGTCGATTGGCAAGTTGGGTCTTACTCGTCAGATTCTTACTCTGAGGCCCGTTAGGGTCACAATACTTAAAAGGAACCATGCTTTAAAAAAACTTCACATGTATCCTACATCAAAAGGAACATGTATCATACATTAAAACAATGGTTCTCAAACAGTGCGCCCGGGCGCACTTGTGCGCCTCGGACCCTTTTCAGATGCGCTCCGTAATATTCCTAAAAAATCTATCCAGATATGAAAAGCAAATGTATACTAAGTTACTAAATTATACTATTTCTTTACGAACACTCTGCTTGTTTTGTTGCGACATTATTATGATAGTTATAAGTTACTTTTCTTGCAACTAAATAAAAATACAGGTTTTAAACTATTTTATTAAGAAAAATGAAAATCATTTATGGTAGTTTATTGAAAGTTAAAGAAAACAAAATCTTAATAAAAATATAAGATCATAAATGTTTTTTTATATGAGAGATAACTGGTTATGTCACTTCATCACTATCATCATCAGTGTCATCATCTTCTACAGCATTGTTTCCAGTAATTTCGCAGCATGTATCTCAGACAGATGGCGTACAGCCATACCAAGTGATAAATGTTTTGGCATTAATGTACGTCAATTAAATATAAAAAGAGAGGAACTCTTCAGTGCATTGATGAGGAAATGAGAGTTTGTCTCTCAAACATAAGACCAAACATTGAAGAAATCGCAAGGTCTCATCAAGCTCATGTTTCTCATTAACACAGGAATGAATAAACTTCATAGAGGTATGTTAAGTTTGCTTTTGTTAAATGTGTTTTTTTATATATATTTAACAGTTAACTTAACATTTTAGTCCTATTTTGTATACAGTGCGCTATCAAGTATCTGTATTACTGTAAGTGCGCCCAGACTGTATAAAGTTGGAGAACCACTGCCGGATCTATATATTAGGACTCTTGTTCCTTAATCTTCCGACCGTTATCATCTTGTAACAGACTCTGAATAAAAATGAGACAGTCAAAACCGCCCAAGAGGGAATGCAAAAATTTAAATCCTGATTATCTGGTGTCGTTTATTAAAATGTAGCTGTATATTACTGAAGATCGAGAGATAAAACAGAGGTTAACTTGCCAAGGATATATTACGAAATTATTTAAAATTGCTATTTATGGAAATTTCTTCTGAAAATCTCGAGGTCAACGATCATTGGAAGAAAAGAAATAAAAAAGAGGCGAAAGGTGAAAAATGAATATTTTTCTTCCGTTTAAGCGAAGACACGGGGCTTATTTCATCATCGTTTTTTTTTAGAACAAGTTTTTAAGTAAATGAACTGATAAAAACGTCACCTTAAGGCATATCACATGCGACAAGCTACATTACAATTTGAGCCATTTTCATTGGCTGAAACGATCAACTTTGATAGCTATTCTTTTTTTTTTAATTCATTTGTTAATTTATTTATACATTTATTTTTAGGCATAGTTTAAAATGTTTGTTTGCTTTCTGTTCCATCATTTCTATCTCTCAAGAAATAATGAATTATTAATCGAATCTTCTTTCAAAATATCTCAAGGGTCGAGCATTGTTTTTTGTAACGATATAACGAACGCTAAAGCACTTGTAATTTCCTTCTGAGCCAAGACGAGGAACACGTAATTGTTAAAGTGCTCTCACGGCTTATCAATATCGAGCCGAAGAAATAGGACGACGGATGCAAAAATAGGATCAGCCAGTTAATGAAAATCAAAACGAGAGTAATTGGTTTAACCTGCAGTAATTGAGATATTATTTGAAATTCATTAAAAATATGCTAAAGCCACACTCAGTACTAGAATCGACATTGGGTATTAGTCATTTATCTGTAGTGATTGGAGGGTATTCTTCAAGGTAATGGGAATAAGTTGTAGAGGTCAGTATTTATGTGCGCATGTGTCACTTGAAGTATACATACCTGAATTAAAACGAGATTAATTAGGGGATAATTACCGCTAATTAGTGTGTCCATTAATCTATCACAGTATTGCCCAGGGTTCTTCAAATATGGCTTGGGAATAAAAGGCTCAAATTAATAACACTCATTCAGTAAACATGCACACATTGTATATATATATATATATATATATAAAATGTGTGCATGTTTACTGAAGGATTTATATATATATATATATATATATATATATATATATATATATATATATATATATATATATATATAATGTGTGCAAGTTTAATTTATATATATATATATATATATATATATAATGTGTGCAAGTTTAATGAAGGATTTATATATATATATATATATATATATATATATAATGTGTGCATGTTTAATGAAGGATATATATATATATATATATATATATATATATATAAATGTGTGTGCATGTTTAATGAAGGATATATATATATATATATATATATATATATATATGTGTGCATGTTTAATGAAGGATATATATATATATATATATATATATATATATATAATGTTTTGCATGTTTAATGAAGGATATATATATATATATATATATATATATATATATATATAATGTTTTGCATGTTTAATGAAGGATATATATATATATATATATATATATATATATATATATATATATATAATGTGGTGCATGTTTAATGAAGGAGATATATATATATATATATATATAATGTGTGCATGTTTAATGAAGGAGATATATATATATATATATATAATGTGTGCATGTTTAATGAAGGAGATATATATATATATATATATATAATGTGTGCATGTTTAATGAAGGAGATATATATATATATATATTATAATGTGTGCATGTTTAATGAAGGAGAATATATATATATATATATATAATTTAATATACCAAGCGTGTTGGTTATTCCTCGCGGTGAGAAAAAACCCAGCAAATAGTTTGATTGTAAAAATATACTACCAAACATCAACCGGGGAGAAAAAACTTTTTGAAAAAAAAAGAAAAGACCAAGATAGTTGTACCAACAAAAAATAATCTATTGGTACAGTATTTGGCCAAAAGAAAAAACAATTTATATGTATATATATGCACATAAGATATATATATATTCATATAACCGCTAGGAGAATAGCTAATAAGTAAAAAGTGCTCAATACCTAAGTAGAGCAAATAATAAAGATAAATCTAATGAGTCAGACGAACCTACTAAAAGTTTCACTTAATGCTCTTCAGGGCTAAGATCTCAGCCCTGAAGAGCATTAAGCGAAACTAATAGTAGGTTCGTTTGACTCATTAGATTTATCTTTATATATATATATATATATATATATATATATATATACACACACAAATAGCATTTCCTTGTGATGTCACATAAGAATTTTCCCTATACGGAAACACGACTTACGCATATATACATACTAGCTAAAGTAACCGGTCCATGACCGGACTAAAAAAAAATTAGGAACACCAGAGAGTTAGTAAGGAGAAAACAGGAGTAAGGGAGAAAATAAGAGGAAAATTATTTATCAAATTAAAAAAAAAAATCGCCGAGAAATTTTATAGTAGAATGTTTGTTTATTTTAGGATTTTTTTTCTTTTAAGATGAAGTGGAACTTGGTATGTAGTGAAACTCGTGCGTGAGATATTTTAAGTGGAAAGAGACCGCACCGACCCCAGTCGACTATCTTGGCAGTCCCGCGGTTAGTCCAGTGGCAGGGGAAAGTCCGAGACGACTGGGCTGCTGAGCTGTTGCAGGGTGCTATCACAGGTAGTATTGAGTCACTTCACGAGAGGCAAGCCTCCCCGGAAGCCCCAGCGCATGCACCTAAATGCCAGGTTGCATTGGGATTTTATGTGAGTAGTAAGTACCCCAATCCTAGAACTAAGGGTCGATGTTTCCGAACGCTGACAGTCGAAGTAAACAGATCGAAGATAAAGTTAGATATACAGCTCTAACTATTATTATTATTATTATTATTATTATTATTATTATTCACTCCTTTTGAGTTTTCACATCAGCGTTAGCTGATGGTCTTTCCCTGGAGTCTGAGTGACAGCAAGTCTCCTCAGGTCTCCAGGACTCTTCTGGGTATTCAGGCAGATTGCAGCCGTGCAGTATTCTGGATGGTCTCAATCTTTCCTCTGATGTCCAGATTTTTCAATCCCTTTCCAATCCCTTTGGGACCGTTCCAAGTGCACCAACTACAATTGGTATCACTTTGACTTTCATATTCCATAATTTTTCAGTTCTCTGGCAAGGTCCAGGCATTTATCCATTTTTTCATTTTCCTTCAGCTTCACCCTGTGATCTTCTGGAACTGCAAAATCCAGTATTATTATTATTATTATTATTATTATTATTATTATTATTATTATTTCACTTCATTCGAGTTCTTCACACCTGCCGTAGCCGGTGGTTCACTGGAGGCTGAGTGACATCAAGTCTCCTCAGGTCTTTTATATTAGCAGCAGCAGCAGCTATGCGACGAGTATCGCAAATCGTTTGATTTTTGTTTAATTAATTAATTATATCCCTTAATCAGTAAGCGATGTATTCTTAATAGAGAATTAAAGAGAATAATACGGACGGAAATGTAATGCAAAAGAGTTCCCCAAACATGAATTTGTGTAGAATCCACTTGTTCTACAATACAAATCACCACGTCCTTTTAATACTACAGAGAAAAAGGAAGCAATCATCACTGATAAATGGTACTAATCTTCTTCGGATTTCCAATACCAGCCAGACATTCATGAGACGTATTTCTTTTTGGTCACTATCTTAAACACCGGTCTTTGGAATCGATCCAATAAAGAAATAAATAAAAAAGTCACATTGTTAATCGCTACTCCCTAACCCCCCTCTCTCTCTCTCTTTCTTTCTTTCTCTCTCTCTTTTTCTTTCTCTCTCTCTCTCTCTCTTTCTCTTTTTCTCTTCTTTTTCTCTCTTTTCTTTCTCTTTCTCTCTTTTCTTTCTCTTTTTCTTTTTCTTTTTCTCTTTCTCTCTCTCTCTCTCTCTCTTACTCTTTCTCCTCCCCTCTCTCTCTCTTACTCCCCCCTCTCTCTCTCTTTCTTTCTCCCCTCTCTCTATCTCTCTTCTTTCTTCTCTCTTCTCTCTCTCTCTCTCTCTATCTCTCTTTATTTCTCCCCTCTCTCTATCTCTCTTTTTCTCCCCTCTCTCTATCTCTCTTTATTTCTCCCCTCTCTCTATCTCTCTTATTTTCTCCCCTCTCTCTATCTCTCTTTATTTCTCCCTCTTCTCATCTCTCTTTATTTCTCCCCTCTCTCTATCTCTCTTTCTTCTCCCCTCTCTCTATCTCTCTTTCTTTCTCCCCCTCTCTTTCTTTCTTTCTCCCCTCTCTCTATCTCTCTTTCTTTCTCCCCTCTCTCTCTTTCTTTCTTTCTTTCTTACATGGTGATGCATTTGCTCAGAAATGTAGAAATTTATCAGGTCTGATGTTGTCTAAGAGTAACCAGGGTTGGTTTAGTGAACTGGGATCGAAACCTGGTTGAATACGTTTATGTTCCTTTCTTAACCCTGTGAAACCTGACCAGCCGATAATTTTGAAACTAACTGGAAGTACATAAACCCACACAATCGGAACTTCCGCCGTCGATTTTCCACGCTATTCCCAATAAAATGCTGCAATCTTATATAATTTTATTATGTAGGAAGCGCGTGGTGTAATGGTTAAAGTCATGGGAAATGGACTCGTCGCCCCGAGTTCAAATCCTGGACGTGCTAATTGCATTTCACTTAGCGCTAATACCCTTGGGATAGGTATGAATTCTACTCTCCCTCCAGCTATGGGTAAATGGGAAAACTCTGAATTCAAACCTGTTGAACTCCGCTTAATAAATTGACCTTGTGTCGCATCCTGCTCGTGCGGAGGGGTTGGTAAATATATATATAATTTTATTATTTCTTATATATATATATATGTATATATATATATTATATATAATAAGTCGGCAGAGTGGCCTGTTGTCAGATGGTGAAAGATAGCGAAGGTGTCTATTAACATTTTACTATCTCCAGACCAGTAAGACTGGTTTTTGCTTCTAGGGTGGAGCGACACACCTACCATCAGCTCTCCACGTTACTGCACAGATTCAAGATCTAAAGTGAATGTGCAGTCTATCCTGAAGCTATTTTTAATGTCCGACTACTTTAATTACATATTTAAAAAAGGGTTCAATGAGTGCTATTTTATTATTGGCAGTGTCAAATATGATTTTAAATTATCGATTAGTAGCTCCTTTCCAAATCTAAGGCCGCTGAGATCAGTTGAATCGATTATATTTTTTCGAACACGGACTATGTCACTAACCAGAGGGTGATAATTTTCACTACTTGTGACTATCAGTTGAACACTTAGTCGGTAGGGTGTTTGGCTAGGAATCACAAGGTTCTTGGTTCGATACCGGTCCTCGCCAACTCAGCGAATGAGTAGCACAGGGATATGTGCGGTAAACTGAGGAGCTGATGGTAGGTGTGGTGCTCCACCTCAGATGCTAAAATAATCTCCTTGATCTAGCGCTAGTGAAAGGGGGATAGACTCCCTCGCTGATTGGCCGATACCGCCATTAGGCCGCCCCGACGACTTTTACTATTTCTATGTTTGGTTTTTCTTCTGATTTTTTTGTGTTACTAATAAGATCTGACCATTTGATCAAATTGTCAGTTTGTACTTAAAGGGAGAATGGTTAGAAGGAATTAAAACTGTTGAATTTATGGCCTCAAGTTCAAGACTCTAATTATTGAGCTACACCTTTCTCTGTAGAAAATGTATCCCTTTGCTCAATGTTCTAAGTACTATTGTAACTGATTGCACTGGAAACACATGAGGAAGGCCGGAGGATACATCGGCCGAAACATTGTGTTAATAACTACTCCAATAGAGATGAGTACAATAGTCCGAAAATTCAAGAATATTCAGATATTTTTAGTGTCATTGTATTACTGGGAGTGCCAATGAACAAAAAGGGATTTTAAATTATTGATTAGTAGCTCCATTGGCAAAAACTTGCAAATCGGTCGGAAAATTAAAACATTAAAGGGTAAGACAGAAAAAAACAGAACCCAAATTATTTATCTATTTTCCCATTAAACTAACCCTAAACCCTAATCATAACCCTAAACCCTAACCTTAAATCCCCCAAGTTAAAATTAACAGTTCTATTAAAAAATTTGTTGGTTCTGTTTTTTGTTTTGGGGGGGTCACTATTGGGGTCTACCTATTTTCGAGAAAATTTAAGTTGTCGATTTCATTGTCTTTTCTTATAGATTCTGATGCGGAGAATTCATTGATGCAGAAGAAAGAGCTCAATTCGGAGATTTAGTGGAGATTTGAGCCCTTATAGTGCCTGAAAATGACCAATTTCTTGAAAATTTTAAGTGTCGATTTCATTGTTTTTTCTTATAGATTCTGATGCGTAGAATTCATTGATGCAGAAGAAAGAGCTTAATTCAGAGATTTAGTGGAGATTTGAGCCCTTATAATACCTGAAAATGACCAATTTCGGGAAAATTTAAAGTGTCGATTTTATATAATTTTCTAATAGATTTCGATGCGTAGAATAACATAGTAAAATATAATTGCGATACGATAATTGATGAGTAATTGTTTGTGTGATGAAATTCTTGTAGAATACTGATAACTGTCATTCTGTGTTACTTTCACCCTTAGCCAGGATTGAACCTGCAGTCTGTAAATGACTGTTATAGATTATTAACTATTGGACAGTAGGACAGTCAAACACCTCCTCAGCTTAATGGACTCTTCCTGGCAGCAGTGGCAGGAATTATTTAAGCTGTTATAGTGGGCTCATTAATTTAGTAGTAACTTCATGTTAGGCTTGGTCAGTCAAACCAATTGTTGGCTGTCTAACTGACTGACTTCAATATGGCGCTGCGAACAGGATTCGACCTAGCTGGATGGGAAAAGCTGTTTATTGAGGCAGGCATATCTGTTGCCTCTGCCAAAACTTATGCCCAGACATTTTCTAGTGAAGAGATTGCAAGGTCCAGCTTGCATATGCTAGACCGTGCAATGCTTAAGGAACTGGGTATCAAGACTATGGGTGACATGCTCACTATACTCAAGCTAGCCAAGGTTCCCCCAGTGACACTCCCATTATCAGCTAATTATGCAAGAACACCAACTGCAAAACTTCCTCAAATCCGTTCGGAAATGACCCCACAACAATTCAGGAAGTTCAGGATAGACTGGGACGTATTTACAAAGATGACCAATCTTCCCCCATACAGACTAACATTCAACTGTACAATTGTGCTGATGAAACCGTCCAGAATTCTATCATCAATACTTACCCTGACTTCTTCAACACCAACCCTAGCAAACTGCTTGATATGCTAGAGGTGTTGGTTACACAGAAATCAAATCCCATGGTGCACAGAATCTCCTTTTCATCCATCATACAGAGTGACCATGAGTCCATCCAGGATTACTTGATTCGTCTACAGTCAGGAGCACAAGATTGCAACTATATATGCCCCAACTGTGATCATGACTTGTCCAACATATATATAAAGGATCAGTTCATTCGGGGCATTGCTAATGACACACTACAGGCGGATATATTGGCTAAGGCAGGTTCACTGATGACCTTGGAACAAATATAAACTCATGCAAAAGCATTCGAGATGGCCATGCGAGACCAAGATAAGATATCTGGTACCTCAGATGTTGCAAGGATTCGAACATCTGCGTATCACCGACAGAAATGGGCCCAAAATTCAGCCCGTTCAGGCACTACCTTCAACCGTGGAGACATGGTGGAAAAAAAACCCCAACGTAATGCATGCAGAGGTTGTGGTAGTTACCGGCATGGTGGGGCTGGAATAGGTAACCGGCCACGGATGTGTGCGGCATGGGGTCAAACGTGCAAAGCTTGTGGGAAACGGAACCACTTTGCAAATGTCTGCCAATCAAAGAATGAAGAAGGTGCTATTAAGTGCCTGGAAGATGAAGAAGCCAGTATGGATGCCCTGATTGCGCACCTAATATTCGATCCAGTAACTGACAGTTACAAACCAGATAGCCACAACGGCCGCGAGGAGGTGGAAGCCACATTAACCCCATTTTTCCCCCTGCCCTGACCAAGACAAGCCAGAGATATCCCTGCCGCTTGTCCTACCAATCTCAAAATCTACCCTGACAGTGGTGCAACCATATGCCTCGGTGGTTGAAACATCTACAGTACATGGGACTCTCGGAGAAAAATTTAGTCCCCTCTAAAAAAAAGTACGTGCAGTAGGAGGGTTCTCATTGGTGTGTCAAGGTTGGATACCCATCATGTTTACAATTGGGGAGAGGACTACAAAACAGGCACTATATATATTGTAAAAATATACAGGTGATATACTTTAGTAAGGCAGCCTGCATTGATGTGGGTATATTACCTCCATTCTTTCCTAAACCTATGGCAGGGCCTCCCGCCCCTGCAAGTAATTCAATAACATGCAATGCGGTATTCACGGATTCCCAGCATAACACACCAAAAGCTCCAGCCCATAAAATCCAATATCCTAAAACCCCTCCATTTCCACCAACCAATGAAAACGTAGAAAAATTAAGCAATGGTTGTTAGACCAATTCGCTACGACGGTATTCAACAAAAACGGAAAATTTCCTGCTATGGCTGGGCCCCCAGCCCACATACACCTCAAGGAAGGATCAACCCCCAAAGCAAGACATAACCCTATCCCAGTACCATATCATTTTAAAGAGAAGGTACGACAGGCCCTTTGGGATGATGTCAAAAGGGGTATCCTCGCCCCAGTACCCATTGGCACCCCACTAACTGGTGCAGCACAATGGTAATAACTGCAAAGAAAGACGGGAGGCCTAGAAGAACGGTAGACTACCAATATTTGAACTCCCAATGCAAGCGAGAGACACACCACACCAGCTCGCCATTCCAATTGGCATTACAGGTACCTTCCAACACTAAGAAAACTGTCTTAGATGCTATGGATGGCTATCATTCAATCCCTCTAGATGAGGAATCACAACCACTCACTACCTTCATCACTGAGTGGGGTCGTTTTATGTATCTGCGAATGCCCCAGGGATATTTAGCCTCCGGCGATGCCTATACACGCAGATATGATGAAATAATCAGAGATGTTCCCCGCAAAGTTAAGGTAGTTGATGATACCCTACTCTATGACGAAATATTAGAAGGTGCTTTTTATCATACCTTTGATTATTTGTCACTGTGTGCAGAAAATGGGATCACGCTCAACAAGGAAAAATTCCAATTTTGTCAGGATGTGGTTCAATTTGGTGGTCTCCAAATAACACCAACAGGAGTTGCCCCTTCCAAAGAACTACTCAATGCAATAAAAAACTTCCCTATCCCAAAGAAACATAACCGACGCAAGGTCATGGTTTGGGTTGGTTAATCAAGTGGCATGGGCATACTCCCTAAGCCCCATAATGGCTCCTTTTCGAGACCTGGTCAAACAAAATTCACACTTTACGTGGAACCAAGATCTCGAGAACGCGTTCCGCAAATCTAAGGAGGTTATCGTTGGCTTGGTAAAGAAGGGAGTTACAAGCTTTGACATCAATCGTGCAACCTGCCTTGCCCCAGACTGGAGCAAAGAAGGTATGGGTTTTTTTATTGCTCCAAAAACACTGCACATGCCCCACAGACAAGGCTCCAGTTTGTTGCACAGAGGGCTGGCGCATCATATTTGCAGGTAGCAGATTCTGCACTGACGCAGAGCGCCGATATGCACCCATTGAGGGCGAAGCAGCTGCAATCGCCTGGTCATTAGAACAAATGCCGCATGTTTATCATGGGATGTCCTAATGTAATAGTGGTCACAGACCACCAGCCTTTAACAGGGTATTTGGTGATAGGGACCTTAGTAAGATTCACAACCCACGCCTATTTAAACTGAAGGAGAGGTCCCTAAGATATTTTCTTTACCATTCAGCACTGCCCCCGGCAAGTGGCACAAGGGTTCTGATGCCATATCCCGCAACCCAGTTGCCATAGTAGAAGCCCTTACTACTTTATTCTCAACACAACCTTCTAACCAGGACATACACCTCTCTGATGACATAGATGACTTAATGGAATCAGTGACCCATCAGGCAATGACGAATTGTAGGGATAGCAACAATATCATATCACTTGACCATATTCGTGCATCTGGCCAGAATGATCAGCATTACACATCACTTTAAAAGGTGATTGAACAAGGATTCCTTCTTACGTCTCAGGGTCGACAGAATCCGCCCATTCTGGGAGCGTACGTCACATACTCACCACGCGACAGAGGCTTAGGCACTGATGGATCGCTCTCTCTCTTTTTTT
>CM042165.1:75452415-75481259 GCA_023376005.1 Doryteuthis pealeii
AAAAAAAAAAACAAGGAGAAGAGATCATAACTTTCTGTTTTTTTTTTTCCTATCTATCTAATCTATCTAATCTTCTTAATCATGTCCCCTATAATCCTTCTGTTCTATCTATCCTATCTATATTCTCTTATTCATGTTCCTATATCCTTCTGTTTTCTTATCATCTATCTAATCTTTCTTTAATCAATTGTCTATATAACTTCTGTTTCTATCTATCTATCTATATTCCTTTAATCATGTTATATTTCTGTTTTCTACTATCTATCTATCTTCTTAAATCATGTCTATATCCTTCTGTTTCTTATCTATCCTTCTAATATTCTTTAATCATGTTATATACTTCTGTTTCTATCTATCTATCTATCTCTTTAATCATGTTATATATTCTGGTTTCTATCTATCTATCTATATTCTTTAATCATGTTATATACTTCTGTTTCTATCTATTCTCTATATTTTTAATCATGTTTATATCCTTCTGTTTCTTATCTATCTTCTTTAATCATGTCATAATTCCTTCCTTTTCCTATCTATCTATCTACATTCTTCTAATCCCATGTCTATATACTCTCTCGTTTCTAATCCTCATCTATCTATTTCTTTAATCCATGTCTATATACTTCCTGTTCTCATCCTACTCCTATCTATATTCTTTTAATATGTCTATATACTTTGTTTCTTATCTATCTATTAATTCTTTAATCATGTCTATAATCCTTCTGTTTCTATCTATCTTCTATATTCTTTAATCATGTCTATATCCTTCTTGTTTCTATCTATCCTATTTTGTCTTAATCTCTTAATATGTCTATATACTTCTGTTTTTTCTATCTATGTATCTATCTATCTTCTTTAATCATCTGTCTATATCCTTCTGTTCATCTATCTATCCTATATTCTTTATATCATGTCCTATATCCTTCTGTTTCTTTATCTGCCTATCTCTTTAATCATGTCTATTCCTTCTGTTTCTATTATTATCTTATTCTTTTAATCATGTCTATTCCTTCTGTTTTCTATTATCTATCTATCTGTCTATCTTCCTTTATCATGTCTATATACTCCTGTTTCTATCTATCATCTATATTCTTAATCATGTCCCTATATACTTTGTTCTATCTATCTATCTATTTCTTTAATCATGTCTATATACTTCTGTTTCTATTATCTGATCTATATTCTTTAATCATGTCTATATCTTCCTGTTCTATCTATCTGTCTATCTTCTTTAATCATGTTATATACTCTTATTTCTATCTATCTCATCTATATTCTTTAATCATGTCTATATCCTATCTGTTTCTATCTATCTATCTATTTTCTTTAATCATGTCTATATCTTCTGTTTTCTTCTTCTATCCTATCTTTTAATCATGTCTATATCCTTGTTCTATCTATCTACTATCTTCTTTAATCATGTCTATATCCTATGTTTCTATTCTATCTATCTATTTCTTTAATCATGTCTATATCCTTCTGTTTTATCTATCATCTATCTCTTTAATCATGTCTATATAACTTTCTGTTTCATCTATCTATCTATCCTTCTTTATTCATGTCTATATACTTCTGTTTCCTTATCAATCTTCTTTAATCATGTCTATATCTTCTGTTTGCTATCTATCTATCTATATTCTTTAATCATGTCTATATAGCTTCTGTTTCTATGCTATCTATCTATATTCTTTAATCATGTCTATATCTTCTGTTCTTATGCTATCTATCTATATTCTTTATCATGTCTATATCCTTCTGTTTTATCTATCTATCTATATTCTTTAATACTTGTTTATATCCTTCTGTTTCTATCTTCCTATCTATCTATATTCTTTAATCATGTCTAATTACTTCTGTTTCTATTATCTATCTATATTCTTTAATCATGTCTATATCTTCTGTTTCTTATCTATCTATCTGATATTCTTTAATCATGTCTATATCCTTCTGTTTCTATCTATCTATCTATATTCTTAATTTCATGTCCTATTACCTTCTGTTTCTATCTATTTATCTATATTCTTTAATCATTCTATATATCTTCTGTTTCTATCTATCTATCTATATTCTTTAAATCATGTCTATATCCTTCTGTTTCTATCTTCTATCTATCTGTCTATATTCTTTATATGTCTATATCCTTCTGTTTCTATCTATCTATTGTCTATATTTTTAATCATGTCTAATCCTTCTTGTTTCTATCTTTCTATCTATCTATTATCTTCTTTAATGCATGTCTATATCCTTTCTGTTCTATCTATCTATCTATCATTATCTTCTAATCTTCTGTCTATATCCTTCTGTTCTATCTATCTATCTATATTCTTTAATCATGTCTATATCTTCTGTTTCTAATCTATCTATTTAATTCTTTAATCATGTCTATATCTTCTGTTTCTATCTATCTATCTATCTGTCTATCTTCTTTAATCATGTCTATATCCTTTGTTTCTATCTATCTATCTATCTGTCTATCTTCTTTAATCATGTCTATATACTTCGTTTTATCTATCTATCTTCTGTCTATCTTCTTTAAATCATGTCCTAATAATCCTTCCTGTTTCTTTCTATCTATCTATCTGTCCTATTTCTTTAAATCATTCTATATCCTTCTGTTTCTATCTACTCTATCCTATCTGTTCTATCTTCTTTTAAATCAATGTCTATATATTCTTGTTTCCTATCTTTATCTATCTATTGTCTATCTTCTTTAATCATGTCTATACTCCTTCTGTTCTATCTATCTATTCTATCTAATCTGTCTATCTTCTTTAATCTGTCTATATTTCTGTTTCTATCTATCTATTATCTGTCTATCTTCTTTAATCATGTCTATATACTTCTGTTTCTATCTATCTATGCTACGTCTATCTCCTTTAATCATGTCTAATCCTTCTGTTTTCTATCTATCTATTCTATCTATCTGTCTATCTTCTTTAATCTGTCTATATCTCTGTTTCTAATCTATCTATCGCTCTATCTTCTTTAATCATGTCATATCTTCTGTTTCTATCTATCTATCTTATATTCTTTAATCATGTTTATATCTTCTGTTTCTATTCTATCTATCTATATTCCTTTAATGCATGTTCTATATCCTTCTGTTTCATCTATCTTTAGATCTATATTCTTTAATCATGTCTATATCCTTTGTTTCTATTATCTATCTGTCTACTTCTTTAATCATGTCTATAATCCTTCCTGTTTCTATCTAATCTATCTGTCTATCTCTTTATACATGTCTATACTAACTTTCTGTTTCTATGCTATCTACTGTCTATCTCTTTAATCATGTCTAATATACTTCTGTCTCTATCTACTCTATCTTCTGTCCTATCTTCTTTAATCATGTTATATACTTCTGTTTCTATCATATCTATCTATTGTCTATCTTTCCTTTATCATGTCTATATCCTTCTGTTTCTTTCTATCTATCTGTCTATTCTCTTTAATCATGTCTATATACTTCTGTTTCTATCTATCTATCTATATTCTTTAATCATGTCTATATACTTCTAATTTCTATCTATCTATCTATATTCTTTAATCATGTCTATATACTTCTGTTCTATCTATCTATTCTATATTCTTTAATCATGTCTATATCCTTCTGTTTCTATCATTATCTATTTCTTTATCATGTCTATTTCCTTTTTGTTTTATCTATCTATCTATATTTCTTTAATCAGTTCTATATCTCGTTTCTCTCTATCTATCTATCTGTCTATCTTTCTTTAATTCATGTCTATATCCTTCTGTTTCTATTCTATTATCTATCTTTCTTCTTTTAATCATATCTATATACTTCTGTTTCTATCTATCTATTATTTCTTTAATCGGTCTATATACTTCTTGTTTTCTATCTATCTATCTATATTCTTTATCATGTCTATTATCCTTTGTTTCTATCTATCTATCCTATATTCTTTAATCATGTTCTATATCCTTCTGTTACTATCTATCTATCTATATTCTTTAATCATGTCTATAATCCCTTCTGTTTTTCTATCTATCTTCTATATCTTTTATCATGTCTCATATACTTCTGTTTCTATCTATCTATCTATATTCCTTTAAATCATGTCTTAATCTTCTGTTTCTCTCTATCTATCTATATTCTTTAATCATGTCTATATACTTCTGTTTCTATCTATCATTCTTAAATGCATGTCTATATCCTTCTGTTCTATCTATCTATCTATAATGTCTAATCTTCTTAATCCTTGTCCTCTATCCCGTTCTGTTTCTTATCTTATCTATTATCTGTCTATCTTCTTTATCATGTCTATATCCTTCTGTTTTCTATCTATCTATCTATCTGTTATGTTCTTTAATCATGTCTTATCTTCTGTTTCTATCTATCTATGCTATCTGTCATCTTCTTTAATCATGTCTATATCCTTCTGTTTCTATCTATCTATCTATCTGTCTATACTTCTTTAATCATGTCTATATACTTCTGTTTCTATCTATCTATTATCTGTCTATCTTCTTTAATCATGTCTATTCCTTTGTTTCTATCTATCTAATCTGGTTATCTTCTTAATCATGTCTATATCCTTCTGTTTCTATCTATCTATCTATATTCTTTAATCATGTCTATATACTTCTATTCTATCTATCTATCTATATTCTTTAATCATGTCTATATACTTCTGTTCTATCTATCTATCTATATTCTTTATCATGTCTCTATCCTTCTGTTTCTATCTATCTATCTTATATCTTTATCATGTCTATATCCTTCTGTTTCTATCTATCTATCTATATTCTTTAATCATGTCTATATCCTTCTGTTCTATCTATCTATATTCTTTATCATGTCTATCTGTTTTATCTATCTATCTATCTGTCTTCTTCTTTATCTGTCTATATCCTTCTGTTTCTATCTATCTATCTATATTTTTAATCATGTCTATATCCTGTTTTCTTTCTATCTATTATCTTCTTTAATCATGTTATATACTTCTGTTTCTATCTATCTATCTATCTGTCTATTCTTTAATCATGTCTATATCCTTCTGTTTCTATCTATATAATCTGTCTATCTTCTTTAATCATGTCTATATCTTCTGTTTCTATCTATCTATCTATCTGTCTATCTTCTTTAATCATGTCTATATCCTTCTGTTTCTATCTATCTATCTATCTATCTGTCTATCTTCTTTAATCATGTCTATATCCTTCTGTTTCTCTTCTATCTGTCTATCTTCTTTAATCATGTCTATATCTTCTGTTTCTATCTATATATCTATCTTCTATCTTCTTAACATGTCTATATCCTTCTGTTTCTATCTATCTATCTATATTCTATTGATTTCTTATTCAAATTAGACGACCTTAAAAATTAAAGTAATTTTCCAGATTGTTTAGCAAATATGATAGACAATAAAAAGTAAACAGTTTTTTTGTAATGTTCTGCTTTTTCTTCCTTTCGTTCATCCTTTTTGAGGGGTAGAGACTTTGATCAATATTAGGCCATACAACACGTCAGCTATTTCCAGAATTAATGAATCTTTGATGATATTACTTACTCTATGAAATGCTGTCGTTGTTGACTACTGAAAATTAATAAGATAAGCTTTTTAGCTGAAAATAAGATAAATCCTATTTGAGAAAGTTACGGTTGTTTACCACAACCATGCTTTCAGCTATGATATATGTCTAAGAGATTTTCAAATAATCCTGTCTGGCTTTGCGTTCATTTAATCAGATCCAAGTTACTTCATTAAAGATATCACGATATTGCCAAGCACCTTTTATCTTCAGAGACTCATTTGAAACTCAGGCTGAAAGAATGTTTATCATCTGTTTCCATATATTAGCTGTCTTTCTTTATATATATATATATATATATATATATATATATAATATATATATATATATGTGTGTGTGTGTGTGTGCGTGCGTGTGTGTGTGTGTACATTTATATATATATGTGTGTGTGTGTGTGTTGAAAGGATAAATTCATTCAATATATATATATATATATATATTATATATATATATATATATATATATATGTGTGGGTGTGTGTGTGTGTGTGGCATTTATATATATATATATGTGTGTGTGTGTTGAAAGGATAAATCCATTCAATATATATATTGTAAACAGGTGATAAGCTCAGGATTCGTGTGTTGGATTTTGTAGAAATCTGCAACTGCAAACGAAAATATTATTAAACTAAGATTAGGATAAAGATGAAAGAGATTGAGAGAGATAAAGAGAGAGAGAGAGGAGGGGGTGCCCTACCAATTTCACACATACACACACGCATATATATATGCATTCCCTTTTCATATATATATATATATATATATATATATATATATATGTATATATGTGTGTGTGTATATATATATATATATATATATATTAAGAAAAAGTTGACTTACCGGTGAATTTGGTCATGATGGTTAGTAAGTGTGGAATTCAGAGGGGTAAGTCAGCGATATAACAAATACAAAGTGCTCAATACTAAGTAGAGCAAATTTATTATTAAATGAGTACACGAGATTACCTACTCATATGCAATGACCACACACGTGAGATCGACTGCTATTAATCGGTGCCTCGATTAATTCAGTGGATTTAACTCTGAAGATCCTTATGGGAAACTCGAGTAGTTTATCGCTTTGTACCCATTTTATATAATATATATAATATATATATATATATATATGCTTAATTGGAGTCGTACCTAATTTTGAAAATTAATTAATTAATAATGAATTAGGCGGGAATACCTATTAAATGTATGGCTAAACAAATCGAGAAAAATCATCATGATTTTTCTCGATTTGTTTAGCCATACATTTAATAGGTATTCCCGCCTAATTCATTATTAATTAATTAATTTTCAAAATTAGGTACGACCCCAATTAAGCACTTATTCTCCCAAAAATTATCGGCAAAAAGTCATTCTAAACAAACCTTGTTTATATATATATATATATATATATATATATATATGTGTGTGTGTGTGTGTATTATCCAGGATTTGAACCCGGGTCCTAAAACCGCACGCATCCATCTCCATATATATCTACGTTTATATGTCCCTCTGTTAGTACGTATGTGTTAGTCGTCGAATTGATAGGTAGATAAAAAAAAGAGCATAACATTTTTTTTTCTCTTGCTGTAGAATTATTCACGAGTATTATGTTCACATTCCTCGAACTTAAATCGAATATCTACCTATTACGAAAACTTCCAACAACACAATTCTTACTGAATGATACGTTAAAAATAAATGTTACGAGGTTTTAATCTGTGTTGATCTTCGTAATATCTTTTTTTTTTTAACAGTATACTTCTGATACAATTTTCTTGTCTTTCAGGTATATTGTTCCTTCTCTTGTAATAGGCCTTAATATATTAGATTAGAAAACACTTAAAGGCTGGAATGATGTCCAACAGGAATGGTAATTAGATTTCCAAGATTAGCTACCGTTTTCGTTCTGGGAATCAGTCGCCATTTCAAGAGATTCTGTCATGATGAATTTCAATGAGATTCTTTCTTCCCGTTGAAACAGTCATAAATTATTCTGCTTTTCTCTCACCAAACATTTGTCATTTACAATTGAGAAAAATGAGGTGTCATTGAAATGTATGTAAATGGTGTATTCATCTGCTGTTATTTTGTTTGTTATTGTAAGGGGATTATCTTCCTTTTGCCGGAAGAGTTATCTTCTCGCTGCGTTGCTGTTTGTTCCCACTAGGGAGACCTCTGGTCGTTAAGCGCGTTCATAGGAACTTGTCTTCCTCTTTTAGCTGGACGTTTCTTAACGAACTATTATGGGCTAGAGTTCTATCTACCCCCTTCTCGGTGGGGCTTTTGCCTCACCCCTTACATTACTGTAAGTTCTTTGTACAGCATGGACTATCCTTTAGTTCCATGTCTGTAACATTTATATGTTAGGTACATTTGGGTATCTTGTTTATACCTAAATATTGTATATGTATTTACATGTTCTATTCTCCTGTACATTATGTATCTTATCGTTTCCATGTGCTGTTATATATATTAAATGTTTTGTCTCACAACATGTCGGAGCTGTTATTCAATTATCAACTTTGGATCTTACAATATTAACTACATGTATGGAGTGGCAAGAGGTTTTGTATTGTAAGGTTTAATAGTGGGGTGGGGTTATTCTTGGTGCGTGTTCTTAGAGTTTCCTTTTAAACCCATCTTATTTGGTGGTCGCGCTGAGAAGGAAGAAATTCAAGGAAAGAAAAAGAAAGAGACAAAGACAGAAGGTGGTTTTATGTTTTCGGCTTTATTCACCAGTCATGGCCACCATGTGATAAAGATATCTCCCTGACCAGTAGTAGAAGCGTCTAAACTCAGTTAATGCCTCAACTTGAATGGTCGAGAGATTTACTTGGGGGTCGGGGTCCTTTTTTTCGCACATGAGTGGAGTGTTCGACCATTAAAGGCTAATGGGAGTTTGTTATTTTAAAAATTGTAATTTTGTTTTAATCACCACACATGTTGACCCAGATAGGGTTATATTACGCCTAGAAGTTAGAGAATCGCATTCATTATGTGTTCGTGGAATGTTTTGACATATAAGTTGTGTTGCAGTCCACAACTTAAACTTATAAACTATGCGTGGGCGCGTGGATTAAAGCCAGCCAATTAACACGCTCGAATACGTGGTTAGTTAACTATTTAATCGCCGATCTTAAAAGCCGATCATTTGCACGTATCTGACACGGACGATTGGATCAGCAACCAAGGACTCTGCTCAACTAAAGCTTTCTGTCTAACACCGAGGAACAACCAAGTATTCTTCATTAAAGAACAACTGCCTAACACCGAGGAACAGCCAAGCATTCTTCATGAAGGAACAAGGAATAACCAAAGGATTCTGCTTAACACAAGGATTCTTCACTAAGGAACAACCAAAGGATTCTGCCTAACACCGAGGAACAACCAGGGATTCTTTATTAAGGAACAGTCAAAGGATTCTGTCTAACATCGCGGAACAACAAAGGATTCTTCTCTAAGGAATACCACAAAGAAATCTGCCTAACACCAAGGAACAACCAATAATGCTTAACTAAAGAACAACCAAAGAATTCTACCTAACACTAAAGAACACAACGCTGTAAAGTGCTCTCACCTGCAGTCTGAAAATGGCCACAAAAATCGTGTTGTTCTTTCTTGATCCTCTCGGATTATATATCTATTCTGGATGCGCGTGGTGTAATTGATACAGTGGTAGGAATTGGACACGGTGAGACGAGTTCAATTTCTGGACGAGACCATTTGCAGTTCACATAGCTTGAGAAAGATATGCATCCAAACACTCTCCTTCCGGCTTTGGGTAAATAATTGGGCAGATTGGGCTCTTCAACCATAGGTAGGTAACCAGTCTAAGAAAAGAAAAACTGAACTCAAAGTCATTAAACTCCGCCTAAGTAATTGACCTTGTGTCGCATTCTGCTCGTGCGGAGAGGTTGGTGTATATATATATAATTTTTATTTTGAATTCAAGATAGTTACAATGTAGCAATATTCACCGGAAGTTAACCAGACAAGATTATATATATAAATTCCAACCCATTCTCAACGGATATTACAAAGGTAAGAGACGAATTTTATCTTCTCTTTTTAATAACTTATAGAATAATTATATTAACTTGATGCTTCAAAGGAGTCTAATAATAGACGAGAAAAAACTTTCTATCAGGTACCCCACTCTCAAAAAGTGTTTTAATACTTTTGAGAGGGGTCCCTTGGAAAGGATTTTTCATTTATCCTCCTCATTTCATTCATTTTTATTTCATCCATTCATTCATTTTACCATCAATTTTTAACTATATATATATATATATATATATATATATATGAAAATAAAATGGAAATTAATCCGACAGTATGAATAAGATATAATGAAAAAACAAACGATGTTTACAACTGAAATATGATGAGCCATCAGAAGAGAAAGTGTATATATATATATATATAGTTTCAAATATCTATATCCAATCTTTATCATTTTCAAGGGATCTATTCTAATCATAGGATCATAATAGTTACTTCATTATATATATATATATATATATATTATATATATATATATATATATATATATTATATATATATATATGGGAGTAAAGTGAAGAACTCAGTCCGACAGTATCTGGAGACATGTAGACAAACACGGATGTTTCAAAGAATGAATACTTATTCTTCTTGTTGCTACCGATGCTATAACGTTTCAGTATTTATGACCTTGTTCAGGACGTGAGATGAGTACTTCATGATATGAGTTCCCTTTTTGTGAGTGATGAGTATCTCTGGTCACAAGGGGGGCGGGTTGCGGTAGTCAGCGTTGTCCAGTTTAACTGCAGTTAATACCGGAGGGATGTATAAGAAGAGGTAGGGGTTGATTAAGAGGGGCATTTAAGATAGTAGGAATTGGGTAGTGAGAGGGAATTTAGGTCATGTGATGTGTAAGGAATGACGGAGACATACCGGAGTGGAGCCTCACTGCGGGATGCAAAATAAATCGAATAATAATGGAGGTACGGCCTCTATTTGTCAGTAACCGAAAATACAACAATGATTATATCACACTACCCAAAATCGTCAATACATAGAATCATCATCAGCGCGGATATCCATGACAATCTCTCTCCATCCGTCCCTATCTCACATCATTCTCGGGCGGTCCTCTATGCAGCATCCTACATCCGCACAGAGCTGATCAACGTACGTTTTTGCTTCTTTGACATTGTCGCCAGAGTCCTTCAAGGGGATACACTAGCGCCATATATATTCATCATGTGCCTAGACTACGTACTCAGAACATCACTAGATCCCATAAAAGAAAAAAGGCCTCATACTAAAAAAAGCAAGAAGCAGGTGATATCCCGCACATACTATTACGGCTGCGGACTATGCTGATGACCTGGCACTACTCGCAAATACACCTGCACAAGCCGAATCCTTACTACACAGCCTAGAAAAGGCAGCACGAAATGTCGGCCTGTACGTGAACTCTGATAAAACTGAGTTCATGTCTTTCAAAAACAAAAGCGACATCTCAACCATCGATGGCAAACTAAACTCTGTAGAACAATTTAGATACTTAGGCAGTAACATCTCCTCCACAGAAAATGACGTTAATGCACGCATAGGAAAAGCATGGGCCGCTATAAATAAATTATCGATCATATGGAGGTCCAATCTCACATACATAAAATAAAGAACAATTAATATTGATAAAAGAAATAAAAGCTCTTCCTTACAATTCAATATTTGAATCCTTTTCATTGCAATAATGACAATTTAAATAAATAAACTATTTATTATTTAGATGAATAAACTATATAAACTATAAAACTAATTAAAACATTGTATTAAATCAAAAAAAAATTTGCGAAATTTGTAATCAAGTTTTAGAATTATTGTTAGGGAGAGTTATCTCCCCTAACGATTCGAACCGGACTCTCGGAAAAGGAGGAGGGGAAAATACTGACAGCCAGACCAGACAACAAGCGAGCACGGGACGTGACCAGCGTATCCTACATTAAGCTAGAACTGAATCCAAAAGCATCCCACTGTATTCCCTGTCAGTGAGGATAAATAAAACAAATATTGTTATTGTTAACATATTCCCTGTTTTTATTATCTATTCTGTATATCCTACATGTCAGGATACAACAATTATCTTTTACTCTGGTCCATTTATCAGTAAGAAGAAGTTAAGTAAAAAGTTTATAAATATATAAATACCAACGATTTTGTGTAAATCTTATGTGCAAAATATTCAAAAAAATTATCTAATTAATAATTAATGTATTCACAAAACATTTTATTTGAAAGAGCACTGAACGGAGTTTCCATTTCAAATTGTATTATATATTGTCTTATTCTTTTAATAAATTTGATGATATTACTTACTTATGTGTTGTATACTGGATCCTAGATTATTCAGTATACTAAAACATTGAAACAACATGTGCACCAAACATACAGTTAAACTGTATCCACAATAAACTCTTCCTAATCAAACCGACTTTGGGAGGCTGCAGACCAACTTTAAGGAAGTCTAGAAAGGAACAAGTCATTATGTCCCGATTATGCATTGGTCATACAAAACTAACGCACTCTTATATACTCAAACAAGAACAACAACCACAATGTGAAACTTGTCAAACACCCCTGTCAGTTAAACACTTATTGATGGCATGCAGATTTTTTGCTCCCATCAGAAACCGTTATTTTAAAGCAAACAATATGAAGAATCTGTTTGAAAATGTTAACATTGGGGATATTTTCTCCTTTTTGAGGGAAATAAAATTATACCATAGAATATAGACATGAAACAAATCAATGCCATACAATATAATTCCCAATAATGCTAACACATTGTCAAAACCAATTACTAAAAGTATATATATGAATGCACAATATGTATAACACCCCAACCGCTAGGCATGATATAACCCTGGACGGGTTGATATGCCGTTAAAATTAATAAACAAACCAACCAAACATACAGTTACTCGCAACAGAGTGCTAAAACCTCGACGTGGACGGTTCGCGTAATGGTTCCGTAATCCTTGCAGTTTCATGGTATTTGCCCCTCACCCCAGTTATGAGGTTGTGACACAAGGCCATTTTTATGTGAGCCCACCTACAAGCCGAATCTCATGGGTGGTTGGCACAAAAAGTGTGTCGATCCCGTTGGTATTCCCCCTCGAGGGGTCGCCTCAGGTGCTGGGCAATAAATCCGACCCTGCCTCTTTAAATCAAGGGGGCAGGTATTGCATGGGGGACAGCCCCCTTGAATTGACGCTGTTAATTTTATTACCTAGCAACTCCAGAGACCGAAGCACTCTGGGGCAGGCTGATATTTGCCTCTCATCCCACTTATGAGGGCGTGACACAAGGACATTTTTATGTGGGCCCACTCAAAAGCCGAAGCTCATGGGTGGTAGGCATAAAAGATGTGTCGATCCCGTCGGCATTCCCTCTCGAGCCCTGCCCCTTTAAATCAACCCCCAGCCCTGCCCCTTTAAATCAACCCCCAGCCCTGCCCCTTTAAATCAAGGGGCAGGTATTGTCTGAGGGGATAGCCCCCGGGGATCAATTTTACTTAGCTGCTCCAGAGACCGAAGGACTCTGAAGCAGGCTCAGCGATCACACCGCTCTTAGCGTGTGTAAATAGTCATGGATCAGCGCATTCATTCTCTGTGGTAGGTATGCCAGGCTAGTCCACAAAATTATGATAGAAAGCTTCTGACATTGAATTTTAACTTCCCACGGCTTTCAAAAATAAAGTTTTACACCGCCCGGAGTTTGTATTTTTGTTAGAATGTCTAAAAAGTGTAGTTAGGTCCTTCAACAAATATTTCCGATTTCCTGGGGCCATTGGCGTAAAAGTCACGATGTATATCTCACTTTCCTTTTTAGTGAGTTAAAACGGCGCTGCATAGTGGAAGTATAACCGATCTTGGAGCCTTTAAATCGAACGTTTGCTCACATCGTTTAAAGACGAAGTGATGATAAATTGCCGGTGGCAAGACTGCATTTATTTGCTATCCCACAGGAGAAAGGTGACATGTAATTTAATTCAAAGTTTTCCAAAGATGACGTTTTCCGTACTCTATTTTTGGCTTGAAAATCAAATCTGACGTATTTTGCCTTGGGCAATGATAAATGAATCTATTTCTTGCGTAGCTAAGGGTCGATCGTATGAGGCGACCGTCGGCTGGTTGGAAATAGTAAACAGAAGCAACAACTAACTCAAAACTCAACCCTAGTTGATTTTCGAAGAATCCGTTGAAAAAGGGGAATATGGTCACTTTAGATAAAAGAAAAATAGCATGATTATATATATATATATATATATATATATATATATAGATATATATATTTAGAAATCCCTCCGCACAACCAGGATGTGACACAAAGTCAATTTGTTAAGCGGAGTTTAACAGGTTTGAATTCAGAGTTTTCCTCCTTCTTGATTGATAACCTATCGAAGGTTAAAAGCCCAGTTTGCCCTACTATTTACCCATAGCCGGAGGGAGAGTATATCCATACCTTTCCTAAGGGTTGTAGCGCTATGTGAAATGCAAACAACCTCGTCCAGGGTGTGAACTCGGATCGACGAATCCAATTCCAAAGTCTCCAACCAATACACTACATGCCACCTGCATTATCCTTATATAAGTACAACCAGAAAATAGAGACGCACACCCCGAACGCCACACAGACACACACACACACACACATATATATATATATATTATATATATAATGCTCCCTTTCACAAAACTCTCTAAAAACAATTTCTTCAAACAAGAAATTTTCTCCTGAAGATGACCTAACGTTGAAACTAGTTGAGAATAAATAATGTTTGTCTTGTTATTGTCTTATATATATATATATATAATATATATATATATATATATATATATATACTAGCAAATATATGCACTCTCCGGGTGCAAGTATTTAAGTTTTAATGTAATAAAATATTATATTAAATTGGAAAGGCGAAGGAAACTAAATAAGAATGCAGATAAAAAGATGTGAAACAGAGGGGGATATAATTGAAAAATAGAAAAACTGAAACTTACTCTTCCATCACTCTCGTCTTTCTCAGCTAAATCTTCCTTATTTAACTATTTTGTTAAAATAGGAAGTAAAGAATTGAATTAAAGTTATTTTTCCATGTTAATAGATTTCTTTTAAAATTTATCCTCGAGATTTTTGCTCTTATCCATTAAGATAAAACCAAGGAATTAGAAATCAATAATATTAAGTACATATTTATTACAATCACATTTTTAATATCAATCTGCAAATTAGCCTTCCCGTTCACACTGTAAACCGATATTTTGTTGTATATATAAAGACAATTACATGTTATTAGTATGTAGTTATGGTCATCGGTATTAATAATGTAAAGCACTTTTTATTTACAATTGAGGTTTAAAGAAAAAATAAAATCATGGAGAATGTGACATAAATAACTAAGGATGTTATGACTTGAATAGTAATATAGTTTCGGTTACAGACATACAATCACCATTATAATAAGATATATATATACATATGTGTGTGTGTGTGTGTGTATAAAGTATATCAATTATTTTTGCACCGAGATGATAACATCATTGTTTGCACTCCTGGTTCCGTTACGTTCCTCCAACGTTTTCAGATGAGCGAACAAACATAAACACGATATAATCGATCGTTCCCTCTATCGATCAATCGAGAAGGAAGAGACAATAAACTAGAGGCATCATTCGATAGACCCTCTGCATTTGCGGTGATTCGTCGGATGGTCAATCTTTTAGAAGCACTGAAAAAAAAGGCATTTGGGATCAAAGGTCACTAGCTACCATGGGGGATTCAGTTTCGAAAATAAACCAAAGGAACGCAAGCAATGCATGAAATATTCTGCTTATTGATTGGAACAGTTCACTATCTGGTCGTTTAAAATGAACTCATCGTTATGGTTTATGTTTAATTCAATGGGAAGGAGATAGCCGGTGAAAAAAATGGCAGAAAGAAAAAACGATATATTTGGAAATGAAAACTTCGGGATCTTGGGTTACTGACCCCAGAATCATATATTTTCTTTTCTTTCTTTTTTTTTTCTTCATCCGGATTTTTCTCTTTATTTCATTCCCTTTCCTTTTTTCTTTCTTTCTTTCTTTCGTTCATTTTGCTTTCAGTTTTCTTTACTCTCTTTCCTTTATTTTGCTTTGAGTTTTCTTTCCTCCTCTCTTTCTTTCTTTCTTTCCTTTTTCTATCATTCATTCTCTTTTCTTTTTTTCATAAATTCAGCTTTCTTTTTTCTTTAATTTTGCTTTAATTTTTCTTTCATTTTATTTCTATCATCTTTTCTTTCATTTTGTTTTCTTTTTCTTTCTTTCATTCAATTTGCTTTTTTTTTTCTTTCATTCGTTTTCGCTTCCTTTTTCTGTCTTTCATTTTAAATTCTTTTTCTCTTCTTTCATTCTACCTTTTCTTTCTTTCTTTCCTTCTTTCTTTTTCTACCTTTCATTCTTCCATTTATCTTTCTTTGCTTTTATTCATTCGTTCAATTTATTTTGTTTGACTTTCATTTCTTTTTCTTTGTTTCATTCATTTTACTTTCTTTCTTTCATTTTGAAATGTTTTCTTTATTATTATTTTCATCTTTTATTTTCTTTCGTTTTTCTTTCATTCCTTTTACTTCTTCTTTCTTTCATTTTGAAATGTTTTTCTTTATTATTATTTCATCTTTTATTTTCTTTCGTTTTTCTTTCATTCCTTTTACCTCTTCTTTCTTTCATTTGAAATGTTTTCTTTATTATTATTTTCATCTTTTATTTTCTTCGTTTTTTTCTTTCATTTTTTCTTTCTTTTTTGTTGACATTCCTCTGGTCATTTAAAATTCACTAACCCTTATGGCGTACGTTTACTTCAACGTAAGGACACAACCGGCGAAAAAAAAAGAGAAAACAAAACCCAAAAACAAACAAACAATCTATCTGGAAAATGAAGCTCCTGGATCTTGTGTCACTGACCCCAAAATCATATATTTTCCTCTTATTTTTATTTTTAACCCGACCCTCTTTTTTAATGGATAGCATTGGGAAGATTGATTTGGTAGTAGTTGTCAAGGTAGTAGCATCATCGACTTTCTGGAACATTTATCACTGCAGTTTCATTATCTGTTTCTCTTGAAGCGAAAATCATGGCGATGGAATCCAAAGCAGCCACCGATTATTTGAAGAATATAAAAACTTATCATATATATATATATATATATATATATATATATATATACACATATACACACGCCCACACATACACACATATATATGTATATAAGAATGTGTGGTTAAAATGAATGCACACAACCAACAAGGTAGTAAATACTCTTTTATCGAATTATTAGAACTGTTAAAGAAAGCTAAGAAACAATCTACCATATATATATATATATATATATATATATATAAGGTCTGTCAAAAAAGTATCGAGTTTTTTTTTTTTTTGCAGTTTTTGACACACTTTCTATTCTGAAGAAAATAACGTTCCATTCATTCTTTATTTCTATCTTGGTAAATGCAGCTTTAAATTGGTTCTTTTTTGACACAAATTGTATTTATGAAAAAAAAAAAATAAATGGAATATTTTTTTCAGAATACAAGGTGCGTCAAAAAGTATAGAAAATCTCGATAGTTTTTGACACACATCCGCTAATGGCCGCATGGGTAAGAGACTTGGCAGACGAAAATTTATTCAGGTCTCAATCCCGGCTAGAGGTAGCTGTTAAAGTGTTGCCATACTAATGAGAGGTGAAGCCTCGAAACACGTGTCTGTGGACAACTTATTAATATATACTACCACTTAGTCGAGTTCTCTAAATAGGGATTTAATTGTAAAATACACCGTTTCTAGCTAACCCTTACTTTGTTTACAGAGTTAGAGGACTCTCGTGAATTCATTTCCGCTTAGAAATGTATCAATTAAATATTCTCCTAAATTTGACAGCCGCTAATAGCCGTATGGGTAAGAGACTTATTCATTCAGGTCTCAATCCCGGCTAGAGGTAGCTGTTAAAGTGTAGCCACGCTGATGAGAGGTGAAACCTCTAAACCCGTGTCTGTGGATAACTTATATATATATATATATATATATATATATATATATATATATATAAGAGATAAGTCAAAATGTAATGCCAATACAAGAACATGTATCATACATCAAAACGAAGCTGGTCGTCTGTGGATCATATCTCTATTTCTCCACATAGTCACCGTTTCTTTCAATAGCAATGTTCCACCTACAAATGAGAGCATGTATCCCTGTCCCGTAAAATTATATTGACTGTTTTTGATCCACTTCTTCACTACAGATTTCACTTCCTCATCACTGGAATAATGTTTCTCTTTCAAACCCTCTTTCGTGGGGACGAGGTGATAGTCTGAAGGCGCTAAATCTGGTGAGTATAGAGGATGCGGTAAAGTTGTATACCCAAATAAGGCGATTTATCCCCTTGTCCTGATGCTTGAGTGTGTTCGAGCATTGTTATGCAGATGGAGGACATTGTCGATTGGCAAGTTGGGTCTTACTCGTCAGATTCTTACTCTGAGGCCCGTTCGGGTCACAATGCTTAAAAGGAACCATGCTTTAAAAAAACTTCCCATGTATCCTACATCAAAAGGAACATGTATCATACATTAAAACAATGGTTCTCAAACAGTGCGCCCGGGCGCACTGGTGCGCCTCGGACCCTTTTCAGATGCGCTCCGTAGTATTCCTGAAAAATCTATCCAGGTTTGAAAGGCAAATGTATACTAAGTTACTATATTATACCATTTCTTTACGAACACTCTGATTGTTTCGTTGCGACATTATTATGATAGTTATAAGTTGGTTTTATTGCAAAACACAGGTTTTAAACAATTTTATTGAGAAAAATGAAAATCATTTATGGTAGTTTAGGGAAAGTTAAAGAAAACAGAATCTAATAAAAATATAAGATCATAAATGTTTTTTTATATGAGAGATAACTGGTTATGCCACTTCATCACTATCATCATCACTGCCATCATCTTCTACAGCATTGTTTCCAGTAATTTCGCAGCATGTATCTCAAACAGATGGCGTACAGCAATACCAAGTGATAAATGTTTTGGTATTAATGTACGTCCATTAAATGTAAAAAGCGAGGAACTCTTCAATGCATTGATGAGAGTTTGTCTCTCAAACATAAGACCAAACATTGAAGAAATCGCAAGGTCTTACCAAGCTCATGTTTCTCATTAACACAGGAATGAATAAACTTCATAGAGGTATGTTAAGTTTGCTTTTGTTAAATGTGTTTTTTTTATATATATTTAACAGTTAACTTAACATTTTAGTCCTATTTTGTATACAGTGCGCTATCAAGTATCTGTAGTACTGTAAGTGCGCCCAGACTGTATAAAGTTTGAGAACCACTGCCGGATCTATATATTAGGACTCTTGTTCCTTAATCTTCCGACCGTTATCATCTTGTAACAGACTCTGAATAAAAATGAGACAGTCAAAACCGCCCAAGAGGGAATGCAAAAATTTAAATCCTGATTATCTGGTGTCATTTATTAAAAGGAAGCTGTATATTGCTGAAGATCGAGAGGTAAGACAAAGGTTAATTTGCCAAGGACGTATTACGAAATTATTTAAAACTGCAATTTATGGAAATTTCTTGTGAAAATCTCGAGGTCAACGATCATTGGAATATAAAGAAATAAAAAAGAAGCGAAAGGGGAAAAATGAATATTTTTCTTCCGTTTAAGCGAAGACATGGGGCTTATTTCATCATCTTTTTTTTTAGAACAAGTTTTTAAGTAAACGAACTGATAAAAATGTCACCTTAAGGCATATCACATGCGACAAGCTACATTACAATTTTAGCCATTTTCATTGGCTGAAACGATCAACTTTGATAGCTATTCTATTTTTTTATTCATTTATTAATTTATTTATACATTTATTTTTAGGCATAATTTAAAATGTTTGTTTGCTTTCTGTTCCATCATTTCTATCTCTCAAGAAATAATGAATTATTAATCGAATCTTCTTTCAAAATATCTCAAGGGTCGAGTATTGTTTTTTGTAACGATATAACGAACGCTAAAGCACTTGTAATTTCCTTCTGAGCCAAGACGAGGAACACGTAATTGTTAAAGTGCTCTCACGGCTTATCAATATCGAGCCGAAGAACTAGGACGACGGATGCAAAAATAGGATCAGCCAGTTAATGAAAATCAAAACGAGAGTAATTGGTTTAACCTGCAGTAATTGAGATATTATTTGAAATTCATTAAAAATATGCTAAAGCCACACTCAGTACTAGAATCGACATTGGGTGTTAGTCATTTATCTGTAGAGATTGGAGGGTATTCTTCAAGGAAATGGGAATAAGTTGTAGAGGTCAGTATTTATGTGCGCATGTGTCACTTGAAGTATACATACCTGAATTAAAACGAGATTAATTAGGGGATAATTACCGCTAATTAGTGTGTCCATTAATCTATCACAGTATTGCCCAGGGTTCTTCAAATATGGCTTGGGAATAAAAGGCTCAAATTAATAACACTCATTCAGTAAACATGCACACATTGTATGATATATATATATATAATGTGTGCATGTACTACACTATATATATAATAAATGCATGCATGTTATATACTATAAATATATATTATAATTATATACTATAATATATAATGTGTGCATGCTTTAATTGAAGGAGTAGAACTATATACAACATATATATATATATATTATATATTATATATATATAATGTGTGCATGTTTAATGAAGGAGTTTTATTCATACTTAATACATATATATACATCACTACAATATTAACTATAATGTGTGCATGTTAATGAAGGGTTTTAATACCCTATACTTATACTATTAGTATACTATATTATATAAGTGGCATGTTTAATGAAGGAAGCTTTCTTTCATTATATATATTATAAATATAAAAGCACATTATTATATATATATATATATATATATAATGGGTGCCATGTTGACATGAAGGAGTTATTTATATACTACGCGACCATACTATATATACTACTATCATATAATTATAATGGTACGTGAGCATGTTTAACGAAGAGTTATATATACGGTATATATATATATATATACATCTTACTATATATATACTATCAATGTGTGCATGTTTAATGAAGGAGTGTTATACTATATATTACTAAATTAATATAAATATATCTATAACACTATACACTGTGTTGCACTGCTTTAATGAAGAGCTTTTTATATTACTATATATATATATACTATAACTAATATATATATATATGTGGCATTGTTTAAATGAAGGCGAGTTTATATATATATATATATATATACTAATATATGTAAAACTCAATTTTTAATATAGCCAAGCGTGTTGGTTATTTCCTGCGCGCGCTAGAGACAACCAAAACAGTCAAATAGTTTGATTGTAAAATTTACTACCAAACATCAACGGGGCAGAAAAAACTTTTGACCAAAAAACAAACAAGAACCAAGATAGTTGTACCACAAAAAAATAATCTATTGGTACAGTTATTTGGCCAAAAGAAAACCCAACATTTATAGTGTTATATATACCTCCACCATAAGACTATAATATCATATTCCATATAACCGACTGCGAGAATTAGCCTAATAAGTAAAAAGTGCTCAAGTACCTAAGTAGCAGCCAAAATAATAAAGATAAATCAATGAGTCAGACGAACCTCACTAAAAAGTTTCACTTAATGCTCTTCAGGGCTAAGTCTTAGCCCTGAGCAGCACTTAAGCGAAACTCGCATAGTACGGTGCGTTTGATCTCATTAGATTTTTCTTTATATATATAATACTATATATTATATATATACGTAATATTATCATATATATACACACAAATAAGCACTTTTTCATTTCTGCCTTCCTTGTGACGTCGTCACATAAGAATTTTCCCCTATACAGAAACACGAACGGTGTGCGGCGATTACTATTACCATACTAGCTAAGGGAGTTATAACCAGGTCCAATACCGACTAAAACAAACAAAACAAATTTAGGAACACCAGAGAGTTGTCGAAGCGAGGAAACAGGATAGGGAGAAAATAGAGAAAATTTACCTTTGATCAATGTTCTATTTAAAAAATCGCCGAGAATTTCTATAGTAAATGATTTGCCTTCATTATATATATAGACTTTTTTTCTTTTTAAGATTTGAAGGTGGAAACTTTCGTATGTAGTGAACGTGCGTGCCGTGAGCATATTTAAGTGGAGGAAAGAGACCGCACAGACCCAGTCGACTATGCTTGGCACTCCCCGACGCTTAGGTCCAGTGGCAGGGGACAACGTCCGAAGACGAACTGGAGCTGCTGAAGCTGTCTTGCAGCGGGGTGCTATCACACGGTCAGTATTGAGTCACTTCACGAGAGCAAGGCCTCCCCGGAAGCTCCCACGCGTCTATCGCCACCTTCAAAGTGCCAGGTTGCATGGATTTTTATGTGAGTAGTAAGCTACCCCAATTCTGTATGAACTAAGGGTCGATGTTGTCCGAACGCTGACAGTCGAATAAACAGATCGAAGATAAAGTTAGAATACAGCTCTAACTATTATTATTATTATTATTAATTATTATTATTTATTTGAGTATATATTATTATTTATTATCCCACTCCTTTTTTGAAAGTTTTTCAACATCAGCGTTAGCTGAGGGGTCTTTCACTGAGTCTGAGTGACGCAAGTCTCCTCACGGTCTCCATGACTCTTCTGGGTATTCAGGCAGATTGCAGCGAATGCAGTGATGTCTGGCATGGTTCTTCAATCTGTTCCAGATTTCCAAATCCCTTTCCAATCCCATTTGGAGAACCGTTCCAAGTGCACCAACTAACAATTGGATCACTTTGACTTTCATATTCCATAACTTTTCAGTTCTCTGGCAACGGTCCAGGCATTTATCATTTTTTCATTTCCTTCAGCCTATCACCCGTGTGATCTCTGGAACTGCAAAACCATTTATTATATTATTATTTCACTTCCTTCGAGTTCTTCACACCTGCCGGTAGCCGTAGGTTCACTGGAGCTGAGTGACATCAAGTCTCCTCAAGGTCTCTTTCATATTAGCAGCGCACGCAGCTATGCGCGACGCAGTATCGCAAATCCGTTTGATTCTGTTTATTAATTAATTATATCCGCTTAGATCAGTAAGCCGATGTATCCTTAATTAGATTATTATTATTAATATTATTACTTCACTCCTTTTGAGTTTTCACATCAGCGTTAGCTGAATGGTCTTTCAACTGGAAGTCTGAGTGACAGCAAGTCTCCTCAGGTCTCCAGGACTCTTCTGGCGTATTCCAGGCAGATTGCAGCCGTGCCAAGTTATTCGTGGATGGTCTCAACTTCTTTGCCTCTGAATGTCCAGAATTTTCCAAAATCCCTTTCCAATCCCTTTGGGACCGTTCCAAGCTGCACCAACTACAATTGGTATCACTTGGACTTTCATATCTCCATAACTTCTTCAGCTTCTCTGGCCAAGTCCAGGCATTTATCCATTTTTTCGATTTCCTTCCGAGCTCCACCCTGTGAATCTCGGAACTGCAAATCCATTATTCATTATATTGATTATATCTTCACTGTCATTCGAGTCTTCACACCTGCCGTACGGCTGGCGTGTTCCAACTGGAGCGTGCACCTTATGACACTACCAAGTCTCCCTACAGTCCTTTTATACTATTAGCCAGCAGCAGCAGCTAATCATGGCGACGAGTATACGCAAATCGTTATGACTTTTGTTTAATTCAATTAATTATATTCCCTGGGCATCAGTAAGACGATGTTATTTCTTAATAGAGAATTAAAGAAACTATGACTGTGACGGGAAAATTAATGCAAGAGTTCCCCAAACATGAATTTGTGTTAGCACATCCAATACATTGTTCTACTAACATACAAAATCACCACGTCCTTTTATTAATACTACAGATGAAAAAGAGCAAGCAATTCATCACTGAATAAATGGTACTAATCTTCTTCGGAATTCCAATACCAGCCCACGACATTCATGAGACCGTGGATTTCTCTTCTTTCGGCTTCACTATCTCTAACACACCGAGTCTTTTGGAATCGACAGTCCAATAAGAAATAATAAAAAAGTAAGTCAACAATTGGGTAATCGCTACTCCCCTACACCCCCCCTCTCCTGCTCTTTCTCTTATCTCTATCTCTCTTCTTTTCCTCTCTTTTCTCTTTTTCCTCTCTTTTCATTTTTTCTCTCTCTTTTCTCTCTTTTCTTGTCTCTTTTTCTCTTCATCTCCTCTTCTTCTTTCTCTTTCCTCTTCTTTCTCCTCTCTACCTTACTCCTTTCTCCCCCCTCTCTCTATCTTCTTCTTATCTCGCCCCCTCTCTCTCTCATTCCTTTACTCCCCTCTCTCTATCTCTCTTCTTTCTCCGCCTCTCTCCATCTCTCTTATATTATCTCCCCTCTCTCTAATCTCTCTCTTCTTTCTCCCCATCTCTCTATCTCTCTTTCTTTCTCCCCATCTCTACTATCTCCTTCTTTCTCCCCTCTCTCTTACTCTCTCTCTTCTTTCCACCCTCTCTCTATCTACTCCTTTATTTCTCCCCTCTCTCTATCTCTCCTTTATTTCTCCCCCCTCTCCCTCTATCTCTCTTTTATATTCTCCACCCCCCTCTCTCTATCTCTCTTTCTTTTCTCCCCCCCTCTCTTCGTATCTCTCTTGGTCTTTCTCCCCTCTCTCTATCCTCTCTTTATTTTCTCCCCCTCTCTTATCTCTCTATTCCTTTCTCCCCTCTCCAGCCATCTCTCTTCTCTTTCTCCCTCTCTCGTCTCTTTCTTACTCCTTTCTTTCTTTACGATATGATGAATTTCGTTCAGGAAATGTTCGTAATGTAGAAATTTCATCAGTCTGATGTTGTCTAAGAGCTAACCAGGGTTGTTTAAGTAAACTGGATCGAAACCTGGTTGAAATACGTTTTATGTTCCTTTCATTAACCCGTGACCTGACCAGCCGATAAGGTTGAAGAGCGGAACTGGGAGTACATAAACCCACGCATATTCGAACTTCCGCCCGCTTCGATTTCCCACGCTCAATTCCCAATAAAATGCATGCAATCTTATATAATTTTTATTATGTAGGAAGCGCGTGGACGGTCATGGTTAAAGTCATGGGAAAATGGACTCCGTCGCCCGAGTTAAATCCGGACGTCGGTAATTTGCATTCACTTAGCGCTAATACCCTTGGGAAAGTATATTCTACTCTCCCTCCAAGCTATGGCGTAAATGGGAAAACTCTGAATTCAAAACCTGTTGAACTCCGCTTAATATATGATGTTTTCTTGTGTCCCGCATCCTGCTCGTGCGAGGGTGGCTAGAATGTTAGCTAATATAATTTTATTATTTCTTATATATATACTAATATGTATTAAAGTCGCAGAGTGGCTCGTTGTCAGCGATTGGTCTCAAGATGCGAAGGCTGTCTATTAACATTTTACCTATTCTCCAGACCAGAAGACTGGTTTTTTCTTCTAGGGTGGCACGCGACACAACCTGGTCCATCAGCTCTCCCGTTATGCACAGATTCAAGATTCTAAAGTGAATGTGGCAATCTATCAATTCCTGAGCTATTTTAATGCGTCCGATACTTTAATTACATATTTAAAAAAAGGTTCAATGAGTGCCCTATTTATTATTATATAGCAGCCCTGTCAAATATGATTTTAAATTATCGTTAGTAAGCTCCTTTCAAATCTAAAGGGCGCTGAGATCATTGAATCGATTATATTTTTTTCGAACACGCGATCACAACCAGAGGGTGATTAATTTTTCACTACTTTGACATAATCAGCTTGAACAACTCTCAAGTCGGTAGAGTGTTTGGCTAGAACTCACAAGGTTTCTTTGGTTCAGATACCGGTCCTCGCCACTCAGCGATACACCTCGAGTAGCACAGGGATATATGCGGTAAAACTGAGGAGCTGATGGTAGTGTGGCGCTCCACCTCAGATGCCTTAAAAATTAATTCCCTTATCTAGCGCAGTGAGAAGCGGGATTTAGACTCCCTCCTCCCATTGGCTCGATACCGCCATTAGGCCGCCCCGACGACTTTACTATTTCTATGTTTGGTTTTTCTTCTGATTTTTTTTTTTGTGTTACTACTAAGATCTGACCATTTGATCACACATTGTCGTTTGCTACTTAAAGCGAGAATGGTTAGAAGGAATTAAAAAACTGTTGACTTTATGGCCTCAAGTTCAAGACTCAAATTAATTGACGCGTACACCTTTCTCTGATTAGAAAATGTATTCCCTCCTTGCTCAATGTTCGGGAGAGTACTATTGTTACTGATGCACTGGAAACACATGAAGGAAGGCCCGGAGGATACATGCGGCCGAAACATCACTTGTTAAAACTATCATAGAAGATGAGTACATAGTCCGAAAATTCAGGAATATTCAGATATTTTTTAAGCATGTCTCATTGTATTACTCGGGAGTGCCACATGAACAAAAAGGGATTTTACATTCATTGATTAGAGCGCTCCAATGGGCACTTTCGCGATCCGGTCGGAAATTAAACAACAATTAAAGGGGTAAGACAGATAAATACATCAGAACCACAAATTATTTATTCCTAATCTTATCCCATATAAACTAACCCGTAACCTATCTATAACCCTAATCCCGTAACCCTTAAAATCCCCCAGTTAACAAATTAACAGTCCTCATACAAAAATTTGTGGTTTCTGTTTTTTGTTTTGGGGTCACTATGCGGGTATCTACCTATTTTCGAGAAAATTTAAGTTAGTCGATTTCATTGTCTTTTCTTATAGATTCTGATTGCGGTTAGAATTCATTGATGCAGAAGAAAGAGCTCAATTCGGAGATTTAGTGGAGATTATGAGCCCTATATAGATGCCTGAAAATGACCAATTTTCTTGAACATTTTTAAGTGTCGATTTCATTGTTTTTTCTTATAGATTGTCTGATGCGTAGAATTCATTGATGCAGAGAAAGAGCTTAATTCAGAGATTTAGGTGAAGATTGAGCCCTTTTAATGCCTGAAAAGACCAATTTCGGGAAAATTTAAAGTGCTTCGATTTTATATAAATTTTCTTATAGATTTCGATATGCGTAGAATAACATAGTAAAATATAATTGCGATTACGATAACTGAGAGTAGATGTTTGCGGTGATGGAAATTCTTAACGGGGTAACGACATGACCCGGGTCATTCACAATCTCCACCCCGATCCAAAGTGTTCCACGTAGCATGTCCATGCCGACGGTCACCATTGGCTGTGAGGCACCGGGTGTTGCAGAGGGTGCCAAAAACTTTGCTTGAAGAGCCCAGGTTGTTGAGAGTGCGAATTAGGCACCTGATTGTGTACAACCTCCCGCTTTAGGCAGATGTGGTTGGCAAAACTAATTCGGAGGATATTGAATTCTTCGACAGAGCGAGATAACGTAGTGAGTCTTCAACAATAATATATTTTATATAGATTAATTCCAAAAGCAACGTGGATAGCTCTGCCAGTATATATATATACTAATATATATATATTATAATATATATATATATAAAGGAGAACGTGCATTATTACAGTAATCCATAATAAATTTATTTCACAAAAAATTGGGGACCCTATAAATCTAAAGTTGATTTAAACCGGCCTCCCCAAGTTTTTGCCTCATTCAGATGGGGTAACAATTCATATATATATATATATATATATTATTGTTATTTGAACAGCTGTATAGTGTTTCGCACGCGATATCGCCGATTTGGCGTGTCATGATTTATGTTCAATTATAATTAACAAATTCCATCTATGTATTGTTGGGATGCCGCTATACGTTGATCGCATTTGTAATTGCCTTTAAAATATCAATAATGATATACTTTACATAACAATGCCTTCAAAGCAAAATGTGATCAACGAATTACTATTCTAATCATATACTATTATATACTATATTATTATATATATATTATAGTGAGAAATATGGAAAAACACCAGGTTCAGATAAAATGAGTGGTAATTTATTAGCCGACGCTGCACGTGTTTCAAATTTGTTTAGTAGATTGCTTCTTCAGGTTGCTTATGTTGAAACAAGGAAAAGTAAAAATATTCTTATCACAGAGCAACGAAGGAGACTGCGATAGTCCTTGTTGATCAGTCTGTTTATAAAATGCACGTATGTATGTGCATTGATTTGTTTTGATTTATTATTTAATTTATTATGATATCGGTTAGATATTGGTAGGCACTGCTGGACAAAAATGTTTTTACGTGATATCTCATAAGGTTACAAGCCGTGATAAAAAAGACTTCACCTATTGAATTCGAAATATTAGTAAAGGAAAGTCAAATATTAAAAGTTTGTAAGAATGTTACATAAGAGGAAACGAATCTTGACCTTACCTAGAGTTGATTATCATTCAAGTAACAGGAATTATGAAAAGAAAGAAAAAGGAAAAAAGAAAAAAACAAGATATTTTAATTGGCGAATTCACGTAAGATATTTACCAAGAAAGAAAGAAAAATGTTGATTAACTTGCATTTCTCTGGAAATAAAAAAAAAACATTGAAATATATGGGTTCGGCTGGTTGGGTTGGATTTTACGGCATTGTCAAACACCTTGTCTTTGGCATTCTATGCTGATGGAAGATGTTTCCTTGTTCATTCATCTCTTCATGGCGCTCTTTCTATTCATTCTAACACTCATTTTAAAACACATTTTTTTTCAAAGTCATATTTTATCTACTAAAACATATATGGTACTTTAACAGGTGCTATAAAACAAGCGGGTCAGGGTAAACCTGCAAAGCTAATTGCAATTGACCGGTGTTTCATATAATCTTCCCCAATGCTGGCAGAATTGGGGAATATTCCACCAGAACTAGATGCAGTTTAAGGTCATACCCAGGGGACACTAAAAAAGCATTTTAATGCGAGATTTATTTCAGCGAAGATTTTACGAAGAAAGTAGAAAGAAAGTTGATCAACTTGCATTTCAATTAAATTAAATGGAAACTTTCGAAATATATGGTTGATGGATGTTAGATTTTACGGCATGTAACGCCCTCTGTTTGGGTTAATTTTATATTGAATACGTTTTTGTTTATTCATTCTATGCATTGACTGCCATCGACTATTCTTCATTCTTTATATCATATACATGTAACACATCATTTTTTCAAACTCAATGTGTATCTATATATGGCTCTAACATGGTGTACAACACAGGAGCTCAGAATAGAATCTCCTCTC
>CM042165.1:75481359-75516359 GCA_023376005.1 Doryteuthis pealeii
ACCAATTTTGTCAGATGTGGTTCAATTGGTGGTCTCCAAATAACACCAACAGGAGTTGCCCTTCCAAAGAACTACTCAATGCAAATAAAAAAACTTCCCTATCCCCAAAGAACATAACCAACGCAAGGTCATTTGGTTGGGTTGATGTTAATCAACAATGGCATGGGCATACTCCCTAAGTCCCCATAATGGCTCCTTTCGAGACCTGGTCAAACAAAATTCAGAGCACTTTACGTGGAACCAAGATCTCGAGAACGCGTTCCGCAAATCTAAGGAGTTATCGTTGGCTTGGTAAAGAAGGGATTACAAGCTTTGACATCAATCGTGCAACCTGCCTTGCCCAGACAGCAAGGTATGGGTTTTTTATTGCTCCAAAAAACATGCACATGCCCCACAGACAAGGCTCCAGTTTGTTGCACAGAGGGCTGGCGCATCATATTTGCAGGTAGCAGATTCTGCACTGACGCAGAGCGCCGATATGCACCCATTGAGGGCGAAGCAGCTGCAATCGCCTGGTCATTAGACAAATGCCGCATGTTTATCATGGGATGTCCTAAGTAATAGTGGTCACAGACCACCAGCCTTTAACAGGGGTATTTGTGATAGGGACCTTAGTAAGATTCACAACCCACGCCTATTTAAACTGAAGGAGAAAGTCCCTAAGATATTTCTTTACCATTCAGCACTGCCCCGGCAAGTGGCACAAGGTTCTGATGCCATATCCCGCAACCCAGTTGCCATAGTAGAAGCCCTTACTACTTTATTCTCAACACAACCTTCTAACCAGGACATACACCTCTCTGATGACATAGATGACTTAATGGAATCAGTGACCCATCAGGCAATGACGAATTGTAGGATAGCAACAATATCATATCACTTGACCATATTCGTGCATCTGGCCAGAATGATCAGCATTACACATCACTTTTAAAGGTGATTGAACAAGGATTTCCTTCTATACGTTCTCAGGTCGAACCAGAAATCCGCCATTTCTGGGAGGTACGTCACAGACTCACCACGGACAGAGGCTTTAGCACACTGATGGACGAAAAGAATTATCGTACCTAGGACCCTACAAGGGAAAGTGCTACATTGCCTACATTCAGCTCATCAGGGTGTAGAGGCATGAAAGCTCGTGCAAACGATTCAGTGTATTGGCCTGGTATGAACGCATCCATACGCAATTTCAGGAATAATTGTCGGGTGTGCACCAGTATCGCTCCATCCCAACCCCTCGAGCCAATCACTTTAACAGCAACTCCAGATTGGCCCTTCCAACAAATAGTAATGGATATATTTTACGTTGGGCATATTGCATACCCTGTTTGCGCAGACCGACTCACGGGCTGGATCATCTTATATCACCTAAAACCTGTCATGCCACCACTAAAAGATTAATATCTATTTGTAGAAAACTCTTCCACACTTATGGTACTCCTGAAGAGCTGAGTAGTGACGGTGGCCCTCCTTTTTAATTCTGAGCAATTTCAGCAGTTTCTCAAGTCATGGTGTGTAAAACATAGAAAATCATCAGTAGCATACCCTCAATCCAATGGCCGAGCGGAACTCGCTGTCAAAACTGCCAAAAGGATAATCCATGGCAACACAGGCCCTCAGGGTTCACTAGACAATGATAGTGTTGTCCAAGCAATCCTCCAATACCGCAATACTCCCATTCAAGGCATCGGCCTATCCCCCAGCGCAGTTGCTGCTCCACCGCCGACTCCGGGATTCGATCCCAAGACCTATCCTCTACAAAACCACATTCTGAATGGATAGCCGCAGCACAACGTCGTGAGGAGAGTTTTCGTCAACGGGAATGTCCTGCTGTCGAAAGATACAATAGGTACACACACAGTCTTGACCCGCTACAGAATGGTGACAAAGTAGCCATTTCAAAACCCATCAAACGCCGGTGGACCACTACAGGCACCGTCATTGAGGTTCTCCACATCGGGCAATACCGGCTCCGAGTGGACGGATCAGGTAGGATCACACTCAGAACCGACGCTTCCTGAAAAAGCTGACCACAAAACCCAAACCCACACCATTGCCTAGTGCTATGCTTGATCCCATTGGCTCCAACTCTACACCCCACACCTCAACATTAGGGACCAGGCCTCACCCAATGTCACTCCGCCCCCAAAACCAAGGCCGACGAAAATACCCCGGCATTGTCAAGATTGCTCCCCTCTAATCAGCCTGGCCAAAAGGAACTAATTTCTCCTCAAAGGCCAATACGCCTGCGCAATGGGAGAGGGGGGGGGAGGAAGGGAGATGTAGAATACTGATAACTGTCATTCTGTGTTACTTTCACCCTTAGCCAGGATTGAACTGCAGTCTGTAAATGACTGTATAGATTATTAACTATTGGACAGTAGGACAGTCAAACACCTCCTCAGCTTAATGGACTCTTCCTGGCAGCAGTGGCAGGAATTATTTAAGCTGTTATAGTGGGCTCATTAATTTAGTAGTAACTTCATGTTAGGCTTGGTCAGTCAAACCAATTGTTGGCTGTCTAACTGACTGACTTCAATAATTCTTAACGGGCAACGACTGACCGTGATCCTCACAATTCTCACCCGATCCAAAGTGTCCACGTAGCATGTCATGTCGAGATACCATTGGCGTGAGGGGACCAGGATGTTGCGAGAGTGCAAAACTTTGCTTGAAGAGCCAGGTTGTTGGAGGAGTGCGAATTCAGGCACCTGGATTGAGTACAACCTCCCGCTTTAAAAGAGCGATACGCAGTGATGGTTGGCAAAACTAATTCGGAGAGATATTGGAATTCTTCGACAGACGAGATACGTAGTGAGTCTTCAACAATATATATTTATATATAGATTAAATCCAAAGCAACGCTGGATAGCTCTGCCAGTATATATATATATTATTTTTATTTTGAACAGCTGTATAGTGTTTCGCACGCGGTATTCGCCGAGTTTGCTTGTCATGATTATTTCAATTATAATTAACAAATTCCATCTATGTATATGTTGTGGATGCCGCTATACGTTATACGCATTGTAATTGCCTTTAAAATATCAATAATAATATACTTTACATAACAATGCTTCAAAGCAAATTATCAAAATACTATTATATATATATATATATATATTAGTGAGAAATATGGAAAAACACAGGTTCAGATAAAATGAGTGGTAAATTTATTAGCCGACGCTGCAGTGTTTCAATTTGTTTAGTAGATCTTCTTCAGGGCTTTTGTTGACACAAGGAAAAGTAAAAAATATTTTATCACAGAGCAACGAAGAGACTGCGATAGTCCTTGTTGATCAGTCTGTTTAAAAATGCACGTGTGTATGTGTATTGGTTTTGTTTTTATTTATTATTTATTTATATGATATCGGTTAGATATTGGTAGGCACTGCTGGACAAAATGTTTTTTACGTGATATCTCATAAGGTTACAGCTGGTAGCTAAAAAAGAACTCACCTTTGAATTCGAAATATTAGTAAATGAAAGTCAAATATAAAAGTTTGATAAGAATGTTACATAAGAATAAAAAATCTTGACTTACCTAGAGTTGATTATCATTCAAGGTGACAGGAATTATGAAAAGAAAGAAAAAGGAAAAAAGAATATTTTAATGCGAGATTCACGCAAGGATACTTACAAGAAAGAAAGAAAGAACATGTTGATTAAATTGCATTTCTCAGAAAGTTAAGGAAAACATTGAAATATATGGTTGGTTGGTTGGTTAGATTTTACGGCATGTCAACCCTTCTTTGGCTATTCTATGCTGAAGATTTTTGTTTATTCATTCTTCATGGGTCTTTGTATTATTTTTAAACTCATTTTAAACACATTTTTTCAAAGTCAATTTTGATCTACTTAACCCATATATGGTACTCTAACAGGTGCTACAACACAGGGTCAGCGTAAACCGGAAAGTCATTGCAATGACGGTGTTTCTATAAACTCTCCAATGCTCAAGAATTGGAATTTCACTACTAGATGCAGTTTAAGGTCATACCCAGAACACTAAAAAATCATTTTAATGCGAGATTTATGCAGGAATATTTACAAGAAAGAAAGAAAATGTCGATCAACTTGCATTTCTTTGAAATTAATGAAACTTCGAAATATATGGTTGATTGGTTGGTTAGATTTTACGGCATGTCAACCCTTGTTTGGTTATTTTATGTTGAATAGCCGTTTTTGTTTATTCATTCTTGTTGGGTTCTTTTATTCTTTTTTATTATAATTGTAAACATATTTTTTCAAACTCAATGTTGATCTATATATGGGCCTCTAACAGGTGCTACAACACAGGGTCAGAATAGAACTGGGAGCAATTGCAATGACCGTGTTTCTATAAACTTCCCAATGCTCCAGAATTGGAATTTCACCACTAGATGGGGGCTAAGGTTATACCCATGACACTAAGAAAGCATTTTAGAAGAAAACCCTAGGGTATGAAAAGATAACCGTTTCCCAATCTCAACCCCATCACAACAAGGGAAGACAATCGTTAAATTGTTATCAGAACATTTAAGTTTGTCTGGGGATCCCAGATGAGAAAGCGAGAGTCAATTTTTTTTCCGTGCTGCTTTTAAATAGCCAGATTGTAACGCCTTCTAGTGGTAGACTCTGGTGGCATGGAAGATAACCCTTTTCCAATCTCAACCCCATCCCGACATATGAAGAAAATCGTTACATTGTTATCAGAACATTAAAGTTTGTCTGGAGATCCCAGATGAGAAAGAGAGAGTTGTGTTTAAATAGCCAAGTTGTAACGCCCTCTAGTGGTAAACCCTGGAGACATGGGTAGATAACCCTTTTTCAATCTCAACCCAATTCTAACAAAGGAAGACAATCGCTATAAGAACATTAAAGTTCGCCTCTTTAGATTAGTTGTCGATGACCTGTTGCTGTGTGCAATGACGTGAGATCAACTATTTTGAGCCGGTGGCATATTTACTCTCAGATGCAATAAAAAAGCATTACATAAAAATTATGAGAATCGTTCGTGCGTAAAGTGATTTAATAATTCTTACTGTTCTTTTATTGCAATCAGTAAAATTGTCACCATCACTCTGATTGGAGTTTGCAACAAGTGGCGTGAAGTGGTTTAATGCAGTATCTTGTTAACAACCCTTCCCAATCGATAGAAATGCGTCGAGGTTTTATTGATTTGGTTTTATTCCCTAGGTAATGGTATTACCAATGTTCTGTTCGACTATTCCTCTGCGAAGTAATAAGTGAAGAGAGAAAAACGTATTTTATGGAAGTTTTGTTGATTTTGTATATATTATGTCCATGTTGATGTTTGGTTTTGTTTGTCTTTTGTTTGATTTTGTTTGTGTTTTTGCCAAAGAAGACTTTGCGAGTTGGAAGAAAAATATGAACACGATTTATTGTCGACGTTATTGAATAGAACAGAAAAAGGGATGTTTGTGTGATCTAGCTAGATCAAGAATCTTTGAAGATAAAGAATAAATTAAAAAAAAAATTGAATAAGAAAAAAGAGGAATATGAAAAATAAAAATATGAAAAAGAGAAAAAGAAAAAGAAAAAAAAGAAAATGTTTAATAAAAAAGAAAAAATAAGAACAAAAACCGAAAAAAAAAGAAAAAGAAAAAGAAACAAAAAGGAAAAAGGAAATAAACAAAGAAAGAATAAAGGAAAAAAAAAAAAAGAAAGAAGAAAAATTAAAAAAAAAAAAGAAAAGAGAAGAATAGAAAAAAGATAAAATCAAAAAAGCGAAAAAAAAAAGAAGAAAAAGAAAGGAAAAAAAGAAAAAATGGAAAAAAAAAAAAAAAAAGAAATAGAAAAAAATGAAAAAAGAGAAAAAGAAAAAAAAAGAAAAAAGGATAAAGAAAAAAAAAATGAAAAAGAAAGGGAAAAAGAAAGATAAAAAGAAAAAGAAAGAAAAAAATAAGAAAAAATAAGAAAAAGAAGGAAAAAATAAGAAAAAAAGGAAAAAATAAGAAAAAAAAAAAAAAAAAAAAAAATAAGAAAAAAAAAAAAAAGAAAAAAAAAAAAAAAAGAAAAAAAAGAAAAAAAAAAGAAAAAATAAGAAAGAAAAAATGAAAAAGAAAGAAAAATTAAAAAGAAAGAAAAAATTTAAAAGAAGAAAAAATTAAAAAGAAGAAAAAATTAAAAAGAAAAATGAAAAGAAGGAAAATATTTTTTAAAAATGAAAAAGAAAGAAAAAATGAAAATTAACGAAAAATGAAAAAAAAAAATAGAAAAAATGAAAAAGTGAGAAAAATGAAAAAAATAAAAAAGGATAAAGAAAGAAAAATGAAAAAGAAAGGAAAAAAAGAAAAAAGAAAAAAGGAAGATAAAAGGAAAAAGAAAGAAAAAAATGAAAAGGAGAGAAAAAAAAGAAAAATTAAAAAAGAAACAAAATGAAAAATAGAAAAAATGAAAAGCAAGAAAAACAAAAAGAAAAAGGGAAAAAAAAGAAGACAAGAACTTTGTCTCGTTGATCCAGATCTGCATATTAACGATGAAGATATACAAAAAAGAAATAAAAAAATATTTTATTTATCGAGGGATATACGCATGGAATAAAAAACAAATGAACTACACTGTGACATTTGATTATCTTTCTCCTGAGCAAATTCAGCTGGTGATAGTGTTCATCTGCCACAATCAACAAAAGAAAAGATTGTATAATGCGACGTACGAGACGTTATCTCCAACAAAAAAAGGGCGCAGCATTTTCTACATCTTCGATACTTAGAGTGTGATAATTGCATTTCAGAGTCTCTCAACTAGAAAATACAAGCTTTCTATAAATCATTGCACACGCTTTATATATTCTTTAACATCGTGATCAATTTCTGGAAAATTTACATATGAATCAGTAACGATACTTGTCTATAGAATCGAGATGGTGGCATTTGATTGAGAATAAAGGATATCGGTTCACTGGAATAATTGTAAATCATTTGGGTGTGTAGGTAAAAAAAAGAGAATGGCAAACAGAATAAAGAAAGGCATACATCGTATGGGCAGAACAAATCGAAAAGCTAGTAATTTGGCGGGAAGATATTAACAGAGAAATAATACGTAAAGACACAGGGAAGATAGGTAACTGAGGAATACAAAGGCATAGTTAAAGATTATACAGGGTGTGGCATAAGTAACGCCCTTTTTAATTATGATAAGAGTTAGGGAATGGTTAAATGAAAATTTTGAAGGTAGATGGATACGACGAAAAGAATCAATTGAATGGGCATCACGTTCACCAGACCTAACACTACCGGACTTTTTTTGTGGGGTGTATTGAAAGATCAGGTGTTGTATACTCTTCTTTTTACTTTCTTACTTCTATCTTTCTTCTGCTGTTCATCTTTTCTATCTTACGTTCTTCTAGCGTCTGGACTTCGTCTTGGGGACTTTGTGTCTGGTCTTCCATTGGGATTTCTCTTTATCAGAAGCCCTGTGTCATTGGTAGTTTTTAGATAATAACACAAGACTTCGATTTACTTAGATCATATTTTATTTCGAAATCCCCACCAGACTAACTGCGCAGATTGAGTCGGCAGCGTGCATAACAGGACTTACCACCGTCGTGGTTTTGGCCGATTTCTAAAATTTCTTTCGAATCAAAACCGGAAGAGGGTCTTCTCCACCGATTCTCACGGTATCCACCGGAAGGAGGATCAGGACTGAGGTCAAGTCTTGTCATTCAATCTTTCAAGGCCGCCGGCTGAACTTATAACAGTCATTTTGGCTTCTACACTACTATACATAAGTATTAGGAATCTAATAATTATGTAACACAGGTTTACAATCTTAAGCCGAAAACAATTCCAGAATTAAAGAATGCAATTTCAGATAAATTTTTAGGAAATTACCATTGAAACGTGTCAAAAAGTTTGTAAAAGTGTTGCTGGTAGAGTTCAGAATTGTATGGAACATGAAGAGGAACATCTTAAATAAATGACTAAATTCTAAAACTTTATAACTTTTGTAACTTTTTTTTCTTAAATTTGGTTTGATTTCATTTGTATTGAACATTATTAAACCGAATAAGCATTATATCAATTTTGTTAATATATTATATTAATCCATTAACCTGTGGCAATACATTCACATTCGAAAAAAAAAAAGGATAATCAAAAAGGCTTTAATTTTGTTCCACTTAAACAAAGAGCGTTACTTATGCCGCACCCTATATATATATATATATATATATATATATATACACACACACACACATATATATATATATATATATATAATATATATATATATATATATATATATATATATATATATATATACTCTTCTTTGTTGGGGTACCAGGTTTCTTGGTACAAGGGGGATTCTAGGCTGTTCCTATTCTCTAACAGTTTTGTTGTAGAGTTCAGGTTCCGTGTGAGAGCTCAACGTTTAATTTTTTATCAACAGAGCAAATTTATTTGTGAATAAAAAGGCCTTAAATACCAGGGGTATTGAGGTTATGGACCATTTCCACTCGTGGGTATCTGATGCCTACTGAGTTTCATCGACCAATTTTTTTATTCAAATAGTCAAATTCAGCTTACATTTATACATTTCTCCCCGCCTCAGGAGATATATATATATATATATATATATATATATATATATATATATATATTATATTGAATAATAGATTAGGAAATATCCGACAAAATTTGAGTAAACTTTGTGAATAAAAACCAAATTACATTCAATTAATATTTCGCCTCTGTGGATTTACGAGGCTGCTTAAGAAATTGTTTTGTTTTAAAACAGACTGCTATTTATAAATAGTTAAAGGTCTGACAGATAGGGTAGTGAAAAAGTGAGGGGAAATGGATAGTACGTTGAAAGGTGTGAGGCAATGGTGTGTTCCTCAACTTTTACTCATATTATGGACTCTCTCGTCGATTTTTGACGCATGAGGGTTCACACACACAATGAAAACCACACAGTGATTTGTGTATAGTGGTGAAGGCTTGTGTTGGACCATCCACACTTCTTGGCACAGTCGATAGGAAAGAATTGGTGCATCAAGGGTTGCCACAAACCCAATCAACGACCGACCTCAGGAATTTTGAATTCAGAGTTATCCCTCTCCTAGACTGGTTACCTACCCAAGACTGAAGAGCCCAGTCTGCCCTACTATTTAACCCATTGCTGGAGGGAGAATATATGGATTCATACCTTTCCCAAGGGTATTAGCACTGTGTGAAATGCCAACAATATACTCTCTCTCTCTCTCTCTCTCTATATATATATATATATATATATATATATGTGTGTGTGTGTGTATATGCATGTTTTTTACAACATATACCCTCTTGCCAATGTCTTAAAGGTTAGCTGAAAGTGCTCTGAATGAACAATTTTATACTCTATACCTACATATAATTCGTTTTCTAAAAACACACTTGTACTTTACCAGAAATTATATATACTAGCAAATATATGCACCCTCCGGGTGCAAGTATTTAAGTTTTAATGTAATAAAATATTGTATTAAATTAGAAAGGCTAATGAAACTAAATAAGAATACAGATAAAAAGATTTGAAACAGAGGGAGTATAATAAAAGATTTGAAACAGAGGGAGTATAATAAAAAATGGAACAACTGAAACTTATTCTTCAATCACTCTTGTCTTTCATTGTTATTTTTTCTAATTTAAGTATTTAGTTATAAGAGGAAGTAAAGAATAAAATGACAGTTATTTTATCTTGTTAATGGATTTCATTTAAGATTCATTGAAGAGAATTTTGCTTATATTCATTAAAATAAAACCAAACAGAAATCAATAATACTAAGCACATATTTATTAAATTTGATTTTTTAATATTAATATGCAAATTAGCCTTCCCGTTCACATTGTAAAGCGCCATTTTGTTGTATATATAAATATAATTGCATGTTATCAGTATGTAGACATAGTTAACAGTATTAATAATGTAAGACAATTTTATTAATAATTGAGGTTTAGATAAAAATAAAATCATGGAGAATGTGATGTCAATACCTAAGAAAATTGTGACTTGAGTAGGAATATAGTTTCGGTTACTGACAGAAAAACACACAATCTCCATTATAATAAGATTATATATATATATATATATATATATATATATATATATATATATATATAATCATTTAAATTAGGGTAAGGTATATTCGGAGGAAACGGGGCTTGATATTTATCATTTACTCATCTATACAATTATAAGGACAGGAACCAATCAGTCATATATGTGTTTCTAACCGATAGTGACACGTATATATATATATATATATATATATATATATATATATATATATATATATATACATATACATCTTTCTCTTACACCAGTGTTCATGCCTAGGTTAATGAACCCAATCTGCCCCCATATTCACCGCGGGAGTCCCCGTGGCTAACGTGCTGGACTGCAACGCTGAAATAAGTGAGTTCGGAATCCGTCACGCTATCACGTTCACCTTTGACAAATAGCCTCAGAAAACGTAGGAAGCCCATCATTCTCAGATCTATGGGTTAAATGTTACCACCACTGTCCTTCTACAAGGATGGCATAGGCACTAGATAACCTACGAATGTTTATATTAAACAAAGAAACCAAACTAAAACTACTATTTACTCGTACTTGATGAGAGAATAGTTGGGTGTTTATCTTTCTCAAGCGTATTAACGCTATGGGAAATACGAAAAGTCTCGTCCAGTATTTGACCTCAGGGTGACGTGTCCTTTTCCTAGACTATAACCGTTACACGACTTGCGGATCCGATTCTTTGCATGAAACATGATGTTCTCTTTCATTCTGTTGAGCTGTTTTAAAGATGATTAAAACCTCAAACGTGATGCACGTTTTCATTAAAATCATCGAGAAAAAGTTTTAAGTTACCTCGTCCAGCTGAACACCAGGATGAAACAAGTATAGAACAAAGAAAGAATGGGAAAAAAAGATGATTATTATTACATTAAGCCGTGAGAAAATTATTGTCTTAAGAAATCACCATCCTTGATTTTTGAAAAGAAAGTGCTTCGTTTGAATGTTTGCCTCTAATAGAAGCTGGCACGTTCTCCCTTTATTTCCGGAAACAACACACCACTAATGATTTCCTCTGTGACAATGTGACACGTCAAAAAGTTAATTAAAAAAAGACTTTAAAAATCATCTTTGTTCATGTGAAAATTTCTATACGTGCATCAATAAATTTCAGCGGACATTATAATGATACTAATGTATTGTGGCATCTCCGGAAATGCATTGATTAAAACTTCCTTGATCTGCGCAGAAAGATGCGCAGATGCATCTCTTAGTTATCCTCAGTTGGAGCTGAATAGAAAATATTTACAGTAAATCACTGTTATATATATATATATATATATATATGTGTGTGTGTGTGTGACATATATTCTATATGTCCGTCTGTTGGTATGTTTGTTTGTACAACATTCACAGATCTGTGGTTAGTACACACGATTAAGAAGCCAGTGTACGTTAGATAATTTCTTATGAGATTCATAATAAATTCAATAACTTTTTGATTTGTTTCGAAGGAAAATCACTTTTTTAAAACAAAATTTAGATCGCCCTGTTGGCTGGGACAGAAGAATACACCATGGTAACGGCCCGTGATGCTTAAGGACGGAATCCTGGCAAATGAGCAATCTATAACATGCAATACTCAACGTTGGCCCTTACATAAGCTAGGTGAGCGGTCTGAGGCCCCTCTCCGATCAATCAGCTGGTCACGTTAAGCTCTAGTATCTATAGGATTGTCCCGACCCTATTGCCCTTATTGAAAACCCACAACCCTTTTAATTTTATATGTGATAGAAGGCGGTGCCTGAGTATCTTACTATCCTAGGTATGATGTAAACTGCATCTAATAGAGAAGATACAATTCTGGAGCTCTAGGAAATGCGCAGTACCCCTTCATCGCCATTACTCTTTGGTCAATTCTGAGATGGAGTGGTAGTACCTGTTAAGGTCCCATGTATGGGGTAAATAGATTAAAAAATGTGTTAAAAACGTGTAGAAAATTGAGTTAAAATTGAATACCCACCGAAATCGAATAAAACAAAATGTCTTCGTCACAAAATAACCCAACAAAGGTTGACATACCGTAAATTCTAGCCAACAAAACAAACTGTAGATTTCATTAATAATACAAGCACAGGTCTTCATCTTTGGATACTTGTTCACCCTGTTGGCATGGCCAAGAATACACTGGGTGTATCCTTTACAGAAGGTTTGGTTTGTTTTTGTTTGTTTTACGGCATATCAACCTCAGTGGGCCATTTAATGCCGATAAAGTTTTGAAATAAATCAATCCTTAATGGATAATACAATTTTTTTATAAATAGATTTTTCTATTCAACCCATAGATGGGACCCTAACAGGTACTACCACTCCGGGTCAGAGTGGACCAGGGAGCAATGGTGATGAAAGGGGTGCTCCACATTCCCCAAACCTCCAGAACTGGATCCTCATCATCGGATAGAGTTTAACGTCATTCCCAGGACATGTAGACCCGCAGCCAAAAAAAGTGCTTGGGGCTTGCCATAAGGGCAAAAGGGTTGGGAAAATCATATAGGTGCTAGGGCTTGACGTGACCACCCAATTGATCGGAGGAGGCCTCTCCGACCGCCCGACTAGCCCAAGATAGGACTAAAGTGGAGTATTGCATGTCATGAATTGCTCATCCACCCGGGCTCTATCCTTAAGCATCACGGGTCGCCACCCACAGCCAACAGTTGGCCCCATTGGGGGAGTCTTACCCCTCTGCAGAGGTGCAGTCGGTGCATTCTAACGCCCCAGCCGACAGGGCGGTTTACAGAAGGGTAACACCACCAAAAAGGGGGGGGGCTGTTCTGAGTATGACACTAAACTGAATCTGATGGTGAGGCTCCAGTTATGTGTGTGTGCGTGTGGAGTACCCCTTCATTGCCATTACTCCCAGGTCCACTTTTACTTAGAATGGTAATACATGTTATACTACTATGCCTGGGTCAAATAGATCTTTCAAAATTATTAGTATTGGATAGGAATATGTGAAACCATAACTGTGTGCAACCAAATGATTATTTAAAAAAAACAATTATTTAATATATCATAATGGAGATCACTACAATAAAGCAAAACAAAGAAAGACTAAACTAAGAAACGTATTTTCAATCTGATACTCAATCTGAGTATATATTGCAATTTTAGAATGTCCTTATATAATTTCCATACCATATTTCAACTCTTACATCACTACAATTGTGGCCGTCCTATCGTGGTGTAACGATTATCAAGCTAGTCTCGCAAATCAATTTACTATTGAAAGGCTAGTTTGATCCTTGATGGATGCTCTATACCTGTGACCTTGTCTCATACTCTGATCGTAGAAAACAGGTTGGGTAGATACCTACCTCACTACCACTATCTTTCTTATATACTGCTAAAATTCGCATTATATATAATACGAAGGAAGCACGTGGTGTAATGGTTAAAATCATGGGAAATGGATTCGTCGCCCCGAGTTCAAATCCTGGAGGTGGTAATTGCATTTCACTATGTGCTAATGCCCTTGGGAAAGGTATGAATCCTAGTCTCCCTCCAGCTATGGGTAAATAACAGGGCAGGTTCTTTAACCATGGCTAGGTAACCAGTATAGGAGAAGGAAAACTCTGAATTCAAACCTGTTGAACTCCGCTTAAGAAATTGACCTTGTGTCGTATCCTGCTCGTACGGAGGAGTTGGTAAATATATATATATAATACGAATTTTAGGGTTGAACTAGCTATTCAAAAGTAATAGATCTGCGAGACTAGCTTGCTAACACCACAATAGGGCAACCCTAACTTTATGTAAGTTCTGAAAATAAGATGTGGAAACGATATAAGCATACGCATACACACCCCCATATATATATATACCGGTTTAGCTCAGTCGGTAGAGCGTTCGGCTAGAAACCACAAGATTCTTAGTTCGATACCGGTCCTCGACAACTCAGCGTATGAGTAGCACAGGGATCTGTGCGGTAAAGTAAGAAGCTATTGGTAGATGTGGCGCTCCACCCCAGACGCCAAAATAATCTCCTTGGTCTAGTGCTATTGAAAAGGGGATAGACTCCCTCGCTGACTTGCTGATACCGACTTTAGGCCGCCCCGTCGACTTTACTTTTACTTACTTTATATATATATATATATATATATATATGAGGAAAAAATGAGTAAAGAAAAGAAATGTAGATGGATAAAAATGAATTTTATCGAGATCACTTTTAATCGATATCACTTACACATATGTTTCTGTCTGTTCATATTGTCGGATTCAATTCCCTTTCCATTCTTACATTATATATTAAACTATCATCCTGCAAAAACCACATATTATAGTGATATTCATAGAGTGTGGTAAGACCGCCTCAAAACTGGGTTCTCTGTGTCTGACAGTAAAGAACATGATAGTGAGGTTCGGTTCGAGAGATCCGCGGACTTTTCATTACCCCTTTATTGTCATTTCCCTCAGGTCCAGTCTGACACGGAGTCGTGGAGTATGTTAGGGTCCCATAGATTGTCAAATGGGTATGTTTAGAAATTATTTGTATACGTTAATAAATCTTATGAAACAATTGAACAAGCAGGATGCGACACAAGGTCAATTTCTTAAGCACAGTTTAACAGGTTCTGAGTTCAGTCTTCTCCTAGACTGGTTACCTAGCCATGGTTAAAGACTCCAGCCTGTCCTGCTACTTACCCATAACTGGAGTGAGAATTGGATTCATACCTTTCCCAAGGGTATTAGCGCTATGTGAAATGCCAACAGCTTCGTCTAGGAATTGAACTTGGGTTGACGAGTCCATTTCCTGCGACTTTAACCATTAGACCACGCACCTCCATGCGGGGTACATATCTCTTGTATACCACCTATCAACATTAACGAATACGTCCCTATACTCATATACCCTATCTATGAACATCACTGAGTATATCCCAATACTCATATACCCTATCTATGAACATTAATGGGTATATTCCAATACTCATATACCCTATCTATGAACATTAATGGGTATGTCTCAATACTCATATACCCTTTATATGAATGTTAATGAGTATGTCCCTATCCTCATATACCCTATCTATGAACATTAATGAGTATATCCCAATACTCATATACCCTATCTATGAACATTAATGGTTAGGTTCTAATCCTCATAAATTCGGGAGTATTATCCAGACTCAGTAGTCTCATCTCAAAATTCAGACAAATAACCCCCGGTGAGTTGACATGTCGTTAAAATTAATCACCCAATCAGTTCCTCCTTTCTTAAATGGAAACATCGTCAAATGGGCAATTCTCTTTGTTAAATTAATTGCATCCGGCTTCTTTTGTGTTCTGATCACTTTCGCATTATCGCCTGGTGATTATTTTTCGCATTTTCCCAAAGGAACAACAGCTGACTTTTAAAGTGTTCTTGTAAAAACAATTTATACAAAGTGCAAAACATTGCAAAGTGCTTGCTCACCAATAATAATAAAAAATCTTCTAACATTAGCTATTAGGGGGCGGTGAACCATATCTTTTTTTTTTGTTACTTCAATTACGTCTTTTATCACTTTTACCATTATTAATGACAATAAGCTGCCAATCGAACGACAGGTGTTTTATGAGAAAACGTGTTATTCAAGTTTATCGTAATTGTAAAAGTAATAAACACGAAGAAGAAAAATATATGTGGTCCATTGGGAACAATTCGAGGAATGGATGGTACACTCATGTTTCACAAAATAAAACTAAAAAAAAACAAAACATGAAAATATTGTCATTATGGATTAAAAAAACTATTAGAATCTATAATAGTAAATGCGAATGTCAGTACGATAATATGTTACATTTTTTTTTTCAGTTTTATTCCTAGAGACCGTAGCCCAACATATCATACCATTTTGGAATGTGAGCTAATTAATAATATCCAGGGTCGAATCTGGACTCGCAATCCTGATATTTTTGAATTCCCAAGTTTAATTACTGCAATTGTTTCGGTGAATGTTTTCGACGAATATTTTGTACAATAACAATTTTCATAACCTGAAAATAAATTTAATCTTCATTGCCGCCTATATGGCGGGTTATAAGCTAGTAATAAATAAACCTCATGAATACATGAGAGGTGGGGAACTGTCAATTTTATCTTGAGGAAAAAACTACATAGTCTGCAGATCAATGATTGTTATACATTGTTAACCTACAGAAGTGAACTAATCAGAAATTGTAGACATGAAAACTAATTTATATTATGCCATGTACGCTCTGACTTTTTTGCCGAGTGAAATATAACCCAATTTTGTTTACTAACTTGGGTGTGCACTATTTTTCTCTTATTTGTTCTTTCTCACTTTTTTTCTTGAAAGGTGTTCATACCAGTTTTAAATCTGAGAGACAACAAATCTCATCAGGTCTAATTACTTATGTATTTTATTTCTTTAAAACTTAAGTACTTGTGCAATATGAAAAAGAAAATGTCTCTTTTGTAGCGTTTAGATAAATGCATTCAGTTAGGACATGTATATGCTGTCTGGCATCAGGTTTCTGAGATATACACATTATATTTTAATATGATAATAATGAAATAATTATATTTTTAATAGTATATTGGTGTATAAGATATTCAAGATAAATAATATTAATAGTATATCAGTATAGGCGTGCTGAAAACGTTCTAGCTGCAACCAAGAAGTATTTTTTTTTTTTTTTAATTTTGAAAATTTATTTGAACACTAAAAACTTCATAAATGTGTACCAAGTTTGTTGAACTTTGAGATGAATGTATGAAAAAGTATGTACTTTGTATAGCTCTAGCTCTTCCCTTTCTGGTCAGACTGAGGATGTTTTAGCACATACTTGTATATTTATATTCAAGGCAAATAGAATATTAGTAAGTTGTATATTTATATTAAAAAATGTTTGATATTTATATTTTCACATGTGCATCATTGATCTGATCTTCTCTTGTTGGAACTAGCAGTAGTCACACATCATGTTTGGGTTGAACTGGCTAAGATTATTTTTATTTTTAAATTCTGGAATTTTATTATGGTTACTATTGCTAGTCGTATCAATTATTTGCAATTCAAGCTGCAATACACACTTATCAGATTTCTAGTTGTATAGCTCACTACAAGATGTAGTTTAGTGTCATACCCAACACACCGTTATTTTCATGGGGGTGGTTTATTAACCATATATGGAGGCGCGTGGTCTAATGGTTAGAGTCATAGGAAATGAACTCGTCGACCCGAGTTCACTTCCTGGACAAAGCTGTTTGCATTTCACATAGCGCTAATACCCTTGGGAAAGGTATGAATCCAATTCTCCCTCCAGCTATGGATAAATAGCAGGGCGGACTGGGCTCTTTAACCATGGGTAGGTAACCAGTCTAGGAGAAGGAAAACTCTGAATTCAAACCTGTTAAACTCCGCTTAAGAAATTGACCTTGTGTCGCATCCTGCTCGTGCGGAGGGGTTGATTATATATATATATATATATATATATATATATATATATATATATGGAGGACGCAATCGGCGTTTGCTAAGCCCCGCCAATAGGGCTCTAGAATTTCAGGCAGAGAATTTAGATATAATGAAATGTGGAGAAAGGCGTAAATTTGCAAAATCATTTTTGAGAAGAGGTATTGAAAAAAAAAAGTTTCAAGGGATAAAATAAAAAGAGACAGGAACAGTATGAAACAAGTGTAGAGACATGAGATAATGGTTTAGCCGAACTATCAACACCCGCGGATTTAGCATCAGTCTAACTAAGAAGCTGTGATAATTCCCGTATCTAAATGCATTGGTGACTTCTAGCTCCTTTTATTGTGCACGAATTTCAATATAACCAAATTCTATAGGTCTTTGCCCGATTCAGTCGTAAAGACTTTTTTTTACACGCATAGGGGCCGGTTTATCTCAGTCGGTAGAGCGTCAGCCGAGAAATCACAAGGTTCCAGGTTCGATACCGGCCCACGCCTACTCAGCATATAAGTATTTATTTACCGCGTACCCCACTTGTACGGGACAGGCACAAAGTCCCTATTAACGTGGGACCACCCACAAGCCGAAGCTCATGGAGTGGCAGGTGAAAAATTGCGTCGATCCCGTCGGCATTCCCCCTCAAGGGGGTGCCTCAGGCGCTGGGCAATAAACCCAGCCCTGCCCCTTTAAATCGAGGGGGCAGGTGTTGCCTGGGATCGACGCTATTATTATAACATCACCGGTCCAGCGGCCGAAGCTCGCAGGACCGCCAGTCGAAACCGGGTGGCTATGCCAGGTAAGTATATAAGTAGCACAAGGATCTGTGCGGTAAAGTGAGGAGCTGATGGTAGGTGTGGCGCTCCACCTCCGATGCTAAAATAATCTCCTAGGTCTTGCGCTAGTGAAAAGGGGATATACTCCCTCGCTGCCTGGCTATTACCGACAATAAGCCGCCCCGACGACTACGACGATATCAGAAATTGAGGCGCGTGGTATAATAGTTCGAGTCGTAGAAGATGGACTCATCGACCCGAGTTCAAATCCTCGACGAGGCTGTTTGCATTTCACATAGCGCTAATACCCTTGGGAAAGATATGAATCCAACTACTCTCCCACCAACGTTACTCGGCGTTTTAAACTATGACTTTTTCACATGTGTGAATATCAACGATCTTTGTTGAACAAACCGAAACAATGCAGGGTCTGCTTATTAAACGTATCTCGTCAATGAAACTTGTCTTTTATTTTTTTATACAATTACATGTTGTCTGATTTACTTCCATTGTTCGTCATATATATCTATATATCTCCCTCTCTCTCTCTCTCTCTCTCTCTATATATATATATATATATATATATATATATATATATATATATATATATATATTATATGTGTGTGTGTGTGAATGAATGGGAAATGAATCCGTCAATATGAGGAAAAAATGAGTAAAGAAAAGAAATGTAGATGGATAAAAATGAATTTTATCGATTAAAAGTGATATCGATAACATTCATTTTTATCCATCTACATTTCTTTTCTTTACTCATCTTTTCCTCATGTATATATATATATATATATATATATATATATATATATATATATATTATAATGGCATACACAGTAATAACATACTCGAGCTTCACCATAAGGATCTTCAGGGTTAAATCCACTGAATTAATCAACATATTGATTAATTGCAGCCGGTTGTATACGTGTATTTTGTTTTTGTGACGGTTAGTGACAGACTCGCAGCTTATGAACGTTGGTTTTAAATTTTGAAAATGAACGGAGATGATTTTTTTCCAAAGGATCAATTATAAACATTATGAGAAATCCTCTTTATATTATTGTTGCAAGATGGGTATATTATCCTGACTTTTGTGAGCTAGGACTACTAATGGAAGGGGGGAGGAAGAAATAAATAAATAAGAGATGATAAAGGTTTAAAAAATAGTGATGAGCCAAAACAGGATGAACGATGATTTGACCGTAGCGTGACCCCGACCTGAGAATTGAGTGGCAACCGGAAGTAGGGTGTTGGCCGGAAGTCACGTGGTGACGTGGACCAACGAAGAAATGTATCGGTCTTTTTTTGCTTTCGGACGCGTAGGGGAACGGACGGCCCCTTTGTGCCTAGATGGGGTCACAGTAGTCAAGTAGTGTTCTCTCTCTTTTTCTCTCTGCCTTTCCTCCTCTCTGGTACGAGCCCACTAGACGAGCACGATAATAAAGACTAGCAGTTGTGACGACATATTTCTCGTGTTATAATTTCTATCAACACCATTTTAGCACTGTGAATTTGGAGGCACGTGGACGAGACCCGCTATACAATATACGCCGCCGCCGCCGCCACCTGACGGATATCGTTAGTGCCCGGAAAAAAGGACAACGTTACTTATATCATTTTGGTACCGTGAAAATATACCACAACGTAACATTATTGCTTTAATGATTTATAAGAATTATAAGGATTATCTATACGATTATTATGTTTAGTACAACTAAATATAATTTTGCTAATATATGCCAAAAAATGTTCTTTTAAAATAATATAATAGATTGTGCATATATATACACACATATGTGGGTGTATTTATTCATTTAAATGGCCTTATTATTAATTAATTAATAGTTAATAAATCAATTATCATTTATCATTATTGTTTAGTGTGACGGAATATAAGATTTTGCTAATATGCGCTTAAAGTTATTTTTTTATATAAAGGGATATATACGCGTGTGTATGCGTGTGTGTTCAATATAGAAAAACGAAGGGTTAAAAAATAAGTTTATTCTAGATGGGGAAGTAGAGTCTAAAATGCTTCGGTTTCCATCAAGCCTTCATCAGGAAATTAGGATGGAAAAAAGTGTTTTCTGGACAATGATACATGTTTTTTCAACATAATATTTTTCTACATTTTGTCGGAAGTATTCACATATTTTACTCCCATATATATATATATATGTGTGTGTGTATGTGTATATATATATACGCACACATACACACACACACACACACATATATATATATATATATTAATGGTATACACAGGAATAACCTACTCGAGTTTCACCAGAAGGATCTTCAGGGTTAAAGCCACTGAATATATTTGTTATATTGCTGTCTTAACATTGTGAAACTTGCATCAACTAACCATTGTGACCAATTTCACCGGTAAGTCACCTTTTTCATATAAAATCATATATATATATATATATATATATATATAGTATGAACAAAAAGTAATAAGACAATCAGGAATATTTCTTGTATGTTGTTTATTCTCAACTAGTTTCGACCTTAGGTCATCGGCAGGAGAAAATTTCTTATTTGAAGAAATTGTTTATAGATTTTTTGAAAGGGAGCATTATAGAAGAACTATAAAAATTAAAGTGTTTTTGAGGGTTTGACATGCTATTAAAATCCGGGTAGACGAGTGTGTTAGTAGTAGCATGTCCATCTGTTCCGTGAAGAACCTCTATGATTATATATATATATATATATATATATATATATATATATTCTTCAGATGCTGTTACCACGTTTTTACTGTAGAAACATTAGTAGTTAATTCGAAATATATAAATATATTTATATATATATATATATATATGTGTGTTTTATGTGTCATGTGACGTATGTCTTTGTTTATTAGTCTTTCAAATAATGATTTTAGTTTGCTATCGAAGCCATTTGGGAAAATAGTTTAAAGAAGTACTATCCATTTATCTTCGTATCATTGTGATATTGATCAATAAGCTCTTTTCAATACTTTCTATAATAGGAAATTTTAAGTCTCTAGTGGAGTTATGGTCTACCAGACAAAAATATCGTTCTACAGGGAGCAGTTTATCATAGTGCATTCATTCGATTCGAAAATACAATGCCTATTCAGTATTCGTCGTCAACTGTTTCAAATAACGTGTAAAATTCTAGTTGATAAATAACGTTCTTGCTTTTGAATTTGGAACGGCCATGGTTATTTTCCTAAAGAAATATTCTAAGCTGAGAAATTTCATATAGTTTAAGTACTTAATTACCCAAACCGTTTGCCATGGTTAAGATGTGACACAAGATCACAAGTATGGAGCATCCATTGATTATGTGTGTGTGTGTGTATATATAAAGATAGAGAGAAGAAGAGAGAGAAAGAGAGACGGAGAGAGAAAGAGGATATAGGGATATAGAGAAGAAAGAGAAGACAGCTTATAGAGATATCGAGGAGGGAGGGTGATATATACTGAGGAGAGAGAGATATATATATCGAAGAAAGAAAGAGAGGTGATAGATACTGAGGAGAGAGAGAGAGAGAGAGAGAGAGAGAGAGATATTGAAGAAAGAAAGAGAGGTGATAGATACTGAGGAGAGAGGGTGATATATCGAAGAAAGAAAGAGAGGTGATAGATACTGAGGAGAGAGGGTGATATATCGAAGAAAGAAAGAGAGGTGATAGATACTGAGGAGAGAGAGAGAGAGAGAGAGATAGAGATATCGAGGAGATAGTGATGAAAAAGGAGAAAGAGAGAGAAAGGGGGTAGAGATAGATAGATAGATAGATAGATAGATAGAGAGAGAGAGAGAGAGATAAGAAAGAAATACCGATGAGAGATAGAGAGGATATAGAGATATCGAGGAGATAGTGATGAAAAGAGGAGAAAGAGAGAGAAAGGGGGTAGATATATATATATAATATATATATATATATATATATATATATATATATATATAGAGAGAGAGAGAGAGAGAGAGAGAGAATGTTTCGTTGCTACTTAGACCAACATCAGGTTCGATGATCGAAATCGGCATTGAAGAGTAATGAGTCTGCGAGACTAGCATGACATTTATTACACGACGGGTAGGATGTAACCCAAGGTCTCGAGTATATAGCATCCATCGACGATCGAACTCCCTATTGAAGAGTCTTAGGCCAAACCGGCGGTCAGAGGAGCCCCTCCGAATCAATTGGCTGGTCACATCCATCCCAAACACCTATATGATTGTCACAGAGGGCGCGTGGACTAATGGTTAGAGTAGCAGGAAATGGACTCGTCAACCCGAGTTCAATTTTTGGACGAACCTGTTGACATTTCACATGCCGCTAATACCTTTGGGAAAGGTATGAATCCAATTCTCCCTCCAGCTATGGGTAAATAGCAGGGCAGACTGGACTCTAACCATGGCTAGGTAACCAGTCTAGGAGAAGGAAAACTCTGAATTCAAACCTGTTAAACTCCGCTTAAGAAATTGACCTTGTGTCGCATCCTGCTTGTGCAGAGGGGTTGGTAAATATATATATGCTTGACCCAACCCTATTGCCTTTATGGCAACTCCCAACCCTTTTTATCATATATGTGCTAGAAAGCGGTGGCTGAGAGTCGTATTGTCCTGGGGATGATGTTAAACGCAGATGGTGAAGTCCCAGTTCTGGGACTCGAAGAATATGGAATCTTCATAGCCATTTCTCTCCGGCATTAGTGCTATGTAAAATGCAAACAGCTTAGTTCAGGATTTGTCTATTTTCTATGACGATAACCATTACATACCGCGCCCTTCTTTGTTACCAAATCACGTCGCACACTCAGGATGTGACAATGTATTTAACAGGTTTGAATTCATAGTTTTCCTTTGCCTAAACTGGTTGCTATACTAATGTTAAAGCACACGGTGAGTCCTACTATTTATTCATAGCTCGTGGGAGAATAGTTGGATACAGAGCTTTCATAAGTGTATTAGCACTATGTGAAATGCAAAGAGCAATGACCGGGGATCAGGTGGCTTCGGCCCTGGACTGCATAAGTTAACATCGTTGATCTCAAGGGGCCACTCCCCCCAGGCAACACCTACCCCCCCCCCCATTTAAAAGGACAGGGCTAGGTTTATTACCCGGTGTCTGAGGCGCCCCTCTTGAGGGAGAATGACGACGGGATAAACGTATTATTTGCATCCGCATTCCATGAGCTTCGGTTCGTGGAGTACGTGGTAAATATCATGCATTTACCCAACCCCTCTGCAACGTTAAAGCTGCGAAACAAAGTCAAATTTTGTAAACGCTTTAGTGCTGGTTCGAATTCAGAGTTTTCCTTCTCCTTGACTGTTTTGCGAAAGACAGATGACACAGTAGGCTCTATTTACCAATAGTTGGGGTATAGTTGGATTCATGCCTTTATCAAGGGCAATATCATGCAGTGGAAAAATTTCGTTCAGGAATTGAACTTAGATCGCCGATTCCATTTCTGACAAGGATAAATAAAGGATTTGTCTTTCACAAAGCAAGATGGTTGGTTGGATTTTGCGACGTGTCAACCCATTGGGTCATTTTATGCTGATAAATGTTTGTTCTTTTCAAACTTGATGGATACTCAATTTTTAAACTGATTTTTTAGACTAGTTTTAAACAGATTTTTAAACTCATTTTGTTCTGTTTAACNTGCTTCTGCTTAACCCATAGATGGAAGCCTTTTATAGTTACTACCACTCCGGGTCATAGTGGACCTGCGAGCGCCATCAACCACAAGCTATATCATTTTAACGCATAAGTTAGAATCGCGTTCAGTGAACGTTCATATTATATTTGTTTAATGTTTCTTTCTTAAATATTTCTCAAACGGTTTTCCCAAACATCTGTCGAAAAAGAATACTTTTAAACAGTCTATTAACCCATTGAATGAACCCATTAGTACTACCACTCCGGGTCAGAGTGAATAGAACAGAGAGAAAGAACAGCAAGAACAATGACTGAGAGGATACAGGACCTGAGCGAGAAATAAGAGGGTATGTCTCATACCCTACTTGTATGACTGGACACAAGGCCTGTTTAACGTGGCCCACCCACAAGCCGAAGCTCATCTCTCTCTGGAAGAGAGATAAAAATCTCTCTTGTGTACGGAATTTTTTTATACATTTTTTCCTATTATTGATATCTATCAGTCATTTCAACTCCATCTGATTATTTAATAATAATAATACGTAAATCGTATGACAGTTTTGATAAATAGACCGCGAAACACATGTGTAAGAGATTCGATTAAAAGTGATATCGAATAAATATTCATTTTTATCCATCTACATTTCTTTCTTTACTCATTTTTCTCATATTGTCGATTCAATTCCTTTCCATTCTTCATTATATATTAAACTATCATCCTGCAAAAGCCGCATAATTATAGTGATATTCAATAGAGTGTGGTAAGACCCCTCAAAACTGGGTCTCTGGTGTCTGTCAGTAAATAACATATGATAGTGAGGCTTCGGTTCAAGAGATCGCGGAGCTTTTCATTACCCTTTTTGTCATTTCCTCAGGTCACTCTGACACGGAGTCGTGGAGGTATGTTAGGGTCCAGAGATTGTCAAATGGGTTATGTTTAGAAATTATTTTGTAATACGTTAATAAATCTTATGAAACAATTGAACAAGCAGGATGCGAAACAAGGTCATTTCTTAAGCGGAGTTTAACAGTTCTGAGTTCAGTCTTCTCCTAGACTGGTTACGTAGCCATGGTTAAAGACCCAGCCTGTCCTGCTACTTACCATAGCTGGAGTGAGAATTGGATCTACCGTTTCCGCGAGGGTATTAGCGCTATGTGAAATGCAACATCTTCGTCTAGGAATTGAACTCTGGTTGACGAGTCCATTTCCTGCGACTTTAACCATTAGACCACAGCACTCCATGCGGGGTACATATCTCTTGTATCCACCTATCAACATTAACGAATACGTCCCTATACCATAATATCCCTATCTATGAACATTAATGGGTATATCCCAATACTGATATACCCTACCTATGAATATAATGGTATATCCCAATTCTCATATACCCTATCTATGACATTAATGGGTATGTCCAATACTCATAATACCCTTTAATATGATACGTTAATGAGTATGTCCCAATCTCATATACCTTTATATGAATGTTAATGGAGTATGTCCAATCTTATAACCTAATCTAATGAACATTAAGAATATGATCCCAATACCTTATACCCTATCTATGAACATTAATGGTTATGGTTCTCAATCCTCAATAAATTCGGTGATGTATTATCCAGACTCAGTAGTCCTCATCTCAAGATTCAGACAAATAACCCCGTGAGTTGACATGTCGTTAAAATTAATCACGCCAAAGGTCAGTTCCTCCTTTCTAAATGGAAAACATCGTCCAATGGGCAATTCTCTTGTTAAATTTAATTGCATCCGGCTTCTTTGTGTGTTCTGATCACTTTCGCATTATCGCTGGTGATTATTTTTCGCATTTTCCCAAAACAAAACAGCTGACTTTTAAGTTGTTCTGTAAAACTAATTTATACAAAGTGCAAAACATTGCAAAGTTGCTTGCTCACCAAATTATAATAAAAATTCCTAACAATTAGCTATTAGGGGCGGTGAACCATAGTCGTTTTTTTTGTTTTTTAACTTCATTACGTCTTTTATCCTTTTACCAATTATTAATGAAATAAGTCTGCAATTCGAACGACAGGTGTTTTTATGAGAAAACGTGTATTCAAGTTTATCGTAATTGTAAAAGTAATAATCACGAAGAAGAAAAATATGTGGTCCATTGGGAACAATTGAGGAATGGATGGTAACACTCATGTTTTCATCAAATATAAACTAAAAAAAAAAAAAAGCATGAAAAGATTGTCATTATGGATTAAAATATATTAGCATCAATAATAGTAAATGCGAATGTCATACGATAATATGTTACATTTCTTTTCAGTTTTATTCCTAGAAACGTAGCCCAACATATCATAGTGCCATTTTGGAAGTGAGCTAATTAATAATATTCAGGGTCGAATCTGGACTCGCAATCCTGATATTTTGGATTAATTACTGCGATTGTTTCGGTGAATTTTTTCGACGAATATTTTGTACAATAACAATTTTCATAACCTGAAAATAAATTTAATCTTCATTGCCGCCGTATATGGCGGGTTAGTAATAAATAAACCTCATGAATACAGGAGAGTTGGGAAACTGTCAATGTTATCTTGAGGAAAAAACTACATAGTCTGCAGATCAGTGATTGTTATACATTGTTAACCTACAGAAGTGAACTAATCAGAAATTGTAGACATGAAAACAAATTTATATTATGCCATGTACGCTCTGACTTTTTTGCCGAGTGAAATATAACCCAATTTTGTTTACTAACTTGGGTGTGCACTATTTTTCTCTTATTTGTTCTTTCTCACTTTTTTTCTTGAAAGGTGTTCTACCAGTTTTAAATCTGAGAGACAACAAATTCCTCAGGTCTAATTACTTATGTATTTTTATTTCTTTAAAACTTAAGTACTTGTGCAATATGAAAAAGAAAATGTCTCTTTTGTAGGGTTTAGATAAATGCTTCAGTTAGGACATGTATATGCTGTCTGGCATCAGGTTTTCTGAGATATACACATTATATTTTTAAATATGAATAATAATGAATAATTATATTTTTTAATAGTATATTGGTGTATAAGATATTCAAGATAAATAATATTAATAGTATATCAGTACAGGCGTGCTGAAACTTTCTTGCTGCAACCAAGAAGTTATTTTTTTTTCAAATTTTCAAATTTATTTGAACACTAAAAACTTCATAAATGTGTTACAAGTTTGTTGAACTTTGAGATGAATGTATGAAAAAGTATGTACTTTGTATAGCTCTAGCTCTTCCCTTTCTGGTCAGACTGAGGATTTTTTAGAACATACTTGTATATTTTATATTTCAAGGCAAATAGAATATTGTAAGTTGTATATTTTATTAAAAAATGTTTGATATTTATATTTCACATGTGCATCATTGATCTGATCTTCTCTTGTTGGAACTAGCAGTAGTCACACATCATGTTTGGGTTGAACTGGCTAAGATTATTTTTATTTTTAAAATTCTGGAATTTTATTATGGTTACTATTGCTAGTCGTATCAATTATTTGCAATTCAAGCTGCAATACACACTTATCAGATTTCTAGTTGTATAGCTCACTACAAGATGTAGTTTAGTGTCATACCCAACACACCGTTATTTTCATGGGGGTGGTTTATTAACCATATATGGAGGCGCGTGGTCTAATGGTTAGAGTCATAGGAAATGAACTCGTCGACCCGAGTTCACTTCCTGGACGAAGCTGTTTGCATTTCACATAGCGCTAATATCCTTGGGAAAGGTATGAATCCAATTCTAGCTCCAGCTATGGGTAAATAGCAGGGCGGTCTGGGCTCTTTAATCATTGCTAGGTAACCAGTCTAGGAGAAGGAAAACTGAATTCAAACCTGGTAAACTCCGCTTAAGAAATTGACCTTGTGTCGCATCCTGCTCGTGCGGAGGGGTTGGTGTGTGTGTATGTATATATATATATATATATATATATATATATATATATATGGAGGACGCAATCGGCGTTTGCTAAGCCCCGCCAATAGGGCTGTAGAATTTCAGGCAGAAAATTTAGATATAATGAAAAGTGGAGAAAAGCGTAAATTTGCAAAATTATTTTTGAGAAGAGTTATTGAAAAAAAGTTCCAAGGGATAAAATAAAAAGAGACAGGAACAGTATGAAACAAGTGTAGAGACATGAGATAATGGTTTAGCCGAACTATCAACACCCGCGGATTTAGCATCAGTCTAACTAAGAAGCTGTGATAATTCCCGTATCTAAATGCATTGGTGGCTTCTAGCTCCTTTTATTGTGCACGAATTTCAATATAACCAAATTCTATAGGTCTATAGGTCCGATTCAGTCGTAAAGACTTTTTTTTTTACACGCGTAGGGGCCGGTTATCGCAGTCGGTAGAGTGTCAGCCGAGAAATCACAAGGTTCCAGGTTCGATACGGCCCACGCCTACTCAGCATATAAGTATTTATTTACCGCGTACCCCACTTGTACGGGACAGGCACAAAGTCCCTATTAACGTGGGACCACCCACAAGCCGAAGCTCATGGAGTGGCAGGTGAAAAATTGCGTCGATCCCGTCGGCATTCCCCCTCAAGGGGGCGACTCAGGCGCTGGGCAATAAACCCAGCCCTGCCCCTTTAAATCGAGGGGCAGGTGTTGCATGGGGGGATGGCCCCCTGGGATCGACGCTATTATTATAACATCACCGGTCCAGCGGCCGAAGCTCGGGCGACCCCCAGTCGAAACCGGGGGGCTATGCCAGGTAAGTATATAAGTAGCACAAGGATCTGTGCGGTAAAGTGAGGAGCTGATGGTAGGTGTGGCGCTCCACCTCCGATGCTAAAATAATCTCCTAGGTCTTGCGCTAGTGAAAAGGGGATATACTCCCTCGCTGTCTAGATATTACCGAAAATAAGCCGCCCTGACGACTACGACGATATCAGAAATTGAGGCGCGTGGTATAATAGTTCGAGTCGTAGAAGATGGACTCATTGACCCGAGTTCAAATCCTCGACGAGGTTGTTTGCATTTCACATAGCGCTAATACCCTTGGGAAAGATATGAATCCAACTACTCTCCCGTCAACGTTACTCGGCATTTTAAACTATGACTTTTTCACATGTTTGAATATCAACGATCTTTGTTGAACAAACCGAAACATTGCAGGGTCTGCTTATTAAACGTATCTCGTCAATGAAACTTGTCTTTTATTTTTTTATACAATTACATGTTGTCTGATTTACTTCCATTGTTCGTCATATATATCTATATATCTCCTCTCTCTCTCTCTCCTATATATATATATATATATATTATATATATATATATATATATATTATATATATTATATATATGTGTGTGTTGTGTGTGTGTGTGTGAATGAATGGGAAATGAATCCGTCAATATGAGGAAAAAATGAGTAAAGAAAAGAAATGTAGATGGATAAAAATGAATTTTATCGATTAAAAGTGATATCGATAAAATTCATTTTATCCATCTACATTTCTTTTCTTTACTCATCTTTTCCTCATATATATATCGTATATATATATATATATATATATATATATATTATAATGGCATACACAGAAATAACCTACTCGAGCTTCACCATAAGGATCTTCAGGGTTAAATTCACTGAATTAATCAACATATTGATTAATTGCAGCCGGTTGTATACGTGTATTTTGTTTTTGTGACGGTTAGTGACAGACTAGCAGCTTATGAACGCTGGTTTTAAATTTTGAAAATGAACGGAGATGATTTTTTTCCAAAGGATCAATTATAAACATTATGAGAAATCCTCTTTATATTATTGTTGCAAGATGGGTATATTATCCTGACTTTTGTGAGATAGGACTACTAATGGAAGGGGGAGGAAGAAATAAATAAATAAGAGATGATAAAGGTTTAAAAGATAGTGATGAGCCGAAACAGGATGAACGATGATTTGACCGTAGCGTGACCCCGAACTGAGAATTGAGTGGCAACCGGAAGTCGGGTGTTGACCGGAAGTCACGTGATGACGTGGAACAACGAAGAAATGTATCGGTCTCTTTTTGCTTTCGGACGCGTAGGGGAACGGACGGCCCTTTGTGCCTAGATGGGGTCACAGTAGTCAAGTAGTGTTCTCTCTCTTTTTCTCTCTGCCTTTCCTCCTCTCTGGTACGAGCCCACTAGACGAGCACGATAATAAAGCTAGCAGTTGTGACGACATATTTTCTGTGTTTATATTCTATCAACACCATTTTAGCACTGTGAATTTGGAGGCACGTGGACGAGACCCGCTATACAATATACGCCGGCGCCGCCACCTGACGGATATCGTTAGTGCCCGGAAAAAGGATAACGTTACTTATATCATTTTGGTACCGTGAAAATATACCACAACGTAACATTATTGCTTTAATGATTTATAAGAATTATAAGGATTATCTATAGGATTATTATGTTTAGTACAACTAAATATAATTTTGCTAATATATGCCAAAAAATGTTCTTTTAGATAATGTAATAGAATGTGCATATATATACACACATATGTGGGTGTATTTATTCATTTAAAAGGCCTTATTATTAATTAATTAATAGTTTTAAAAAATCAATTATTATTTATTATTATTGTTTTGTGTGACGGAATATAAGATTTTGCTAATATGCGCTTAAAGTTCTTTTTTTTCTATAAAGGGATATATACGCGTGTGTATGCGTGTGCGTTCAATATAGAAAAACGAAGGGTTAAAAAATAAGTTTATTCTAGATGGGGAAGTAGAGTTTAAAATGCTTCGGTTTGCTTCAAGCCTTCATCAGGAAATTAGGATGGAAAAAAGTGTTTTCTGGAAAATGATACATGTTTTTTCAACATAATATTTTTCTACATTTTGTCGGAAGTATTCACATATTTTACTCCCATACACACACACACACACACACACACACATATATATATTATATATACATATATATATTATAATGGTATACACAGGAATAACCTACTCGAGTTTCACCAGAAGGGTCTTCAGGGTTAAATCCACTGAATATATTTGTTATATCGCTGTCTTAACATTGTGATACTTGCATCAACTAACTAATGTGACCATTTTCACCGGTAAGCCACCTATTTCATATAAAATCATTATATATATATATATATATATATATATGTAAACAAGGTTTGTTTAGAATGGCTTTTTGCCGATAATTTTTGGGAGAATAAGTGCTTAATTGGAGTCGTACTAATTTTGAAAATTAATTAATTAATAATGAATTAGGCGGGAATACCTATTAAATGTATGGCTAAACAAATCGATTTGTTTAGCCATACATTTAATAGGTATTCCCGCCTAATTCATTATTAATTAATTAATTTTCAAAATTAGGTACGACTCCAATTAAGCATATATATATATATATATAGTATGAACAAAAAGTAATAAGACAATCAGGAATATTTCTTGTATGTTGTTTATTCTCAACTAGTTTCGACCTTAGGTCATCGTCAGGAGAAAATTTCTTATTTGAAGAAATTGTTTATAGATTTTTTGAAAGGGAGCATTATAGAAGAACTATAAAAATTAAAGTGTTTTTGAGGGTTTGACATGCTATTAAAATCGGGGTAGACAAGTGTGTTAGTAGTAGCATGTCCATTTGTTCCGTGAAGAACCTCTATGATTATATATATATATATTCTTCAGATGCTGTTACCACGTTTTTACTGTAGAAACATTAGTAGTTAATTCGAAATATATAAATATATTTATATATATATATGTGTGTGTGTGTGTGTGTTTTCTGTGTCATGTGACGTATGTCTTTGTTTATTAGTCTTTCAAATAATGATTTTAGTTTGCTATCGAAGCCATTTGGGAAAATAGTTTAAAGAAGTACTATCCATTTATCTTCGTATCATTGTGATATTGATCAATAAGCTCTTTTCAATACTTTCTATAATAGGAAATTTTAAGTCTCTAGTGGAGTTATGGTCTACCAGACAAAAATATCGTTCTACAGGGAGCAGTTTATCATAGTGCATTCATTCGATTCGAAAATACAATGCCTATTCAGTATTCGTCGTCAACTGTTTCAAATAACGTGTAAAATTCTAGTTGATAAATAACGTTCTTGCTTTTGAATTTGGAACGGCCATGGTTATTTTCCTAAAGAAATATTCTAAGCTGAGAAATTTCATATAGTTTAAGTACTTAATTACCCAAACCGTTTGCCATGGTTAAGATGTGACACAAGATCACAAGTATGGAGCATCGATTGATTATGTGTGTGTGTGTGTGTAAAGATACAGAGAAGAAGAGAGAGAAAGAGAGACGGAGAGAGAAAGAGGATATAGGGATATAAAGAAGAAAGAGAAGACAGCTTATAGAGATATCGAGGAGGGAGGGTGATATATCGAAGAAAGAAAGAGAGGTGATAGATACTGAGGAGAGAGAGAGATATATCGAAGAAAGAAAGAGAGGTGATAGATACTGAGAAGAGAGAGAGATATATCGAAGAAAGAAAGAGAGGTGATAGATACTGAGAAGAGAGAGAGAGATATATCGAAGAAAGAGAGGTGATAGATACTGAGAAGAGAGAGAGAAAGGTGATAGATACTGAGAAGAGAGAGAGAGAGAGCGAGAGAGAGATCGAAGAAAGAAAGAGAGGTGATATATACTGAGGAGAGAGAGAGAGAGAGAGAGAGAGAGAGAGAGAGAGATCGAAGAAAAAAGAGAGGTGATATATACTGAGAAGGGAGAGAGATATATCGAAGAAAGAAAGAGAGGTGATAGATACTGAGGAGAGAGAGAGAGAGAGAGAGAGAGAGAGAGAGAGAGAGAGAGAGAGAGAGAGAGAGAGAGAGAGAGAGAAAGATAAGAAAGAAATACCGATGAGAGATAGAGAGGAGATAGTGATGAAAAGAGGAGAAAGAGAGAGAAAGGGGGTAGAGATAGACAGATAGATAGATAGAGATCGAAGAAAGAAAGAGAGGTGATAGATACTGAGGGAGAGAGAGAGGGGGGTGAAAAGATAAGAAAGAAATACCGATGAGAGATAGAGAGGATATAGAGATATCGAGGAGATAGAGATGAAAAGAGAAGAAAGAGAGAGAAAGGGGGTAGAGATAGATAGATAGATAGAGAGAGAGAGAATGTTTCGTTCCTACTTAGACCAACATCAGGTTCGATGATCGAAATCGGCATTGAAGAGTAATGAGTCTGCGAGACTAGCATGACATTTATTACACGACGGGTAGGATGTAACCCAAGGTCTCGAGGATATAGCATCCATCGACGATCGAACTCCCTATTGAAGAGTCTTAGGCAAGACGGGTGGTCAGAGAGGCTCCTCCAAATCAATTGGCTGGTCACATCCATCCCAAGCACCTATATGATTGTCACAGAGGGCGCGTGGACTAATGGTTAGAGTAGCAGGAAATGGACTTGTCAACCCGAGTTCAATTTCTGGACGAAGCTGTTGGCATTTCACATGGCGCTAATACCTTTGGGAAAGGTATGAATCCAATTCTCCCTCCAGCTATGGGTAAATAGCAGGGCAGACTGGACTTTAACCATGGCTAGGTAACCAGTCTAGGAGAAGGAAAACTCTGAATTCAAACCTGTTAAACTCCGCTTAAGAAATTGACCTTGTGTCGCATCCTGCTTGTGCGGAGGGGTTGGTATATATATATATATATGATTGTCCCAACCCTATTCCCTTTATGGTAACTCCCAACCCGTTTTATCATATATGTGCTAGAAAGCGGTGGCTGAGAGTCTTATTGTCCTGGGGATGATGTTAAACTCAGATGGTGAAGTCCCAGTTCTGGGACTTGAAGAATGTGGAATCTTCATAGCCATTTCTCTCCGGCATTAGTGCTATGTAAAATGAAAACAGCATAGTTCAGGATTTGAACTCGCTTCGCTGTGTCTATTTTCTACCACGATAACCATTACATACCGCGTCCTTCTTTTTTACCAAATCATGTCGCACACGCAGGATGTGACAATGTGTTTAACAGGTTTGAATTCATAGTTTTGCTTTACCTAAAATGGTTGTTTTACTAATGTTAAAGAAAACGGTGAGTCCTACTATTTATTCATAGCTCGTGGTAGAATAGTTGGATGCAGAGCTTTCCTAAGTGTATTAGCACTATGTGAAATGCAAAGAGCAATGAACGGGGGTCCGGTGGCTTCGGCCCTGGACCGCATAAATTAACATCGTTGATCTCAGGGGCCCTCTCCCCAGGCAACACCTGCCCCTTCGATTTAAAGGGACAGGGCTGGGTTTATTGCCCGGTGTCTGAGGCGCCCCTCTTGAGGAGGAATGCCGACGGGATCAAGGCATTTTTTGCATCCACATCCCATTAGCTTCGGTTCGTATGTGGTTCCACATTATTAGGGTCTTGTGCCTAACCCGTACAACGTGGAGTCGGTGGTAAATATCATGCATTTACCTAACCCCTCTGCAACGTTAAAGCTGCGAAACAAATTCAAATTTTGTAAACGGGTTAGTGCTGGTTCGAATTCAGAGTTTTCCTTCTCCTTGACTGTTTTGCTAAAGACAGATGACACAGTAGAGCCTACGCTCTATTTACCAATAGTTGGGGTATAGATCGATTCATGCCTTTATCAAGGGCAATATCATGTAGTGGAAAAATTTCGTTCAGGATTTGAACTTAGGTCACCGATTCCATTTATGACAAGGATAAACGTAACGGTAAGCGCACCTTTCACAGAGCAAGATGGTTGTTTGGTTGGATTTTGCGACGTGACAACCCATTGGGTCATTTTATGCTGATAATTTTTTGTTATATTCATACTTGATTGATACTCAATTTTTAAACTGATTTTTAAATTCATTTTGTTCTGTTTAACCCATAGATGGAACCCTTACAGTTACTACCACTCCGGGTCATAGTGGACCCGGGAGCACTGGGCACCATCATCCACATCGTATTTGTGGATTGTTTTATTCATTCATCTTAACGGCATAAGTTAGGGAATCGCGTTCAGTGAACGTTCATATTTATATTTTGTGTAATTGTTTCTTAAAATATTTCTCTAAGATTCATCTGTCGAAAAAGAATACTTTTTAAACAAGTATATTTACCCATTAAATGGAGCTAATCAGGTACT
>CM042165.1:75521359-75526359 GCA_023376005.1 Doryteuthis pealeii
TCGTCGCATCTGAAGTTATAACTATCTTACGCCTAATCGCGTCTACCGTAAGGTCAGTTGGGGTCATCATCATGCCAATCATAACACCAACGGCTAAAAATTCAACACATCGGATTTTAAATCTAACGGGCCCTAATTCAAAATATTCTAACTACAGGTACGTACATAGATCATAAGCTGCTTATTAAATTATGTAACACGTTACGATTTTAATGGCCATCGTTTAGGCTTCAAGCAAGACCGCTTGTCCAGCGGAGATCCTTTGTGTTAAGCAGAGTGTAGTTTCGATCTACGAGTAAATAATCATTTGTCTGTTCCTTGGTGCTCCTCGGTATTGCCACTCCTTCGTCAATGATTGCAAATGGACGTCTCTCAGTATCAACGATTAAGTTGTCAACCAGCCATGGATTAGGACTGTTGATTGGCTGAGGTTTAAACCACGTGACCTCGCATAGTCTATAAATTTAAGTGGTGTATTGTAGCACATCTTATATACCAAAATATTCCTCTATTATATGTGTAGCCTCTATAATAATAGCCTCTATTAAATGCGTAGCGGGTGACCAAAAGAGACTGAACTCGCAACCTCTTGATCGTGAGTGGTTGCTCATAGTCAGACTATTTTCATCCCTGTTGGCTGAAATTGTTAGGCCGCTGAGACACATAAATGCTGAGGCGGTTTCTCTAGAGATGAAGAAATTACGATTTTCAGCAGAGAGAGAGAGAGAGAGAGAGAGAGAGAGAGAGAGAGAGAGAGAGTACCGGATGACAACACTAGCTGCAACGTGTAACCATATGAAGACTAGAAAGATTTATGTTTTCTTTTAAACTCCTTATGATATGGTTGGGGGGGGGGCGTGTGGTTTAATACTTAGATTCGTAAGAAATGGATTCGTCGACACGAATGAAAAACCTGGACGTGACTGTTTGTATACCCCTAGCGCTAATACCCATTGTATGCATCCAACTACTCGCCAATCAGCTATCAGTAAATAACAGGGGAGACTAGGCTCTTTGACCTTGGGCTAGGTAACTAGTCTAGTAGAAGGAAAACTCCGAATTCAAACCTATTAAGCTCCGCTAAAGGAATTGACCTCGTCTCACATCCTACTCGTGCGGAGGGATTGGTATATATGATTTTGGAAATGCTTTCTTTAGTCGGTCATACTTATGTTTCATGTTCAAGGATGTCAAATGTATGTTCAAGTCCTCCAGGTTTCTTTTGACGATTCCACGTGATCCCTGTAACGGTTGTGAGTACAAGATCCGCTTTGAGATTACCTTTGTATTATTATATATATATATATATAAGTAAGTAAAGTCGTCGGGGCGGCCTAAAGTCGGTATCAGCCAATCAGCGAGGGAGTCTATCCCCTTTTCACTTGCGCTAGACCAAGGAGATAATTTTAGCGTCTGAGGTGGAGCGCCACACCTACTATCAGCTCCTTACTTTACCGCACAGATTCCTGTGCTACTCATACGCTGAGTTGGCGAGGACCGGTATCGAACTAGGAACCTTGTGGTTTCTAGCCGAATGCTCTACCGACTGAGCTAACCCGGTCCCTTTTTCTTTATAGTTAGTTGAATGCTTGAATTGTAAAATTCACATACATATAAAGTTACGTTGTATATATATTTACCCCCCCCCCCCCGCACGAGCAGGATATTTTCTTACGTGGAGTTTAACAAATTTTCCTAAACTAGTTACCTATCCGAGGCTAAGGCCCCAGACTGTTCTGCTATTTATCCGTAGCTGGAAGGAGATTAGTTGGATGCATACCTTTCCCAAGGGTATTAGGGCTATGTGAAGTGTAAACAGATTCGTCCAAGATTTGAACTCAGGTCGACGAGTCCATTTCCTATGACTCTAACCATTACACCACGCACCTCCATAAAGTTACATTGTATATGAACGAACAAGACATACTGGTCACTGCTGAAAGAGTAAGGATGAGTAAGTCATGAGTGACGCTCTCAGGCTTTAAATGTTTGCATTTCACCTTGGACTATTTAAACAGTCTCATTATTAACAAGAGAGGGTTTTGCAAGATGATAACAGTCGTACTTTTATGGAACACCATTATTATTCTATAAATAACAACAACAGCAACAACAAAGATAGAAAGATAGAAAGAAAGAAATACAGGAAAGGAAGAAAGGAAGAATTGCTATATACCACTGTTCTTTTACTAGAGAGAGAGGTATAAGTAAGTAAAGTCAACGGGGCGGCCTAAATGCGGTATCAGCCAGTCAGCGAGGGAGTCTATCCCCTTTTCAATAGCGATAGACCAAGGAGATTGATTTTAGCATCTGAGGTGGAGCGCCACACCTACCATCAGCTCCTTACTATACCGCACATATCTCTGTGCTACTCATACGCTGAGTTGGCGGGGACCGGTATCGAACTAGGAACCTTGTGGTTTCTAGCCGAACGCTCTACCAACTGAGCTAATCCGGGTCCCCTAAGAGAGGTATAGGATATGCATATTTGCATTACTTACTTCTTTCTTCATCTCTGGTCATCTTTAATCGTTCAGTCGCCATGTTGAATTATATCTTCTTCTACTACTTGTCTGGATTATTGTTGTTGATTTATTTTCTGTCCAAGACATTCGTTGACCAACAATGCCATGGTACTTTTTAAACTTTTATTCTTAACTAAGTTTCTTTACTACCTAACACAGCGCGCGGAGTTGATGAGTTCCAGCTAAGGCAAGAGACATCTCTCTCCGCCAACATCTTGAACATCCTGGAACTAAGGATCTCTAGCTCTCACGTGACTTCACGTGAGTTGCGGTTTTCCCGCCTCTGGGGTCAAAAGGTCCCCAACGGTCTGTAACTTTCCATTTTCGCTACACAGTGTTGTTAATAATCTATGCATGCTAGCATAGAGTATGCAACATGATTCCATTAAACAAAGAAACAAAGAAAGAAATTGAAGTAGGATGTCCTGCATAGGCCATATGTGACGAAATCTAAAGTTCCCTGGTTCAATCTCGGGTTTCGGCACCAAAAAAGAAAGAAAAGAAAAAAAAAAGAAAAATTGCCTTTAATAATGTATCTCTGTGGTCAGATTAACTCTTTGTCTACTTTAAACCGCTCACAGCGGCTCTTCCACAACTGTGATCCTACCGTAAGCCACTGGCAGCAGCTCTCGCACATGTCACTTGTTTACACTGAAAAATCACTATGCGAATACCCCTGCCATCTTTGCAAAGTGTGGCCTCAACAACAGATCGCATGATATATGGTGCCACATTGAGTCCAACACCCATGCGCGATAGGCCGCACCTTTTTCCCCTCGAAGATCACCCAAAAGACCATATCAATCGACAGTCACAGTGGACCGCACTCTTAATCTTCGTTCAGGAAGCCGAGATGATGATGATGATGATTCTCCCTTAACCCAAATGGAATATTTAAAAAAAAAACTCTAAATTTGATTTTAAACTATATGTGGCTTTATTAGGTCTCGAAGAAAGTTGTACACAGAAATGAGATGAATAAATGACAACGAACTAACACAAGGACTGGTGGAAAAAAACTCCCGATTTTATTGTTTAATATCTTGTTTCTTTTGGGAGTTACATCTTTCTCATCAAAACATAACAACTTTTATATAACTGAAATTAAAAAAGTAATCATATATATATATATATATATATATATATATATATATATATATATATATATATATATATATATATGGGAAAATCATATATTGGGTAAAATCAAAGAAAATGTGATTAAGAATTGTGTAATAACAGATAGAACACAACTTCATTCAATTGCTATTTCGCCTCGGTATGTTAATGAAGCTTCGTCATTTCCCCCCTCTCTCTCTCACCCCCCCCACATATAATATATATATATATATGTATGTATGTAGTAGAGATGTGAGGAGCACAAGGACAGAACTCAGAAGAAAAGTCGGATATCCTCTTTCCTCTCTCTATCTCTCTCTCTCTCTCTATATATATATATATATATATATATAGTCTTCTTCTGGGCCGATATAAAATACAGAAAGGCTTGAAGTAGTATTCTCCAGTTGATGAGAAAAGTTTATTGTTTGACAAATCGCAGGCCTCTCAATTGAGGGACATTTTCGCTACTCCCGAAATTTAGGCCATTACTTATCCTCTACGTCCTTTAGAAATCTCCAACTCTCGTGTGACAGTATCTCGCACCTACCAGGGTTGAGCTATTGTGGAGGCGCGCGGTCTAATGGTTAGAGTCGTGGGAAATGGACTCGTCGACCCGAGTTCAATTCCTAGACGAAGCTGTTTGCATTTCGCATGGCGCTAATACATTTGGGAAAGGTTTGAATCCAATTCTCCCTCCAGCTACGGATAAATAGCAAGGCAGACTCGACTCTTTTACCATGGCTAGGTAATCAGTCGAGGAGGAGAAAAACTGAATTCAACCCTGTTAAACTCCGCTTAAGAAGTTGACCTTGTGTCGCATCCTGTTCGTGCGGAAGGGTTGGTAAATATAGAAGGCTGTCATTTCATAACATATTTGTGAACATTTCCCTCTGTTAATTTAAAATAGTTGTGTTTTCATAAGTTTTTGAATACGTTAACATTCTGCAAACCTCACAATTAGAAAACAAATATTCGTTGAAATTACTTTAATGATCGTAGAACGTTCAAATAATAACATTGAACTAGATATGAAATGCATCATCAAAATTGATAATGAAACGTATAGATATATAGAAACAATGTGATTATATATGCCGGGTTAGCTCAGTCGGTAGAGCGTTCGGCCAGAAACCACAAGGTTCCTAGTTCGATACCGGTCCTCGCCAACTCAGCGTATGAGTAGCACAGGGATCTGTGCGGTAAAGTAAGGAGCTGATGGTAGGTGTGGTGCTTCACCTCAGATGCCAAAAACAATCTCCTTGGTCTAGCGCTATTGAAAAGGGAATAGACTCCCTCGCTGACTGGCTGATACCGACTTTAGGCCGCCCCGACGACTTTATATATATATATATA
>CM042165.1:75528859-75566086 GCA_023376005.1 Doryteuthis pealeii
TTACCCAACCCGTTCATCACGGGTAGAACGTGATGCAAATTCGCAAGTATTGGACACGCAGCGAAAATCGATAGATAAATATGAAGAAATATAAAGAATAAAAAATAAACAAAATAAAATAAATCTCATTCATTTATTTTATTTATTCTATTTTAATTATGTCTATTTTATATGTTTTATCTATACTAGCAAATATATGCACCCTCCGTAGGGTGCAAGTATTTAAGTTTTAATGTAATAAAATATTGTATTAAATTAGAAAGGCTAATGAAACTAAATAAGAATACAGATAAAAAGATTGAAACTAGGGAGTATAATAAAGATTTGAAACAGAGGGAGTATAATAAAAAATGGAACAACTGAAACTTACTCTTCCATCACTCTCGTCTTTCATTGTTATTTTTTCTAATTTAAGTATTTAGTTATAAGAGGAAGTAAAGAATAAAATGACAGTTATTTTTCTTGTTAATGGATTTCATTTTAAGATTTATTGAAGAGATTTTTGCTTATATTCATTAAAATAAAACCAAACAGTTAGAAATCAATAATACTAAGCACATATTTATTAAATTCGATTTTTTAATATTAATATGCAAATTAGCCTTCCCTTTCACACTGTAAACTGCTATTGTGTTGTATATATAAATATAATTGCATGTTGTCAGTTTGTAGACATAGTTAACAGTATTAATAATGTAAGACAATTTTATTAATAATTGAGGTTTAGATAAAAATAAAATCATGGAGAATGTGATATCAATAACTAAGAGAATTGTGACTTGAGTAGGAATATAGTTTCGTTTACAGACAGAAAAACACACAATCTCCATTATAATAAGATTTTGTTATTTTTTTACCTTTTTTATTTATGTTTTATTATTTTTTCATAATCCTTATTTATATTACTTATCTATTTTCTAGTATTTTTGCGTGTGTTTTAAAATGAGGACGAGATTTACTATCCAACGCGTTGGATAATTATCTATGAGGCGACCAACCAGATAAAGCAATAGTAATTCCGATTTATTATTTATTTTGTATATATCAATTTATCTACCTACCTAAACTATTTACGTTTATGTCACAGTGAAAGTACTGGTTCGTGCCCGGTTACTGAAGCAGCTCTGAACCTGTACTCGGTTTATATGGGTGACAACCAGAGAGAAGTCAGTACTGTAAGCAAGCTAATGCTTATGTATTAGACAAATGTTTCCCAACCTAAGGCCACATTATCAAAATAGAACTTTGCAAATCTCAGGTGGGCCACATAAATTTTATAACTTTTACTGGGTTACCGGGGAGATATGTGGACCCTATTTTGAATAGAAATTGATGGACCATTCAATAAGCAGTGGCCGATATATTAACCTGTTCACACAAATATATCATAGCTGTGCCCCCCCTGACATTTACCATGCCCGAATTTTGGCCATTGGTTGGAAGCACTATATGTATATATTTACCAAACCCCTCCACATGAATAGATGTGACACAAAGTCCAGTTCTTAAGCGGAATTTAAAAGATTTTAGTTTTCCTTCTCCTAGACGTGTTGCCTAACCAAGGTTTAAAAGACCAGCCTGTCCTACTATTTACTCATAGCTAGAATAGTTGGATTCATACCTTTCCCAAAAGTATTAGGGCTAATTCATGTAAAATGCAAACAACCTCATCTAGGATTTGAACTTCCTCCATCGGTAACCATTACACCGACATGCGATTATATGAGACCAAACAAAACTAGTAAATTACGACAATCTCACACACAGAGTCTGTGCGTGTGTGTGTGTGTGTTTACCATTTAATATATATATATATGGACGCCTAATTCATTTAATTATAACTAATTAATTCTCAAATTAGGTATGACTTCAATTAACCACATAATCTCCCAAAAATTGTCGGCTCTTACCATCTCAAACACATTGTTTGTCCACTTCATATACATATATATATATATATAGTGTGAACAAAAATTATTATTAAGACAATCAGGAATATTTCTTGTTTGTTGTTTAATCTCAACTAGTTTCGACCTTCGGTCATCTTCAGGAGAAAATTTATTATTTGAAGAAATTGTTGATACATTATTAGAAAGGGAGCATTATAGAAGAGTTATAAATGTTCAAGTGTTATAGTGGGTTTAACATGCTATTAAAATCCGGGTAGGCTAGTGTGTTTGATAGTAGCATGTTCATTCGTTGTGAAGAACCTCTATGAGGTAGTTTGTTTTTTGATGCTCTTATATATGTGAGGAGGGTTCATGGGCGTTGTGTGTATGACTGTATGTGTATATATGAATGTGTATACATGTATATGTATGTGTGTGTTTACATATACTGTGTGGGTGTGTGTGTATGTGTGTGTATACATGTATATGTATGTGTGTGTTTACATTAGTGTGGGTGTGGGCGCGTGTCTGTATCACAGTACTGTGCGTGTGACTTCTAGATTTTAATTGGGTCAGGAGTGGCTTGTTTGATGTTTGATGTGTGGTGGTCAGTGCTTGTTTATTCTGGTGACCTTGGCCACCCTCGTAGGTGTAGACAGTTTTATTATCCACTGTTAAAGTGGACTTGTTTTATGATTAAAACCGTATGGATGAAAGGTTTTTAATGTTTGTATCCATCTGTATTCGTGCTTCTCTGTTACCGTTTTGGTGTCAGTGTTTGTTAGAATTCTTTCAATGAGCGTAAACTTGGCGTCTCTATTAAAATCGTGATCTTCCAGTCGGAAGTGTTGTTCTATTGGAATGAGCTTATCATAGTCTGTATTTTTTATTCTGTGTCTGTAGTTGTTAAGTCTAAAGTAAAATTCCCATTCAGATTTCCCGACGTATTGTCTTTGGCATTTAGTACAATCTAGAAGATAAATCACGTTTTTGCTTTTGCAGTTTGATTCATGTTAGATTTTAAAAGTTTGTTTTGTTGTGGAACTTGTAAATGTGTCTGTATATATATATATATATATATATATATATATATATATATATATATATATATATACGAATTGTTTATTTATGATACAACCACTGATACATGTTTATCATTATATATATATATATATATATATTATACATATATATATATATATATATACATATATATATATATATATATATATGAGGGATATTTCAATAAATATTTTATGAATAGTTGGCAATATGGAGCACTGTGTGTGTGTACCTTTGTAATAATTAACCGAATAAAGAATACTTAATTAAACAGGAAAAATTGTCAGTAACATAAATAGATTAATGATCTATCTTTCGTTATTTGGAAATTTTAATTCTGTAAGATTGGTTGGTTGGCATTTTATGACATATCCAACCTTGTTGTTTATTCCATGCAAAATCTTGTTTATATATATATATATATATATATATATATATATATATATATATAACTTTCAAAGAAATAAAAAACTTAAACCGTCATTATGTAATAATGTATTTCTACCAAAAGCTTAAGAAGCTTTTAAAAAATGTAAAACATTGTTTTAACCCTGAAGACGTTTATCTCTCTCTCTCTCTCATATATATATATATATATATATATATATATATATATATATATATATATATATACTATCTACGAAAATAATAATAAGAAACGCCTACAGATCCTAGAAGCCATATGCATAAAAAATAAAAAGCCTAACATCAATAAAATAGCATTTAAAGTCGGAGACAACGTATTAAATATCTTTAATTACTAACACTTAACTTACACCTCTTTTAAAAAAAATAATAAACTCTCCAAATTTGATAAAAACATAGATAAAAGAACTAAAAAATGAACTAAAGCCAACTTATGTACCCCGCGATGACGACTGGCGAAACAGTCGAAAGCGCTCGGGATATAAGTATGGGAAATATTATATATCAATTGGATCCAGACTTAAGAAAGATCGCAAGAAGATTGGAAAAAATACAAATCCCAAAAATGAAGAAAGAATACTCCGTGTTGTTCAATAGCACATGCCTAGAAAATAACTTGCTGCCAAAATACACAACATATATATACACACACACACACATATATATGTGTGTGTGAAAATGGAAAAAGGAATTGAATCCGACAATATGAGGAAAAATGATTAAAGAAAAGAAATGTAGATGGATAAGATGAATTTAATCGATATCACTTACACCTGTGTTTCGGTCAGTTTATTTGTGTGAAAATATTTCGCACACATAGAAGATTCGACCTTCATCAGAGTGAAATATTTTCACACACATAAACTGACCGAAATACATGTGTAAGTGATATCGATTAAATTCATTTTATCCATCTACATTTCTTTCTTTACTCATTTTTCCTCATATATATATATATATATATATATATATATATATATATATATATATGTATGTGTGTGTGTGTGTGTGTGTTTTGTATGTGTGTGCCTTACAATTTACACATAAGTGAGGGCCAAATGATCAGATCATATATTTCCTCAGTGTGAATTTAAATTACAAACATCTTAGTCCAGGTTTTAAACTGCCTCCAATGCAGTTTAGTGTCCTATCCAGTATCAAAGTCTTCGGCTGAGGTGGACTTTTATCCCTCTATAAGAGATAAGATTACAAGTGAGTAAGGTCGTGGGGTGCCTAAAGTCCGTATCAGCCAGAGAGAGAGAGAGAGAGAGAGAGAGAGAGAGAGAGAGAGAGAGAGAGAGAGAGAGATATCCTCTTTCCACTAGCACTAGACCAAGTAGATTGTTTTGGAGTCTGTGGTGGAGTGTCACACCTACAATCAGTTCTTAACTTTAACGCAAAGATCCTTGTGCTATTCATACGCTGAGTTGGCGAGGGCTGCTATCGAAGCTGGAACATTGTGGTTCCTAGGCAGACTCTCTACTGACTGAGTTAAACCGACCCTCTCACTACAGTCCGCGAAAGGAGTGTTGTGTTCTTGTAGAGAACTAGAAAATGTCATATATTTTTTCTATTGGCTCGATCCTACCGCGAAGAACTTAAACTGTCTCATTGAATCAAATTTATTCAGAATATTATGAGGAGAGATAGGATTTAAAAGCGTCTTAGGTGCAATTAAAAAATATTGAATTAAAATAGAGTAGTCTAAATTAATTATATTTAATTTGATTTGGTTGAAAGCTACTTCAGTTCTTTCTAATTAATAATGAACTAATGTAAATTTTGAATGGACTTTCGTATAAGTTAACACTTGTTGATTTTCCTCCAAGTTTCTATAACGTTTCTTGTTATATATATATATATATATATATATATTCTTTGGTGGGGTACCAATTCCTTTGGTATTAGGATGATTCTAAACTGGCCCTTTCCTCCGTCTGTTGGGTGTTGGTTACCAAGGGTAGAACCGGCAAAACATTAAAGAACTACCACCTTAAAATAGTGAAGAGGAAGTGAAACCCGATACCATCACTGGGAGTTTCCTGATGATCAGTTAGGAGAAACCTAAGCATATATTATCGGACTCATTAGGCTTACTTTATTATTTATTGCCTCTACTTATTGTATTGAGCACATTATTATTTAACTTAGGCAACTTATACGTTTTTTTTTTCTTTGCTCATTGAAATAGTGCTGACTGATTATTTTCAGGAGCTGCATATGATTCGGTCTTTGCATTTTTTAAGTATTTTTTTCACCAGGTGAATGTTTGTATTGTGTAATTACAAACATATATATATATATATATATATATATATATATATATATATATATGTCTGAGTGACAACAAGTCTCCTCAGATCTCCAGGATTCTTCTGAGTATTCTAGCCGATTGCAGCAGTGCAGTAGTCTGGATGGTCTCAATTCTTCCTCTGATTTCTAGATCCTCCAGTCTTTTTTCCAAGTTTATCGGGACCGTTCCAAGTGCACAACTACAATTGGTATCACTTTCACTCTAATGTTCCGCAGCTTTTTTCAATTCTCTGGCAAGGGCCAGGTATTTATCCATCTTTTCATTTTCCTTCAGTTTCACCCTGTGATCTGCTCGGACCGCAAAATCCAACAGTTGACACGTTCTCTTTTTTTTTTTTTTTTTTTTTTTTTGTTAATCAGCACTAGATCTGGTCTCCTGGCTGGGATAGGGTAATCCGTCTTTATCTCGAAGTCCCAAAGAATTGTATGCGTTTCATTATCAAGAACAGATTCTTATTTAAGCATGTACCATTTTGATGTATGGTCAAAGTTTAATCTTTTTCATAATTCCCAGTGGATCACCTTCCAAACCTAGTCGTGCCTAGCTTTGTATTCCCGTTGTGCTAGTTTGCTACATTCGCTTTATTTATTATTATTATTATTATTATTATTATTTACTCCTTTTGAGTTTTCTCATCAGTGTTAGCTGATGGTCTTTCACTGGAGTCTGAGTGTTCTGAATGGTTTCAATCCTTCCTCTGATATCCAAACTTTCCAAACCCTTTTTCTAATCCTTTTGGGACTGTTCCAAGTGCACCAACTACAATTGATATCACTTTCACATTCCATAACTTTTTCAGTTCTCTGGCAAGGTCCAGATATTTGTCCATTTTTTAATTTTCCTTTAGCTTCACCCTGTGATCTGCTGGCACTGCAATATCTACCAGTTGACAAGTTCTTTCTTTTTTGTTTATCAACATTAGGTCTGGTCTTCTTGCTGGGATAAGGTGATCCGTTTTTATTTCAAAGTCCCAGAGAATTTTATGCGTTTCGTTCTCAAGAACAGATTCTGGTTTATGCATATACCATTTTGTTGCATGGTCAAAATTAAATTTTTTGCACAATTCCCAGTGGATCACCTTTCCAACCCAGTCGTGTCTAGTTTATATTCTCGTTGTGCTAGTTTGCTACATTCGCAGAGTATATGGTTAACAGTCTCAGCTCTATTACCGCAAAGTCTACATTTACTATTTGTTGGGTCTTATCAATTTTCGCTTTGATGTAGTTTGTCCTTATGGCATTATTTTGTGCAGCAATTATAATGATTCTGTTTCTCTTTTGAGGTTTCCCTTTCTTAACTATGTCCAAGTCTTTTCATGTGCAACCTCATCTATTTGTCATTGAAGCGTCCATATAATTGTTTTTCTTCCCATTTTTGTTTTCTAGTCTTTGTTGTTTTTCTGTTTGTCCATCTGCCGTTTCTACTATTGTTGGCCGCCATAAGTAGTTATTATTAATTATTATTATTATTGTTATTATTATTATTTTAAGTCCTTTTGAGTTTTTCACATCAGCGTTAGTTGATGGTATTTCACTAGAGTCTGAGTGACAACGAGACTACTCAGATTTCCAGGATTCTTCTGAGTATTCTGGCAGATTGCAGCAGTGCAGTAGTCTGGATGGTCTCAATTCTTCCTCTGATTTCTAAATCCTCCAGTCTTTTTTCCAAGTTTATTGGGCCGTTCCAAGTGCACCAACTACAATTGGTATCACTTTCACTCTCATGCTCCACAGCTTTTTCAATTCTCTGGCAAGGTCCAGTTATTTATCCATATTTCCATTTCCCTTCACTTTCACCCTGTGATCTGCTGGAAAGCAAAGTCCACCAGTTGACACGTTCTCTTTTTTTTTTTTTTTGGTTAATCAGCACTAGATCCGGTCTCTTGGCTGGGATAGGGTAATCTCGAAGTCCCAAAAATTGTATGCGTTTCATTCTCAAGAACAGATTCTGGTTTATGCATGTCCTATTTTGATGTATGGTCAAAGTTTAATATTTTGCATAATTCCCAGTGGATCACCTTCCCAACCTAGTCGTGCCTAGCTTTGTATTCCCGTTGTGCTAGTTTGCTACATTCACATTATTATTATTATTATATGAGACCTTAGAAATGGTGTTATTTCTCTTATTTTGGAACCTCTGCTCAAATTGATCTGAATACCTGATCTTTTATTGTACGCCCGCTGTAGCCAGTTCCTTTAATCTTGATAAAATCAGATATATTAAGGGTGTCCCAGTTTTGTTTTCCATCAGGATTTTAACAAACATTCGATTATAACTCTTATCTTTCTTTCGGCCACAGTTATGATTGCATGAAGATTAGGATTTCAGATCATTTCGAATTACCATTCTTCTTATCGACAAAGGAATTAAAGCCAGAAAATCATGGCTCTAAATCCCAAAGTAACCATTTCCTCAGCCATGAAAGCCCAATTGAATATGTTTACCAATCCTAGAAATGTATAGCAGCAGCAGCAGCAGCAGTACGGACCGGAATTCTTGTAGAGAAAAGATAAAATGACCATAGCAATAAAACGTTAGATCTTATCGTTTGAAGAATCGTAAACGGTGCAAAACTAGAATAGTTTTCAATGTTTTATTCCATTCTCTGAAATAAGTTAACAGTTTCAGAATCGAAAATAAAGGGGTTTTATTTCGAGTGTCGATTCAGATAACTAGAGTCTACTGTTGCTGGACTGTTTATCGTCTATAACAAACGTTTCATCTTCTCCAACGTATCTTTTTTCTTTTCACCGTGCCTATCATATTAATCAGAGAAATATTCTGAAAACTTTCCAAATTACCGCCTCGTCTTTTATCTATTCAGAAGAAAAAGTTTTATTCATGGTTGATTGATTTTAAGTCGGTTTATCAAATGCCAATTCTCTTCATTTTTTGTAAACAAGTTTCAATCAATTCATTATAATCTTTTGTTATCAGCTCGAGCATGAAGTGATTATTCTTGATACAATGTTTGCACCATTATATGGTTTGACTATTCGTATCTGAGAATAATAATTGATATACAATAATAGGGTTTCAAGTAACTTTCAACATATTTGTTATTGTTGTTGTTCACACGGAAAGACCTGGACGTGGTTAAGAAAAGGAAACCTTAAAAGAGAAACTGAATCACTAATAACTGCTGCACAGAATAATGCCATAAGAACAAACTATATCGAAGCAAAAATTGATAAGACCCAACAAAATAGTAAATGTAGATTATGCAGAAATAGAGATGAGACTGTAAACCATGTATTATGCGAATGTAGCAAACTAGCACAACGGGAGTACAAAACCAGACATGCCTGGGTTAGGAAGGTGATCCACTGGGAACTATGCAAAAACAAATTTTGACCATACAACAAAATGGCATATGCATAAACCAGCATCTGTTCTTGAGAATGAAACGCATAAAATTCTTCGAGATAAAGACGGATCACTCCATCCCAGCCAGGAAACTCGACATAGTGTTGACTAACCAAAAAAGAGCCCGTGCCAACTGGTGGACTTTGGGGTTCCAGAAGATCACAGGGGGAAGATGAAAGAAAACGAAAAGATGGAGAAATACCTGGACCTTGCCAGAGAATTGAAAAAGCTGTGGAATATGAGGGTGAAAAGGATACCAATTGTGCACTTGGAACGGTCCTAAAAGACTTGGAAAAAGACTAAAGGAACTGGAAATCAGATGAAAAATTGAGACCATCCAGACTACTGCATTGCTGCAGTCGGCTAGAATACTCAGAAGAGTCCTGGGAACCTGAGTAGACTTGTTGTCACCCAGACTCCAGTGAAATAACATCAGCTTTTTGATAGGAAAAAACTCAAAAGGAGTAATAATAATGATAATAATAATAATAATAATAATAATAATATAATCTTCTGAAGGTTACTCTTGGGGCTGCAATTGAATAGCACAGGCCAAGCCGATTTTTCGATTAGCCTCTGAGGTAATGGCATGCCATGCAAATATTTATTTGTTTGCCTCGGGGATCCAAGCAGCTTTTATATGAAAGGACTAGAGTTTCGCGCCGAATTTCATTTAATAGCGAGTTATAATGGCGGTGCTGCGTACAATATGTCGACCGTTTATCCAAACACACCGCCAAAAGGATAAAAAAGAAAGAAAGAAAGAAAAATAAATAAATAAATAAAAATAAAAATAAAAAGAGTCGTTCAATTGAAAACGCGCGAAAACAGGTTTTCAGTTCGGCAGTGTGTGTGAAGTTTACGGCAATTGGTAATTATTCAGAAGGAACCAAATCGATTCCATTTTTTCCAAAAAGGGATCGAAAATTGGAGATCCCTTTTCAATCTATGGGAGCTAGTTATAACGTCAAGAAAGAATCGTTCGATCATATCGGTGTGTCGTTATTTGATCAAGAGTAACGGTTATCGTCGCAGTGAAACGAACTCAGCGATGCAAGTTCAAATTCTAGACGAAGTTTTTTGCCTTTTACATTAATAATAATAATAATAATAATAATAATAATATTAATAATAATAATTTTTTTGCCGTTCCGGCTGACCACCGAGTGAAAGTCAAACAAATCGAAAGAATAAACAAATACTTGGACCCTGCCAAAGAACTGAGAAAATTGTGCCAATTGTAATTGATGGCCTTGGAACGGTCTCCAAAAAACTGGAAAAGAATGTTGTTTAATTGGAAATCAGAGGAAGAATCGAGATAATCAAAACTACAGCATTGTTAAGATCGACTAGAATACTCAAAAGAGTTCTAGAGACATTAGGATATTTGCTGTAATTCAGCCTCCAATGAAACACCGGCTACGACAGGTGTGAAAAACTCGATTATTTTTATTATTATTATTATTGTTGTTGTTGTTTATTGCAGCAGTTTGTCTGCTGCAATAACAATTATAACATGTGGACAAACAGAAAAACAACAAAAAACTAGGAATCAGAAATGGGATGAAAACAATTGTATGGACACTTAAGAGCTCATAACCCTGGAAAATGTCGATATTTATACTACCCGTTTGTCACGAGTAGCTTGGGACATCGGCCGAGGACCGACCTCTCAATTCAGTCGTAATGGATCTGCGAGATTAGCTTGCTAATTATTACGCAATGATGGGACGCCCTAAATACTCGGCCCGTTCACCATGTGTAGGACTTGAAACAAGATCGCAAGTATAGAATCCATCATGCTCTTCAGTCGTAATGAATCTACGAGAATAACTTGTTAACCATTACACCACGATGGGACACCCTAAATAGGCAACTCGTTTAACGTTTGTAGGATATGACAAAACGTTGCAAGTATGGGACATGAAGCGAGGATCCATCACGCTAGTAAGTAGTTATGGATACGCGTTGTTTAGTCTGGACAGGGATTTTTACATTTGATCTGACATCTGTCGATCATTCTTAATGAATGTTCGCCACATCAGATGGTTAGAAAACCCAGTACACATCACTAACATACACTATATAAAAAACAGTACAATATTGATTGATTGGTTTTAGCGGAATGTCAACTCGTTTAGTGATAGTTTATGCTGTTACAATTTATAAGTATATAATTTGTGAACGTACCTGTAGTTAGGATTTTAAATAAAGTTCGTTAGATTTAAAAGCGGAGGTGGTTAATTTTTCATAACCGTTTGAGATTATGAGTGACGTTTAGTTGATCCCAACTGACGTCCGGTACAGAATATGATAATAGCTTCTAGTTTAGAACAGTTGCGGCCCGGGTTTCAAGGAGCGTAAACGTATTGTCAGCTCCGGGGTCCATCTCTACTCGCGCCGGAATCATGGGCAAAGAAATAAAACTTGATCAAGAAAACACCAAGTCTTGTTTTAATTAACTAAATGAAGAAATAAGTCCAGCCCAGCACAACGAAGAAGAGAAAAAGAAAAACCAGCCCTTAATAGAAGTCAGATGATAACATGGATAACTAGACAAGTTAGATGACCTAGACGAAGAATCAAGTAAGACTGAGATGTATCGTCTTTAATCTATCTCTCTGTCTCTATCATACACCAGAGATGACTCTGCAACGATTAAAAACACCCTAGCAAATGTATTAGGTTATTACAAAAATGGCTGATTGAAGTGCTCGGTTTTGAAATGTCATTTTAACATAGAATTTGTTGTTTATTTCAGGTGAATTTTTGCATATATTTAATATATAATAATTAATGTATGCTCAAAAATAAGATTTAATTTATTTTCAGATAGAAAGTATTTTTGAAAAATAGGGGCCTTCAAAGATGAACATGCCTAAACATGACCTTCGCCTTCTTATGTTGCATGAGTTCAAGCTTGGGCACAATGCCTCCAAAACTGCTGCCAATATCAACAAAGCATGGGGAGATGAATCCTTAAGTGATCGGACTGTACAATGGTGGTTCCAGAAATTCTGCAGTGGAGAGGAGAGTATAACACATGGCTGGAGTACCGTCTCACTGTATGTATGTTATGTATGACATGTATGTATGTATGTTATAGAGAACGATGCTCCGGCACAGTATTACAGTCGTCGAAACCGCCCGTTCCAACCTCCCGTTCTTATGTTGTCTGTTGATTTACAGGAAGGCTGAAAAAGAGCTTGTTTCGTTCCTTTTACCAACTCGGCTAACATAGAATTTGTTGTCTATTTCAGGTGAATTTTTGCATATATAATAATTAATGTGAAAAGTGAATCCTTTACGAAAACCGTCGTAAAGGATCCACTTTTCGTCACAAGTGACTATACGGTCAAGAAAGGGGTCATTGGTGTTACGCAAACTGAGCATCGAGCACACTTCAAACCGCCTAAGTGTTTGGTGCTCATTGAGCTCATGAGGAACCCATTTATCGAGCTTTTTCACCTTTCCAATACTCTGTAAATGTCGGGAAACTGTTGCGATATTTCTCTGACACTTTGTCGTGGATTTTGCTCAACTACTGCCTGCAATTGTTCATTGTCAACACTGCATGTCCGTCCTCTACCTTCTTAATTTTCAAGACTCATCTCCACTGCGGAATTTCTGGAACCACCTTCGTACAGTCCGATCACTTGTGGATTCATCTCCCCATGCTTTGTTGATTTTGGCAGCAGTTTCGGAGGCATTGTGCCCAAGCTTTAACCCATGTAACATAAGAAGGCAAAGGTCATGTTTAGGCATGTTCATCTTTTTTCAAAAATACTTTCTATCTGAAAATGAATTAAATTTTATTTTTGAGCACACATTAATTATTATATATGCAAAAATTCACCTGAAATAAACAACAAATTCTATGTTAAAAAGACATTTCAAAACCGAGCACTTCAATCGGCCATTATTTTTTTAACAACCTAATAGTATGTAACATTGCCTTGAGGCTAGATAATATCGTTCATTGTATGTTCATATTTAAATTTTTGTGTAGTTATTTCTTAAGGGATTTTTGATTCCGCATGTTTCTATCTAATAAGAATAATTTTTAAACAGATATATTTGACTTTGATAATAATCATTTGTTTTCATGTGGAGGCGCGAGTGTAATGGTAATTGTCAATGGAAATAAACTCGCTGACATGAGTTCAAATCCTGAATAAGGCAGTTGACATTTCCTATTGCCGTTAATTTGCAACCAATTAATTTTCCCAACGCAAGGATCATACCCAACATTAAGGAACAGGATCATACTCACACAGTAAGGGACGTCAAGGAACAACTAAAGGATCATACCCAACACTAAAGAACACAACCAAAGGTTTCTTCATTAAAAGGTGCGCTCTGCTTAATACAAGGGATCTCCACTGTACAGTGCTCTCACCGGATCCCTAAAAATGACCACAAAAATCGTAACACATACAATGCTAATACCCTTAGAGAAAGGTAAACATACAACAATACTACCTTCAGCTATGGGTAAAATGTCAGGTAGACTAGCCTCTCTTACCTTGGTACGGCAACCAGTCTATGAGAAGAAAAAAAACTCTGAATTCAAACCTGTTAAACTCACCTTAAGAATCTGACTTGTGTTGCATCTTGCTCGCGCGGTAGGGTTGGTAAATATGTATTTGGTTTCAAGTAATTATCACAATAATATCAATTATAAACCATAGTAAACAATAATTACTTCAAGTAACTATTCTATTATACACATAAAATTATATTATAACAGTTATATGTTATCATATATTCATATCTAATCTAATAATAATGGAGATTCGGTCTCTATTTTTTTGTAACCGAAATTACATCACTGTATACGTCACCCATGATCGTCAATACGAAGAATATAGAAAAACCTTATATACACTCAAAATTTCAGTATGTCAACTTAGACGATCTTTATTTTTTTAAACAACTTTTAATGAATACATACCCGGTATTATATATCTATATATACTTTGTTTTATTTCAATATATATTTAAAGTTATCTAACGTATAGAGTTTTACGTGAAAAGTATTTACAAACAAGAAATCGTCATGTTTTCAGTATCAAGAGTTTAACTAAAAAGTTTACAAATAAATAAATAGCTACGATTTTGTGTAAAATTTATATGAAAAATATTAAAATAATTATCAAATGAATAATCAATAGATACACGTAACAATTTATTTGAGGGAAAATAACTACGTATCCTTTTCAAATTGTTTTATTTTTGTACTCCTTTAATAAATTTGATGATTTTACTAACTTAAATCATCTGCTGACAATGAATTTTCAACACCCACCCCATCAGACAATATATTTTTAAAATCAATATTTACACCGCCTGGAGGGCTTTTTTTTGTTAGTTTTTTTGCTATTAGTCGTAATTTTCAAACCGATCAATTTGACCCAGATATGACACCGTAATAGGTACTACCACTCCGAAACGGAATGGAGCAAGTGATAATTATAAAGAAGGTGAACTCCCCAGAAATGGAACTTCACCTTCAAATGCAGTTTAGAATCATACCCCAGAGCTGCGTGTTTGTTTTTGCGGGGCTCTTTCCTCTCTAAAGGGGAGATAGACAGCATATTATAAACCCTGACGATATGAGTAAAATAGTAAATAATAATAAAATAAAATCTAATAAAAAATATTTCTCAAACTATTAGACAATATTTCATTCAGCAAAACAAATGACTAGAATGTTCAAAAGAACAAAAAGGTAAAAATACTTTTCTTTGCTTGATAGACACCCCCCCCCCAAAAAAAAACAAAAAAAACAAAACAAAAAAAACAAACAAGAAACACATTATTCAAGAATAAAAACAATTAGAAAAATGAAAAAGCAACTGCACAAACAACGAAATATGTCCGCAGCTAGGTAATTGCAATAAGAAAAACAATATTTTCAGCAAAAAGTAAATATATATGAAGTAAAAAAATATATATATCAGAAAAACAGGAATAGAGAAAAAACAGGTAATAACTACAAGATGACGATGGGAAATAAACATATGAAAACAATAGCGCATGTCCATCTGGGAAAATAATAATGCAGCCAAAAAATAAATCTATCTATAGAATGGAAAATAATGAAACAAGAGGAACGTTATAAACAATGTGATGTAAAACAAGGAAAAACATTTGAATCAAACAAGTGAACTAGGGCCAAATTGCATAAGCAAAAATATTCTAGACCATAATAAAAAGGATAAGAGGACAGAATAGAAAGAAAAAACATTCGAGGAAGTTGAAGTAACACAGAAACACCAGCAAAAATGTTAACGAATCTAGAGATGTAAAGAGACAATTACAAGAAGAGTACAACGACTAAAGTTAAATTATCTCCTTAGAAAACACACACACACACACACCATATATATACATATATATATATATATATATATATATATATATATATATATATCGGTAGTCTTTTTTAGTATTGGAGAATTGAAAATAAAGTGTTCGATTACGTGTGTAAGAGCTGTATTTATTTATTATAGTGTACAATACCTTTAAGGTGCAATTGATATCATTGGTTTCCAAGCAGTATGTTAGCCACTTTTCTTCAAGAATATGTGCCTGTTAAGAAATGCAGTGAATATCCTAACAGTTTTCTTAACTGGCGCGTTGTCTTGAAGAAAAGTGGCTAACATGCTGCTTGGAACCCAATGGTAACACTTGCACCTTAAATGTATTGTACACTATATATATATATATATATATATATATATATATATATATAAATGGTGGCTTACCGGTGAATATGGGCACGATCGTTGGAGGTGCACAGGATCCAGGGGTTAAGTCCGTGATAAAACAAATACAAAGTGCTCAATACAAAGTAGAGCAAATTTATTGAAGAAATAGATACAACAGAAACCTACTCGAGTTTCATCGCTAGAATCATCAGGGTTAAATCCACTGAAACTAATCGAGTTACCGATTAATTGCAGCTGATCACACGTATGTGATCAGCTGCAATTAATCGGTAACTCGATTAATTCAGTGGATTTAACCTGATGATTCTAGCGATGAAACTCGAGTAGGTTTCTGTTGTATCTATTTCTTCAATATATATATATATAATATATATATATATATATATATATATCATATGCTCTTGTCTGACTACAATTTAAAGTTGGAATGTCAGTATTTTCTTTAGATGCTTACTAAAAAAGGATGACGTGATTTCTGCTCTCATGACTATCGCTGAAAAAATAACATGGAACTCACAACTACCTATTGCAATATGTCTTTTTAGACAACTGTATATAGCGGATATATATGCTCTATCACAGATATCTAGCAATTTTTTAGTAGATAGCGCAACGTTTTAAAAAGTCAGGAATTTACTCGTGTCTTCCTCCAATTTAAAGATAGGATGTCAGTATCTTCTTTAAACGCTTGCGAAAGGGAGGATGACGTGATTTCCGCCTTCTTGACTATCACTGAAAAAGAATGGAAACTTTGACATGTGGTATTTACGATACTGCTTTAAATTATTGCCTTGTGTAAGGGAAAAATAAATAAACCAATAACCAACGATGGTTCTTGTTTTGTTTTTTGGTCCATCTTTTTACAAAATCTTTGTTTTTTTGCTTAAAGTCAGGTTGACATTGACTAGCGAAAGACAAGTCCATCTATTCCAGAGAACGAACACCTGGCACCGCCTCCAGTGACATTTATAGTTGTGTTATCTCAAAAGAGAGATGAAAAAATCAAAAAGAAAAGAGGAGAGAGAGAGAGAGAGAGAGGGGAGAGAGAGAGGGAGTGAAGAGGGAGAGAGTCTGTGTGTTCGCCATTAATCCACTGAAAAGAGAGCAAGAAACAGAGAGAGGGGGAGAGGTGAGAGAGAGAGAGAGAGAGAGAGAGCGCGGTGAGATAGATAGATAGATAGATAAAGAGAGCGGAAGAGAGAGAGACTTGTTTGTACGGCTGTATTTAACGGCATCTCAAAAGAGAATGGAAAAATCAAAAAGAAAAGCGAAAAGAGAGAGAGTGGAAGAGAGAGAGAAAGAAAGAGAGAGAGAGACTGTGGTGGGTGTTCGGCCATGAATCCACTGAAAAGAAATCAAGAAACAGAGAGAGAGAGAGAGAGAGAGAAGAGGGGGGAGAAAGAAAGAGTGAGAGAGAGACTTGATTGTATGGCTGTATTTAACGGTATCTCAAAAGAGAGAGGAAAAATCAAATGAAAAAGAGAAAAGATAGTCTGAGTGGGAGAGAGAGAGAGAGAGAGAGAGAGAGAGAGAGAGAAGAGAGAGAGAGAGAGAGAGAGAGATTATGTGTTTTCTCCATGAATACACTTGAAACCAAGAAAAGAGAGAGAGAGATTTGGTTGTATGATTGGAAAAATCAAAATGAAAAGAGAAAAAGAAAAGAGAGTCCGAGTGGGAAAGAGAGAGAGAGAGAGAGAGAGAGAGAGGGGGGGCTGAGAGAGAGAGGGGCTGAGAGAGAGGAGAGAGATGGCTGAGAGAGAGAGGGTTGAGAGTGAGAGAGAGAGGGGTGAGAGAGAGAGGGGTGAGAGAGAGTTCGCCATGGATTCACTGATTTGTTATGTAAACCCATGAAATAAGCAAAAGTAAATCAAGATCAATCTCCATGAATCTTCTTTTTTTTTTCATGACCCGTAGCCGTTGGCCCTTATCACCATGGTTCCAATCAAAATATCCGATAATAGTCAAAGGACAGGAATTCCTCATTATTACTGGAATCCTATAACCAATAAAACCTTAAAATTGGTGCCCCACAAAGACACGAAAGCAATGGTCGGTTCTGCTGAGGGTGACACAGATTTCTTTGACATTGTCGCTGATTAGTTGAATTTGACGGTATGTCAACCCTTCAGTTATTTTAGATCGAAGACGTATTTGTTTTATTCATTCTTGTTGGGTATTCAAAAGAGAGAGGAAAAAAAGAAGAAAAAACAGCAAGAGAGAGAGAGATAGTATCATGGAAATCCGTGCCGTGAGCACGACTTGATTAAGATACACAATAAGACCTTAACATTATTACTCATTAATTATCCCACTCAGTTAGTATGGATTAGGATAAACTGACAATATCCCTTGCTGTTCAGGAGTTCTGGGGAGTCACTCCTCATTAGGCATTATTCCAATATCCACTCTAGTATGTAGAGGTAGTAATTCGTTAGGGCCTAATTCCATGTCAAATCATCCAGGTCATACCATCCGCCCACTTCAATTTTTCTGAAATTTTGTCCAAGTGTTGATTATGCTGTAGTTAGACAATCCCCAAAGTTTGACCTTTCAACTAAAAAAAAAATAGCGGAGTTATGTCGATTTTTTAGAATCGACATAATCCGCCAATGTTTGGAATTGGAGGCTCAAATTTGAGGAATTTTCTAACTTTAAGAAACAAAAATTGAATTGCAAAATTTTAACAAATTGTTGCAAAATTTTGTAGTTTGGGTTCTGAGCAAAAATCAAACCCTCATTTTTGTACAAATAATGTTCAATGTGTGTGAAATAATAATATTGTCTAATGTTAACATAGTCTACACCTGGAAAAAATTTTGAAAGATTTAAGTGGGTGGGTCACGATTTTACCTTTTTCTGGATTATTTGACATGAAATTATCAAAGGGTCCCATCTATGGGCCGCATAGACCAGTTTAAGATAATGAGGTGGTTGCTTGTTTAAAATTACTGAGAAGATACATTTATCTTGGTATAATGGTTAGCAAGCTAGTCTCGCAGGTCAATTACTATTGTATAGCGAGTTCGATTGTTACTGTATGCTCCATACTTTCGACTTTGTATCACATCCTGATCGTGGCGAACGAATTTGATAAATACTTATGTTTGTGTAATTGATATGATTAGAGACAATAGATCTTAATTCAACAGGGTTAACTTAGCCTAAAACCTAATATCATCGCCCAGTTGATGTGACATTTAATACGTAGACTCTATCCCTATCATAGCCCTATCTATGGGTCAAGTTGATCTGGTTCAATAGGAAGTGCTTGTTGTTTAAAATAATGTGAAGATGTTTTTTTGTACTCTATATAATTGAAGACAATAAACTGACTCCAGCAGTAGATAACCCTACAAGGGTTGATCTGCCGTAAAAACTAACCATGATAATCTAATAGTGCCTGCCTCTACAACTGCACCTGCTTATACATATATTTAGCAACCCAGCTGCACGAGTAGAATGCGACACAAGGTCAATTTTTAAGCAGAGTTGAACAGGTTTGAATTCATTAACTGGTTACCAAGCCAAGGTTAAAGAGCAGTCCATCCTACTACTTACCCATAGCTGGAAGAAGATTAATTGGATTTACACCTTTCCCAAGAGTATTAGCGCTATATGAAATACAACCAGCTTAGTCCAGTATTTGCACTCGGTACAATGTCCATTTCTTATGACTCCAATTCTTAAGACACGCGTATATATCTCGTACTATTCATAGTTGAATTAGGTGGTTGACATTTTGAATCGCAATATTCATGCCCTTTATTTCTTAATAAGAAGATCCCAGTCGACATTTATTTCTATGCTCTTCCAGGTAAACCGGTTATATAAGCCAATTCATTCAATTGCCTTATTTTCCAAACTCTTGCTCTGTTTAGTAAATTTCATTTTATTTCGGTTGAATGTCCTGTCATTTGGGAGGACTTAGAATACGCTAACTATATTCTATACAGAGACACTCCAAAAAGGTTCTCATTGCTATGACACTCACCTGAATATTATAGTAAGTCTCCAGTTTTGGAGATGTTAGGAGTCTAGCTTACCTGTCATTGCCATTAACCCCAACTCCACCTGTTAAAGTTCAATCTGTAGGTCAAATACGAGGGTGAGTCAAAAAGTAATGCCATTTAGTTTAGGACAGGTATAATTACCAACAAAGGAACATGTATCATACATCAAAATGAAGCTGGTCCTCTGTGGATCACGTCCCTACTTCTCCACAGAGTCACTGTTTCTCTCAATAGCAATGTTCCACATTCGAATGTGAGCTTATATTCCTGCCTCGGAAAATTCTGTTGACTGTTCTTTGATCCACTTCTTCACTACAGATTTCACTTCCTCGTCACTGGAATAATATTTGCCTCTCAAACCCTCTTTTATGGGGCTGAAGGTATGACAGCCTGAAGGCGATAAATCTGGTGAGTAAGGATGATGCGGTAAAGTTGTCCACCCGAATGAGGCGATTTTCTCCCTTGTCCTGTAACTTGTGTGTGGTCGAGCATTGTCAGGGAGAATGAGGACGATTGGCAAGTTGGGTCTTCTTGCTCTGATCCTAGGTAGGGTCTCAATGTAGGCCTTAGATTTATTTATTTTTAAATTCATATGAAATAAAGAAATGGCATTACTTTTTGATTCACACTCGTAGATTTGTTAAATAATTATTCGTATTTTATAGGAATACTTGATTATTTGTATTAAGTAGAGTTAATTGAAGCTATAGTTGTTTACTAAGGATTACTATTAGTTACTTAAAACCATAAAACAAACAAATGACTATTATCAAATAGAAATAATTACTTGAAACCATATAATTATTTGTAATACAAAGGAATACTTGAAACCATAGAACTGTGCAAATTGTTTGTTTTGTTTTACGGCATATCAACCTCAGTGGGTCATTTAATGCCGATAAAGTTTTGAAATAAATCAATTCTTAATAGATGATACAATTTTTTTATAAATACATTTTTCTATTTAACCCATAGATGGGACCCTAACAGGTACTACCACCCGGGCTCTATCCTTAAGCATCACGGGTCGCCACCGACGGCCAACAGGTGGCCCCATTGGGGGAGTCTTACCCCTCTGCATAGGTGCAGTCGGTGCATTCTAACGCCCCAGACAACAGGGCGGTATATAAATGTGTGTAAAATATCTTAAGAAATAACTAAATAACGAATGTAAATATAAACTTACAGTGAATGTCATTCTCTAACTTCCAGGCATAAAACAACTTAAAAAAATATGTTAAACATTATTTGTATTTATTAGGATCGTGTGCCAAATATATCACCTCTTAAGAAACAATGTAAATATGGATATGTATACAATTTTAAATCTAGGCATAAAATAACCCCAGATGGGTTTGTAACATAGAAGTATGGAGGAACCAAGAATATAACCCAACGTGTAAATTAGCACGGAAATGTTTTTAGGGAGAATTATATGTAGATTAGAATTGAAATGTTTAAGGATGAATCATCATACGGCCACAGGTCAATTTTGTTTTGAATGAGACATGACACGCGGCGAAGTGGAAGAGAGTAAGGATGATAGGTGAGAATGTTGAGCGAGTCTGGTACAATGCGTTGAGAGTGAGAAATGGGCTCTTGCTCTCTGTCGTTGTGACTAGAGGAAAATAAAAATATCATGAGAAAAAGAAATGGACTTGTGTTATTACTAAAAACTGTAAAAGGCATAAGGCAAGATATTCACGAGCACCCCAAGTTAATACATCATCACTATATTCGACAGTGAGAGCGTAACATAACTGGTTTAAATACCATTAAAATCAATCAATCCCCCCCCCTGCTCCAACATACACCTGGTAGGTGCAATGACCGAAATCTTGTGACTATAATATCAACTAGGATAAGTATAATCATATACTTGCTAGTTGAAATAAATATTAGAATCTACATGATGCTACCAACAATAAACAATGTTAAAAACAGAGTGACAAATTTCATTATGGGCATGTAGTGTAGTTAGTTTAAAATAGTAAAACCCATTGATAGAAAAAAGAAAGATCACACTGTGTTCAAAAAAAGAGACAAAGAAAGAAAGATACTGACATAGAGAGTGAGAGAGAGAGGGGGAAAATAAAGAAATGACTGAACAGAAAGAGAGATAGATAGATAAAAAAAAAATTTTTTAAAGAAAGAAACTGAGAAACAACAGAGAGGCAAAAGTTTAAAATGTTAGCGAAATACCATTGATAGAAAAAAAGACTGAGAAAGAAAGAACGAAAGAAAGATACTGAGGTAGATAGTGTGTGTGTGTGAGAGAGAGAGAGAGAGAGAGAGAGAGAGAGAGAGAGAGAGAGAGAGAGAGAGAGAGAGAGAGAGAGAGAGAGAGAGAGAGAGAGACTATACAGAAATAAATAGATAGATCGATCGATAGGTAGATAGATAGAAAGCTAGCTAGCTATCTAGATAGATAGACGAAAAACGAAAAAAGAAAAAAGAATGAAAGAAACTGAGAAAGAGAAATATCTAACGCTTGATAATTTGGATTATTTGGATTATTCGGACTATTGTCCTCATCTTTATACTTACGTATGACTTTTTTACATTGACTTATATTGCGTTGTTTGAAAATCTAATCTAGCCTTTTTTTACTTATAACTTCCCACATTGTATTCATCTCGATATTTGGTCTATTTATCCAATATAAAAGCTTGATTCTCAGCTGTAGATTTTTTTCTTAGAATTACTTTTAATTAATTATTTCTCTAACGAAATAAAACAAACGTCTAGCCTCGTTGTGATTATGTTAGTTTTGTATTATTTGGAGGACATCTTTCGTTTTACTTTGATTAAAATTCTTGATTGCTTTCTTCTGAGAGAAAGAAAAAGTTTTCTCACACAGCGAAATGATCGATATCACACCTCATTGTCTTTTATTGGTAAATAATTTTCATTTTGATTGATTGTATCATTTCTGATTAAGTATTGATAATATCGATCCACTTGTTTGTCGACCGACACATTATGGAAATTTGAAAAAGAAAATGAATGAAAGAAAGAAAAAAAAGATTTTATGTTTTCGACATCAAATTTTAATATTAATTAGAAAGTACGGTATAATGTAATTAATTAAAATAAATATATGTACTAGGAGTTATATCTGTGTGTTTTAATCAAACTATGGAGCATTGTTTTTCATTTAAAGAAAACAGAAATTGCCAAATTGTTTAATTCTTTGAATGTATTGAAACTTGACCTTGAAATACCCTGTACCTGAGGTCACAAGATATTCGAATGTATATTTTTCACACACACACACACATATATATATATATATATATATATAAAAATTGCTCAATTTAATATCATGTTTGTGCTCATATAAACGCTTCTTGAGAGTTCTGGCGGTTTCCCCAATGTATTTTTTTAGAAAAAGACTAATATATATATATATATATATACTTTTACTGTTACCTGTAAGACTGGAATTTGGGATTACCAACAGCTGGGAGAATAAACTACTTTATTCTCTCTATGGCTTTATCCTACTTAAAATAGCCCATTTCAAATGATTTTGGATGATGTGATAGGATTTATCACTGGTGAAACCCCAGCTGTTGGTAATCCCAAATTCCAGTTTCACAGGTAACAGTACACGTAAATTTTAATGAGCAATACACTTTATATATATATATATATATAATATATATATATATATATATATATAGTTGTATTGACTATTTTATAGGTTGGCTTAGTGTGTCATTCATTCAAAGCGACAACTCAGTAATGATCCCACTCACTCCATTCGTGATTTAGCATTCTAGCAGATCATGCAACGCCTTGTGCTATTCAATAAGCTATTTCACCAAGTTCAGATTAAAGTACGCCAGAGAAATCAAATAACCATTCTAGCTAATGGCTTTTGCTAGACAGTTTTGTTTACCAGCGGACCACTCTAGGCGTCGAATATCTCTGATCTTATAACCGGAATTCGGTTTTCATTCTCTGAATGTTTAGTTTTTAATCTTTACAGTCAATTTCATTAGTCGCATTTTGTATATATTTTTTTATTTTTTTAATTTTTATTTTACCTGGAGCACTTTTCGTTTTTACTTCTTTTTTTATTTTTTTTATACCCTTTAAATTTTTCCTTTCACTTCTGCTCGTCAAACTTGTTTTCATTCATACTTTCCTACATTGCTCTCGATTTTACGCGTCAATTTTCTTCCCTCTGGAATCTAGTCTTTTTTTTTTACATCTTTATGCCTCTTTTACACAAGTGCGTCCAGACTCATCGAGATTTATTTTTCTTTTATGCTTTGCCTATTAATATCTTATATAAAGTCTCTGATAATTCACCGAATATATATTTTCCGCGAATTTAATTCAAACAAATTCCTTTCAGATCAAGACGCACATATGAGAAAAGTAATTACACAAATTTGTCAACACCAGAAATCCCTATACATAATAAATAATAATAATAATAATAATAATAATAATAATAATACCCAGCCAGGAGACCAGACCTAATTTTGATTGACAAGAAGAGGAAGACTTATCATCACGTGGATTTTGCCGTCCCGGCCGATCACAGAGTGAAAATAAAAGAGAGCGAAAAGATCGACAAATACTTGGACCTTGCCAGAGAACTGAAAAAACTGTGGAACAAGAGGGTGAAGGTCGTATCAATTGGAACAATCCCCAGACGGTTGGAAAAGAGCCTTGATGAATTGGAAATCAGAGGAAGGATCGAGACCATTCCGACTACAGCATTATTGAGATCGGCTGGAATATTCAGAAGAGTCCTGGAGACCTGAGGAGACTTGCTGTCACTCAGCTCCCAGGGAACCACCGGCTACGGCAAGTGTGAAAAACTCAAATGGAGTGAAATAATAATAATAATAATAATAATAATAATAATAATCAGCGTATTTCTGTGTTGATATACAGACATGAATAAAAGAAACACAAACAAATGTCCAGAGGATGTGTTTATTTATGAATAAATAAATAGTTATGTCTACGTTAGAGCGTACGTATTTTGATATACAGCGGATATATTAACCATCACCAGGGCAAAATTAAGAAAATATATATAAGAATTAATGGAAAGCATCAAAATAAAACGAGAATAGATACAACTCGGTTTCTTTAACAGATGAGAAACCTTAACTGAAAAGGAAAATCGTTAAGAGCTATGAAAAGAATTCTTTGACTTGATTCATAGTAGGAATCAAATGTCAAGATATAGATATACCGAGCGATAAGATAAAAGTAGGGATGGAATAGAACGGACGGTAGAAAAGTGGAAAAGTGTCAAATCTTATTATAATGGAGATTGTGGGTTTTTCTGTCTGTAACCGAAACTATATCACTACTCAAGTCACAATTCCCTTTGTTATTTACATCACATTCTCCATGATTTTATTTTTCATTTAAACCTCCATTATAAATAAAATAGTTTTCATTATTAAGACTGTTGACCATATCTACATACTAAATAATGCAATTGTATTTATATATACGACAAAATAGCGTTACAGTGTGAAGGAAGGCTAATTTGCATATTGATCTTAAAAATGTGATTTTAATAAATATCTGGTTAGTATTATTGATTTCTAATTGTTTGGTTTTATCTTAATGAATATGAGCAAAAATCTCTTCAATAAATCTTAAAAGAAATCCGTTAACAAGAAGAAATAACTGTAATTTTATTCTTTACTTCCTATTTTAACTAAATAGTTCAATTAGGAAAAATTACCAATGAAAGAAGGGAGTAAGGGAAAAATGATGGAAGAGTTAATATCAAAGTTGTTTATTTTTCAATCATACCCCCTCTGTTCCAAATCTTTTTATCTGCATTCTTATTCAGTTTCATTAGCCTTTCTAATTTAATACAATATTTTATTACATTAAAACTTAAATACTTGCACCCGGAGGGTGCATATATTTGCTAGTAATAATAATAATAATAATAATAGGATAATTTCTAAAATGAAGTCATCCTCATCTTCTCATGTCAGACTCATCGCAATTAGACGCATTTATTCTTATTACGAATATATCATCTATGAATATATCAGTAATTTATCCACGAGGAACTCAGCACTTTTTATAAAGTAGAGCTGCTGAACAACCCCAAGTGATGAGCACACCCATAATTTTTAAAAATTCAGTTGAATTTAGGCACCCTTTTTGATCACGATTAAGAAAGGACATGTTTTTCAATATCCGGCTGTTTTAACTGACGATTTTTAGATTTTTTTAAAATTGTAAAACTAACACCTAACCCTAACCTCTGACCCTAACCCCTTCCAAACAACTCTCAGTAAACTGTAACATTACTCTAAGTAGAATAAAGCTTTCTTAAGCCTAACCGTGTTTACGTTTATCATTACACAGTCCTGGACTGTATTCATAGTTATATTTAAATTAAATAGAAAATCAGTTATTAATGGAAAATTTAGACAATATGACCTTTAGGCACCCCTTTTGCTTTGCTGATTCATAAGTACCTTTTTTCATTTATACCGTCAACATCAAGCCCTAGCACCTATATGATTGTCCTGACCCTATTGCATGGCTCTTATGGCACCCACCCAATCCTTTTGATCATATATGTGCTAGAAGGCAGTGGCTGAGGGTTCTAGTGTCATTGGTTGAACATTCAACTGCATCTCGTGGTGAAATTTCAATTCTAAAGCTCTTGGGAGTGTGGAGTACCCCTTCTGGATATTGACGGTGTAAAGGAAAAGCATGTCCTTTCTTAATCGAAGTCAAAAAGGGGTGCCTAAATGTAATATGGTCCGAATTTAGTTTTAACGATATGATGTATCGACAGACCGACGGCGTGTCGACAGAATCACCTCTTGGCTCGACAATGGCGAAAATCTTTTTTTGTGAGAGGAAACTATTATCCGGCCCCCATTGGCCTTTTGTATATTTCCGCAATGTTGATGACACTTTCTGTCGATTTTAATGGCGAAAATGAGGCAGAGTCATTTTTGAATTCCCTCAATCACATACACCCTTCCTTAAAATTTACGTTAGACAAAGAAAAGAATCTGTCGATACCTTTCCTCGATGTCATAGTGTATAGGACGGCTTCGGGTTTTCTCACTATGGTATATCGCAAGCCAGTAGAACAATCCACGTACCTAGGTCCTAATATCTCCTCCACAGAGAGCGATGTTAATACACGAATAGCAAAGGCATGGTCGGCCACAAACAAATTATCAGTCATATGGAGGTCCGATCTCTCTGACAGGCTGAAGCGACAGCTGTGGTTGTATCAGTGCTGCTGTAAGGCTGCACCACTTGGACCCTAACGAAGCGTCTTGAGAATAAGCTAGATGGGAGCTGCACAAGAATGATGCGTGCAGTATTGAACAAGTCGTGGAAACAGGATCCCACAAGGAAACAGCTGTACGGTCATTTGCCCCCCCCCATCTCACAAACTATCCGAGTGAGACGGACAAGGCATGCAGGATACTGCTGGAGAAGCAAGGATGAGCTCATAAGCGACGTTCTCCTGTGGAAGCCAACACAGGGACATTCAAGTGTGGGGCGTCCAGCTAGGACCTACATTAACCAGCTATGCGAAGATACTGGTTGCTCCGCAGAGGACCTCCCAAGTGCAATGAATGATAGGGAAGGTTGGCGAGATATTGTCATGGATACCCGTGCTGCATGCGCGACATGATGATGATGATTTACCCATTAAATGGAGCCAATCAGGTACTACCACTCCGGGTCAGAGTGAATAGGAACAGAGAGAAAGAACAGCGGGACTGAGACGATACAGGACCTGAGGCGAGAATTAAGAGCATTCTGGAAAAATCATATGAGAGAGAACGCCAGCCATTAATACAAAGTGGAACTGGGAGTAATGGTTATAAATGAGATACTCCATATTCCCCACAGAGGACATCCCAGGTGAAATGAATGATAGGGAAGGTTGGTGAGAGATTGTCATGGATACCCGTGCTGCATGCGCGACATGATACCCATTTTGATTCATTTTGTCCTACTAAAAGAAAGGTCAATTTATTCAAGACCCCTTACTCAGAGGTCATTGATGATTTACTCTGATTCCAAATTAGATGAAGAGATTAGGTTTATTTAATCGACGCTGTGTAACAATGGATTTTTATTGTACATTGTTGAGAGACATTATATATTCTGACCAGTAAGCCATCCCTTTGCAAATAAAGGAAGGGTCTATTAGGTATAAGTATTATAACCGTGTAGTCCCGAATTTTCCTCCCCTTTTAGGGATTAAAGAAACGGATTATTCCTCCTCTTTTAATTGTTTTTTTCTTTCTTACTCGTCCCATTTCCATCTTCTTAATCATTCTTAGTTAACTCTTTTTTCCTCGGTATTTACCTCTGTTGAATGAGGAACTAAACTGGTCGGTTTATTTTATCTATTTGTGTTTATTTTTTCTATTTTATGTTTCTAATTTTTATTCTCTATTGTTTTTATGAACTTTTTTCTCTTATTTTAATTGATAATGAAGAAGATATCTGTTATTTTTAAAGCTCTGAGATATATATATATATATATATATATATATATATAAAATTTTTACTTGTAGGCACTTACAACGCATGTATCGCATAAAATTCGATACTTTTCTTATAGAAAATGAAATGACAAGTGTAATCCCGGCAAAGGATCGCTCGTGTGTAGAATGTCGTACAGACTGTTTCGATATATTATATATATATATATATTATATAATATATATATATATATATATATATTATATTATGAGGTAGATAGAGGATAAGTGAGCAAGAAATGAATAACTCAAAACAAATCAAGGGTTGAAATAATTTCGTCAGTATTACTCGGACACCGTCAGTCGAAATGATTTTATTAAAGCAAAGTTACGTGCGTACATATGATTTGGTGAGGGTGGTGTGAGGTAATTTGGAGGATGAAGAGTAGATGTAGGGGAGTGCATGGGTAGTCAGCGGGGTGAGTATGCTGTTATAGGAGAAGAAGGGGAGGGGAGATTTGAGTGATGTGAGGTCATTGGTTTAGGTATGCGGAGGAGTAGGGGGGAATTTTTTCCCCGCATACCTAAACCAACGACCTCACATCACTCAAATCTTCCCTCCTTTGCTTGAAGCATTGTGTATATATTGGTTTGAAGGCTATCACAATGAAGTTGTAAAGAAAAAAATAATAAGGTAACAATGGTGTTGTTTGTTAACCCGTGATTTATTCTTGATATTTCGAGATAAAATCTCCTTTTCAGAAGAACGCTGGAACTGAAGTAGTTGTCGTCTTGCTATGGCATTTCTGGTTAAATTAATTTTTTTTTTTGAAAATGTTACAGTTGTGATTTTTTTTATAACTGTATTCTCGTGTTGCATATTTATGTGAATGCGTTTTTTGTTTGTTTGTACGTGTGCGTATGTTGTCATGCGCGTGTGCATTTATATATATATATATATATATATATATATATACTAGATAAAACGTGTCCTAGTGGATCAACCACTGAGTTTTGGGTAGATAATTGAGAGTAGGAAAAACTGAGTTTGCAAAGAGAGTTAAGTTTGAAAAAAAAAAAAAGGACCGAAAAAAACATTAAAATCATTTTGTAAGATTTCTAAGAAAGGGAAAGCTTGTCCTAATTTAAGCTACGGGTTGCTGCTTATGAAATTTGACCTACACATACATTAAAAATCTTCCCATATCTCACTCTCTCTCTCTCTCTCTCTCTCTCTCAGCGAAACTAACGAGGAGGTAGTCAAAAGATACATAGAGGGGAAGAAGTAATAGGTAGAATGTAAAATAAGGTACGGTTCAGCTTTTGACTTAATTCCAAATTACGACAAATTAGAACCAATTAAAATGGAATTTTTTTCAAACATAACTCAATCCTAAAAGTAAAGATTGATTTAATAACTTTTGTATCATTAAACTAAATAGAAAAAAACATTTTGTAGACAAAAGCTTTAGTATAATAATAATAATAATAATAATAATAATAATAATCTATTAATATTGGAGATTCGCTTCCGGTTTTTGTCTGTAACAAAAATTACGTCACTGCTTACGTCACATTACCCAAAATCGTCATAACATAGAATAAATACACTCAAAATTTGAACATGCAACATTAGACAGTCCTCATTGTTTTTTAAAACAAGTTTTAATAAATACATGACTGGTATTATATATCTATATATAGTTTGTTTTATTTTAATACATATTAAAGTTTACATTTCAAATTGTTTTATTTTTTAATCCTTTAATGAATTTGATGATTTTACTTACTTAGGGTACAAACTTGCTGACATTGAATTTTTAACTCCCACCCATCAGGCAATATGTTTCAAAAATCTATTTTTACATCGCCCAGAGGGTGTTTTTTTATTTTGTACTAGTAATGATAATATTGATAATAATAATAATAATAATAATAATAATAATAATAATAATAATATGTGATTATGTAATAATATATAATTCCACTTGGAATTATGCAAAAAATGTACTTTTCACCATACAACAACATGGTATATGCATAAACCAGAATCTGTTCTTGAGAACGAAACGCACAAAATTCTCTGGGAATTTGAAATGAAAACCTTATCCCAGCAATAAGACCAGACCTATTGTTGATAAACAAAAAAGAAAGAACTTGTCAACTGGTGGATTTTGCAGTGCCAGCAGATCACAGGGTGAAGCTCAAGGAAAATGAAAAAGTGGACAAATATCTGGATCTTGCCAGAGAACTGAAAAAGTTATGGAATATAAAAGTGAAAGTGATACCAATTGTAGTTGGTGCATTTGGAACAGTCCCAAAAGGATTAGAAAAAGTTTTGGATAGTTTGGATATCAGAGGAAGGATTGAAACCATTCAGAACACTGCACTGCTGCAATCTGCCAGAATACTCAGAAGAGTCCTGGAGACCTGATGAGACCTGATGAGACTTGCTGTCACTCAGATTCCAGTGAAAGACCATCAGCTAATGCTGATGTGAAAACTCAAAAGGAGTAATAATAATAATAATATGTATATATATATATATTTATATATATATATATGTGTGTGTATGATATGTATATATGTACACAAAGTGTGAGAGAGAGAGAGAGAGAGAGAGAGAGAGAGAGAGAGAGGGGGGGGGTAATTAATCTCATATACTATGCACTGATTGGTAGACTGACAAGCAATCATCATACTTTTTAAAATGTAAGTCTCTAAATATTCTAAAACAAAAGTCTCTAAATTTCTATGCAACTAATCTATTTGGATCGTTTTTTTTTTTTTTTTTTTTCATGCATATTATTTCTTCGATACAATTCGTTTATACTTTGCAAGTGACATTTCCCTCCTCTTTCTAAATCGCTTAACACTATCATTCTGTTTCTATCTCATCACTACCTATATGTCATTATTCAATGTACCTTTTCCCCACACTTTCCCGTACCTCCGGTTAGTAACCGAACAGTAATTGAAGCAATTTGCACAGATCTTTGTAACAATGGATTTAGTCAGTCCGCTTGAATTAAACTTTTACTGCCGGAGATAGCGAAGACGTCTAATGAAACCATTTGGGCGGAGAGATATAAAATACCTTTAGCCACCATCTATTAATGCTATCAATTTAATGGAGCTGTTCGATGAGTTTCTGCATAGTGATCTGTGACACAAAGCAAATTCGACATGTGCATTTTGCCTGCATTAATTTACTTAATGAATATAGCATACTATTCATCCATCAGTATTAAGCTGATTAGTAACAATATTTTTAACACAAACACACACACACACAATTACATATATATATATAATATATATATATATATATATATATATAGTGTGTGTGTGTGTGTATGTGTGTGTGTATGTATGTATTAGATAAATGCAGAATAGTTCCGGTGTTATATAAAATATGAACACCAAAATTATTGTTTACAAAACAAAAATTATACTGCCTGATTGTTCATCATTCAGTATCAGGCTGACTAGTAACAATTTCAGTAACCATATATATATATATATATATATATACACACATATATATATATACACACTCACGCACATATATATATATATATATTATGAATAGGTTTTTGGTACAAGAGAATGTTAAACACTAAAAGTGGAGGAATCATATGTAATTTGGAGAATATTTTTATTAATGAATAAAATATAAATAAACGGGGTGGGTTACACGAAGGCCTTTTCAACCGGTACTTTTCAAGTGATACACGGTAAACGAATAAAAGTCAGATTGTACAAGAATTTTGTAAGAAATGAAGGGGATGAGCCAGAGGGGACAAAAAAAGAAAGAGGGAAAAAGGGGGGGTATGCATGAACCCTAGGTAGAAATAGGGTTGGAAGGTCTCCCAAAAATAGAGGGAGTGCTTTGGAGTTTGTTAACACAGAGTAGCCGGAAAAAGGAGATGTAAACAGCTTCAAGGTGGTTAAATGCTGTTTTGACCTAGCTCTGTGGAAAAAATTTCTTACAAAATTATTGTACAATCTGACTTTTTATTCGTCACCGCGTATCACTTGACAAGTACTGGTTGAAATTTATTATTAATATTTATTCCATTAAAAAAATATTCTCCCAAATTACATATAATTCCTCAACTTTTAGTGATATATATATATATATATATATATATTACACTATGTGTGTTGTGTGTGTTTGTATTGTATGAGATAAATACTGAATAGTTCCGGTGTTATATAAAATATGAACACCAAAATTTACTGTTTACTTAAACAAACAATTATACTGCCTGATTGTTCATCATTCAGTATCAGGCGGATTAGTAACAATGTTTTAACTTAATTAGTCAGTAACCATATATATATATTATATATATATATATATATATATATGGTTATTGGTTTTAGGAGGTTGATTTTAGAAGGGCTATCACAATGCAGGGGTAAAGGAAAAAAATAATAATACGGTAACAATGATGTTGTGTGTTAACCTGTATTTAATTCTTGAATTTTCAAGATAATATCTCTTTTTCAAAAGATCACTGGAACTGAAGCAGTCTAGTTAGCATTTCTTTTTAAAATGAATTTTTTGGGGGAAATGATGGTATTTTTTATATAACTGTATTCTCGTGTTGTATGTTACGTGAATGCGTTTTTTTTTGTACTTGCGCGTATGTTGTCACCGCATGTCAATGAAAATACGTGTTGGTTGTGACGTTATGACTGTATCCTAGCGCGGGATTGCACGTGCATATTGTATGTGCGTTATAAGAGCGTAGTTGTGTTTGGTGGCCACTATACACACATTATATGACACTATAATATATAATATATATATAATAATATATATATATTATATATATATTCTTTTATTATTCCTTAATAGCAGTACTCGTCAGACAGTAACATTCTTATGTATTTGTACACGTACAGATCTAGTTTTATTTTCTCTAAATTCGTCGTCGCTTAATTTGATATATTCGAAAATGTAAAATCATTTTTTAATTAGATTCCCGACAGACTAAAAGCACATTTGAACCAATTAAATATTATGGCACGAGATGGACATGAAAAACCTAAAGAATTCACTTACCTGTAATCGATTTTTCAGGAGGAGGAGTCAGGTAATATGAAAAAACAAAAAAGAAAGAAAAGACGATAAGTTTTGAACATTGAAGAACCAATATCAGAATAATATTATATATAAACATAAAATACACACATATAATATATTATATATATATATATATATATACATGTAGAATTAAACAAAGACACCGTCTCCTGTTCACATTTTATTGACGATCTTTTCAAACTTTCTGGCAACTTTTTTTTACATTTGGATGGAATCGTAGATAGTCCACCAAAGTTCATATCCCAAGTACTTTCGGCACGTTCGAAGTGCATCCTCTGAGTGATGTTTTTTTTCAAGTAGTAGTAGTGAGAGTAACAAGAAGGGGAACTCGTAGAAATATATTAAGGGTGTTGGAGCTGAAAGGAAGAGAATTGATAGGAAAAGGGTTAGTAGGCATAATATAGTGAGTACTGCTTTGAAAATACTTTTTTTAAGGCGGTTGTATTGTGTTGATTGTATAAAGCTTCTAGTATTTAGTTAATTGCCTTTGAAAAAAAAATATACCCATGCACCAGCAATTTTGAATGCCTCCATGAAAATAATATTATATACATTTAATAATCGAAACACGTCTCGACTACATTTCAAAATATTATTAAATCATCTTCATAACTCATAATTCAATTCATTTATAATTCCCCCACACACACATATATATATATATATAAAAATTAAAAAAAAATCTTATTTCAATATCCCGAGCAGGGCCTATTATTTTTTAGAATATTAAAAAAAAATATTTATAATATGAAATGATTTTCAAAATCGCCGCGAAACAAGACGCCGCACGGAATCTAACGAAGTTTCACTATCTTTGCCGAGCAGAACTTTACACCTTTGCCGAACGTTGCATACATTAATAACATTCAACGGATAACACATGTTTGAGTTTATCCAATACAGATGAATTTAAAAAACAAATGTATTCAACCCCTGACAGATAGCATAGCCTGGAAAATATTAAGGGAACCAAAAAAAAAATAAAAAAAATTTAAATATGGTTTTAAAAATAAATGTGTGCATTATTTCGCTTCAAAAATTATATTTACATTTTAATAATGCTTCTAATCAGATAAAAATGATTTTTAAAAAAATATCTATATATATCTATATCTATATTATCATTCTATATATATATTTATTAATATATATATAATATGTTAGCGTAAAGTTGCAACTGTACCAGTGTTCAAAGCGCGGGTAGTCACTTCATCGTCAGACAAGGCGCCGCGTTGTCTATTGACGATAAGGTGGCTAACCCGCTGCGGTGTTGGAACCAATTCGTAACAATCACACGTCAAATGTAATGTAACTTCTATAGCAAATAAATACAGTTCTTACATTCGTATTCGAGTACCTTTATTTTCAATTTCAGCAATTATAAAAAAAATACTGCTACTCCTAAATATAATATATATAATAATATATATATATATATATATATAGATAGATAGATAGAATTAGAGAGATAGATAGAGAGAGAGAGAGAGAGAGAGTACTATCAATTTTCCGGGATAGGATTTTAAACCAAAATAAGAGGAAACCTAAGCGTTTAATAAAGTTTGCATGTATAAATATCTACTTATATATATATATATATATAGACTTAAGAGAAATGAAATGAATCCGAGCGGTATAGTTATATTCTTAGAATCCGGTCCCCTAAATATATTCTACCTAATAATTCTAAATTTCCTTACATCGAAGACACGTTATTCATTACGGCAAAGAAAAACTGTAATTTAACTGATACAAACAAATGAACGCTCAACTAAGTTTGAGCAATGAAAATTGCATATAAAAATATATTCATTTTAAAAACATTTGTTGGATTTATCATCTTGATCTACACGACAACACACACACACACAATATATATATATAATATACATATATTTGTTGTGTGTTGATGTGTTTATATTATATTATAAGGGGGTCGGGTTAGCTCAGTCGTTAGACGTTCGGCTAGAAACCACCAAGGTTCTAGTTCGATACCGGTCCCCGCAAACTCATCTATGAGTTTAGCACAGGATCTGTGTGGTTAAAGTAAGGAAGCTGGATGGTAGGTGTGGCGGTCCGCCTCAGATGCCAAGAACAATCTCCTAGCACTATTGAAAAGGCGACCTAGACTCCCTCGCTGACTGGTGATGCCGACTTTAGGCCCGCCCCGACGACTTATCTTTTATATATATATATATATATATATATATGATATATATAATGTATATATAAAAGAGAGAGAGAGAATGAGAGAAACTATCAAGTATTTTCCGGGATAGGATTAAACCAAAATAGAGAACCCAAGCTCTATATATGTACATGCATAAATACCTAACCTACCTAATTAATATTATATATATATATATATATATATATATATATATAGATGTGGTGTGTTGGGTGTGTTGTGTGTGTGGGTGTGTGTGTGTGTGTGTTGTGTGTGTGTGTGCATGCGTTTATGTGTATCGTATATATGTATATTAAAATCTGCTTGAATATTAATGAATGACTAACATGCAATAAGAATCATCATCATAAAATCTCCGCTGACAGAAAACCAAACCTAAAACACCGGGATAATTTCGGCGAAATGTAAAGTGTTAGCTGGAGATTATTTAAGAAATAAGTGGTTTATTTACAAGATTTTTGCTTGAGACTAGCGATCTTATTATGATCGAAAAGGAAAACATTGTGTTTTGTTCAATAAGCACCACGAATCTCGCGCAGATTACTTCAGCTGCGACTCTGAGTTTTGATTGTTGGATCTTTGCAGAAAAAAAAAAAACAATGAAATTTGTCTTATATTATCTTACATTAATCTGACTCTACGGCAACATTTATATTAGAGGCAGTTTTAACAATAAATTGAGTGAATTTTCTTATCTATTTTGGGACCAATATAATGTTAACGGACCTTTACTCTTATAAGTTTCTTCATGATACCATCTATACACACATACAAAACTATTACACAAACACACAAACATACAACACCACAAACAGCCACAGACTACACACACACACACACACACACACACACAAACATACACACACACACACACACACCACACAAGAACTACCACACACACACACACAAAACTATACATTACACATTACACACACACCAAACTATACATACACACACACATACACACAACTATACATACACACACACACACACACAAACTAACAACGCACACACACACACACAAACTATACATACGACACACACCACACACAAACTATACATACGCACACACACACACCAAACTATACATACGCACACACACACACCACCATAACTATACATACGCACACACACAAACTATACCATACGCAACACACACAAACTATACATACGCACACCATACACAAACTATAGCATACGCACACAATACACGAACTATACATACGCACACACACGAACGTACATACACACACACACGAACTATTACACACACGCCACACGACGAACTATATACCACCCACACACACACACATGAACTAGATACACACACACACGATGAACTAGAACACACACACGAACTATAGATTACACACACACACACACACACACACGAACTATACATACGCACAACATATATATATAATATATATTTGTGTGTGTGGTGTGTTGTTGTGTGTGTTGTGTGTGTGTGTTTTAAACTCTGTACTGACAATTCTTGTCGGGTGAGTTTGTGTTCGTTCCTTCTAACTGTCTGTCCATCTTTTTAATATCTCGCCAGTGGAATGGCTGTAGCAATCCACCAAATGTCATTCACGAGCCGCTTTCTGCCACGTCTTCCTTTCTTCAGGCCGCCTTACCATTTATCTCTCTTCTG